>JAQPZY010001215.1:0-380000 GCA_029931535.1 Margaritifera margaritifera | reverse complement strand
TTAATATTTGTGTTTCAAATCTATCTTAAAGTCACAACACGTATTCACGTACAGCATATACCTTGTAAATTATTTCTATACATCTTACTCAGAAGAGTTTGAGGTCACATTCATTGTCGACATGGATTCGCCACCCCCGTGTCGGAAACACAAGGCAATATCCCCGGTCCCTAAATACGAAGTAATGTGTCCTGTTGATGAACTGGAAACAAAGCTATACAAATAAATTGCCTGGGACATTTGTATTCCCGCTAGAAGTCTGAGCACGATCTTGAAAAATGTAAAGGAAATTCTAAAACTTAATGAAACAACAACGTTTCCGCTTCTGGAACGAACGTGATACAGAAAAGCAATGTGTATATCGAGATACAAATTTGATTCGTTATATTGTTTTGTTTTTTTTTTCATTTTTTTTTTTCATTTGTGATTACAAATGGCACATTACTGCACCACCAAAAAGAGTTGACTTAACAGGTTTCATTCGTAGAAAAGATTTTATCATTAAAGGATCTTACTAAACTGATAACTGAGGCTTAATGTGCATTATAAATTCATTATGTCCTTTGCATCCAAGAAAATGAGACCTCTTTATCCATTAGCAATGCCTTGCTTTTACCAAATTATGGGTTGCATTATAATAATTCTACTACTACAGAGATTAAACTAGAAGATAACCTAATAAGAAAAGTTTACAAGATTTCATCGAGTATACAGACATCAATGCAACATGTATTTTAGCGTACGGAAAGGTCGTGAGGGAATCAATTTCTCTTCAGGAAAGCGTGATTCTTCTACATGTTTTTTTTTATTGCTTTATTGTTGTTGTTGTTGTTGTTGTTGTTGTTGTTTGTTTGTTTTTGTGATGTTGTCTTGTGTCGCACTTCTTGAAAAAAACTAATTTAAGTTCTTCCTTGTGGTCATATTGTATTTTGTCCCTGTACGATATGACTTCAAAGCAGCTTGCGCGGCATCTGGGATGTCTTTTGTTGGCAGGTAAAGTAAGATATTGTAACAAACCTAGGATATGTACTGTTTGTATTTACTAGTATGTCTCCCTTTATAGATTTGTTCGATTTTGGTGATTACTTGTTTGATTGTGGGGAATCTGTGTTGGTAAGATATTTCTCAAATGCGAGTATTTAGCCAATTACTAGGTGCATGCGTCATGATAAACTGAATTCGTGAGACTTTATGTATCACGGATTAGTTTCGTAAAATAGTCCATCCCTAATGTATGTCTAAATACCAGGAATTATTGGGATATTCTACAAGTGTGTTGTAATTACGAATAAGACTACTTTTGTGTATTATGTGCTTAAGTCATGTTTTTGTAGTCGTGATATGAAATACCGATCCACGGCTTAAAATTGCGTCCTGACAAATCATAACAATGTGAAGCAAGAAAAACCATACAAGTGTGAAATTTGAGACTAGTATTTTGATTATAGAAAATATACATGTGGTATTAGCGCGTTTAACAACCCTTAGGTTGACAACGATTGTTGTCTTGAGGTCAGAGGAAATAGTGAAAACGACGACCTCAAGCGAGACTCACGCAGTGGGTTCGATATTCTTTTTTCGCTCGGTCTTGAGTCGAGCATATCCTAGCTAGTTTTAGACCGGTGACGTATTACTTTTCATTTGGAACGTTGGTAAACAAAAATGGCATTATAAAGTTTACTCAAGTTAGGTTGTTTTGAATTTGCAGGTTTCAAGAGCAATGAAGTAAATAATGTCGTTTGATAGTTCTAAAAATATACACGGTGCATCCTACATCAAAAGAAGAAATGTTGCGCACAGCACTCTTATGGGATGGCGATGACATAAGACACGAAATTCTGTGTGGCGGTATTAGATGAAAACAGTTTGAGAAATTGTTTATATTCGTTTAGATGTCTTCTGTTTCTTTTTAGTATTGCTATTTTTCTTTTGTTCTTGATGGAGGGGAGCTGTTTCAGCGACAATATTATAATACCTTTTCGTTCTTTTCCTCCTTCTTTCGTCAGCACAACAGCTTTGGCAAATGGGCTGTACAAGACTTCATAATGATAGAAGGCCCCACTGTTATTAACGTTTGTATGACGTCACTCAATCACAAAAAGGTGTAATGAGCCATGCTCTATCTGGCGGCTTGGCGGCACTCACATAATCAGTGCTATTATCTGCAAAGTTGTTTACCTTCAAACAGAGCAATGGTTTGACTCAAGGATATATAGGGACGAACATACTACCCGTATGTACTCGCGTATAAATCGAGTTAAAATGCAAACAACATAGACCCTGATCTGCCGTCGGATAATACGACAGCAGATCAGGGTCTATGTTGTTTGTTCTACTGATTAGTCCTTGCAAACTGCATTGACCCAGATTTACCGGCGCATTATCCGACGGCAGATCTGGGTATATGCAGTTTGCAGTTGGTAGAGATTTATGTGTAAGGACGGTAGTTTGAAGATCAGTTGGTAGAGATTTATGTGTAAGGACGGTAGTTTGAAGATCAGTTGGTAGAGATTTATGTGTAAGGACGGTAGTTTGAAGATCAGTTGGTAGAGATTTATGTGTAAGGACGGTAGTTTGAAGATCAGTTGGTAGAGATTTATGTGTAAGGACGGTAGTTTGAAGATCAGTTGGTAGAGATTTATGTGTAAGGACGGTAGTTTGAAGATCAGTTGGTAGAGATTTATGTGTAAGGACGGTAGTTTGAAGATCAGTTGGTAGAGATTTATGTGTAAGGACGGTAGTTTGAAGATCAGTTGGTAGAGATTTATGTGTAAGGATGGTAGTTTGAAGATCAGTTGGTAGAGATTTATGTGTAAGGACGGTAGTTTGAAGATCAGTTGGTAGAGATTTATGTGTAAGGACGGTAGTTTGAAGATCAGTTGGTAGAGATTTATGTGTAAGGACGGTAGTTTGAAGATCAGTTGGTAGAGATTTATGTGTAAGGACGGTAGTTTGAAGATCAGTTGGTAGAGATTTATGTGTAAGGACGGTAGTTTGAAGATCGAACTGATAGCTTAACCTTTAAAGCTTATTCTGTTTCTCGCTTCATCATCGTCGGCCATGTTGTTCAGCTCCGTTTCTATAATCAGACCTCTGTTCTCATTCAAGAGATATATATACTATTATAGGATAGGAAAGTCCATCAAATTATGAAAGTCCATCAAATTCTGAAACCGGAGTAGTTGAAATACTCCAGTGTCAACATCTCATGCGAAGATTGGGAAAGATTGCACGTGGTAACTAGGGAAAAACCCAGCACCTCAGGGTGCATCTGAGTCAGCCGTCGCATAGAGGGTGTAGTACCTAAATGTAGTGAAATAGGGATTTTTGTGAAAGGTGACAATTAGTATATGTTTTTCAGCATACATTCATCTTCGTGCATTTATAACAAGATCACATAACACCCTATCAGGAATTTGCCAATTGAACAGTATTCAGGGGTAGTTTTTCTTCCTAAATTGCATTTAATATGTTCATTTCTTTACTTCGACTGGAGTATTTAACGCGCAAAATACTCGCACACAATATCATTACAAAGCACAAGGACAATTAAAATTCTCTCTGTGTGTGTGCGCGCGCGCGCCCGTGTGTGTGTGTGTCTTGACAAATGTTTCGCAATTAATGCATCATTTATTGATTTGAGGTCACATTACACCGAGTGTAGTCTACGCGCCAAACTCAGTACTGTCGACGAAAAGTGAGTGGGATACATTTTGATCTAAAAATGCTCACGAAGATAAATTATAATCAGAACCAAATGCAGTAAAAATTTCGCAGTTATGCCTCAGTGTTGCTATGGATGCAGAATTTTTTTTATCAAATAGGTACATCTTCTGCCATCTGTTCAAGGTACCACTATATTTATTGAACTAATCAACTGTTATTGCATCCTACAGTAGTTCCTAAAAAGTATTAATATGTTTTCTCTGATTTTTCCTGTAGATATGCTAAACAGTCAAGAATGTTACTTGCATTCAATAGAAAACAGCATTGAAACCTAAACAGAAAATAACAGTTTTTATTAAGTTTAGCCTCTTGGCTTTTACGTAATATGACGATGTAGTCCAATTCCAAACTCAATAATAATTTCTATGCCTTGAAACTTTAAAATCTTACATAATTTCGACTATTGAGGTTTGACACGCGAACAAATACATTGAAACGTTCTTCTTCTTTTTGTCTATCTACACGCATTTATCAATCAATCAATGGATCTATCTATCTATCTATCTATCTATCTATCTATCTATCTATCTATCTATCTATCTCTAATGAACTATCAGTACATCTGTCTATCTACGATTCTTTACTTTTTTTTCAGTTTGAAAGAACCTCGTATAAAACAAAGTAAGATGAAAAGTCTATTTCCTTTTAGTGTATTTCCGATTTTTTAAATTGACACGAGCAATAAACAAGTTTTAAAAATATAAATCGCTGCCATTTCACCACTATTTGATCGACTACTGTCCAAACAATGGATTATATACGATATGCAAATTATATAATCATATATCTGAAAGAAAAGAATTATATCCCATTAGTTGCTACACTATAAAGACTCGTATATTTCTAGCAAAAACGCATTTAGTGACTAAACCACAAATTCATTGATTACTTTCCCAGCAATGAAGAGATTTAGATTTCGAACTGCTTGATTGGTTGATTGACCGATACTTTGCTACTTTGGCAATATTTACAGCAAAATACATATTAAAAAACAAATTCGTAATACAGTTTCATTTGAAAGAAACGACCATAATTTTAAGTAAAACTACATTTTTCAGAACTCCCTAAATCATGTGTGCTAACCGTCTTATGCTTCGTGAAATCCCTAGAGCTTTTTGAAATAATAATGTTTTTTGCTTCTATTTTGAAGCTGCTTTCTAATTAATACTGGCAACATTGACACTTGTCGACATCGATCACCATATTACGTAGAATCGGGTATTAAAAGCGGAAAAAATATGATACATTTTCTCAGAATGCGAAGTCGTTTCCCGTCATGACATAATAAGGCGGATGTCATGTGACTGATCGATGCTTTTGATCAGGACTATGGGAAATGATCGCTATTTTGAAAGACAGATGAGGAAGTGTAAAAGAATACATTTTTGAAACACGTGGTGGATTTGGAGATATCCTCCCAAATTTGATTACTCATTTTTATCTCTTGTTCCTATAATTGTTCCGTCATACTCACTGAAGACAAGCACAGTCATGAGTTTGACCCCTTGTAGTTGATAACTTGACAAATTCTGCTCATTTTACTCTTTACTTATATCTTCCATATTTCTCCAAAGTGTTGTTGGGGATTTTTGTGTGTGTAAATCACGTGATATTCATTCATAACAACATATACTCAACTGAATGGCGAAAATCTGTATTCAACAAGGCCTTGTATCGATGGATGACGTAGGGAACCATTACATGTGGCAGCCAAAGTTAAAGCTGGTCTGTCGCATATATATATATTCGTCTGAATGATTGCGATATAAGGTGTTGCTATGTATCCACGGCTCTGAAATCAACCCCCGTTTCAGCAATAATATAATTTTTCAGCTTATGGCTCGAATTCGTACGATAAGCTTGTACCAGGGACTTTTATTTTCTCTTGGAACATTTAGAATTTCCCTTTCAAAAAATCTCTATGCTTAGTCAAATGAGTGATTAGTTTATCTCTTAGTTAAATGAGCGATCAGTTTATCTCAGTCAAATGAGCTATCAGTTTATCTCAGTCAAATGAGCAATCAGTTTATCTTAGTCAAATGAGCGATCAGTTTATCTCAGTCAAATGAGCTATCAGTTTATCTCAGTCAAATGAGCGATCAGTTTATCTCAGTCAAATGAGCGATCAGTTTATCTTAGTCAAACGAAACTGGTTCTTCAGTATACTACCATACGCTCCTTTAATCCTTCTAATCCAGCACATGATATCGTCTTTAGGCCCAAATACCAAACCCTGTATACTCACAAACCAAATTTCATTCCTCCTTTTTGGAATATGAGTTCGTCGTCAACTAAAAGCAGTAAAAATCAGTC
Organism: Margaritifera margaritifera; assembly: GCA_029931535.1. NCBI lineage: Eukaryota > Metazoa > Mollusca > Bivalvia > Unionida > Margaritiferidae > Margaritifera > Margaritifera margaritifera. Next base: position 373,961 of record JAQPZY010001215.1, on the reverse strand, counting down.
TTGCAAATATTGCAGAATTCTGTATTCCCAAATCACCACCGTGGTAACAAAGACAAAAATAATATTTGATCTTTGCCAATTTCATGAAGTCCTCAACAAATTATCTCGTTTTTCAGAGTAAATTAAATGAAATCAGGGTCTACTATCGTGGCTAAACGTCCCCGTATACAGCTGCCATTGCAACACCCTGTGGCACCATTTCGAGTCGGTCACCGGATAAAGCAATCGTTTTACCGCAGAAATTACAGCCACATGTCAAGGAATGCACGAAAATACTTATGCATTATATATGAATGAAAATGTGCATGGGTTTCGTTGCCGTGTACAGCGTTACCCGGGGGTGTATAGTTTCAGCCTTGGCGATTTCAAAATATTGATTTCTATTCACTCAGTTTGCACGCACAAAGCGCCGGCAGGGGGGAACCCGTTTTACCTCGAGTTCTCTGGCCGTTATTGTGACCACAAATAATAATAATAATTATAATTAATAATAATAATAATAATAATAATGAGGACTTTGTATAGCGCCTAATCTTCAGAAGCTCTAAGCGCTTTACAACATTAGATAACACCTAAAAAAAACATATATAATGATATGATTACGAAAAACAAACACCATGAAATTATAAAAGAAAAAAATTGCTGAAAATAGTTAAGGTAAGGAAACATTATTAAGTCTCTAGGTCTATTCTTGCAGTCAAAATAGGTGCGTTCTAAGAGCACTCTTGAATGAGATCACTGTGTCTTTATGTCTAAGTTCAGTGGGCAATTCATTCCAAGTTGCTGGGCCCTGGTATGCAAAAGAACGTTGTCCGTATGACTTCATTTTGATAGTGGGAATAATGAGAATACGAGTGTCGGAAGAGGAGCGTAAGTATTTTGCTGGTGTGTACACATGGGTGAGGTGAGATAGGTATGTTGGACTGGAGCCAGTCAATGAAACGTAGCATAGAGAACAAATTTTGTGTTTGATTCTGGATCGAATGGGTAGCCAATGTAGGGTACAGAGCCAGCGGGGAGGTGTGCTCTGTTCGTGGTACTCTAAGAATGATCCGAGCAGCTGTGTTTTGAACTTTTTGAAGTTTCTGGAGTAGATACTGAGACGAATCAGATATAATTGAGTTACAATAGTCCAGTCTTGAAGGTACTAAGGAACACACAAGTGTTTTAGTGGCATCAACTGAAAGATAATTGCGAATGGAGCTGATGCGTCTCAGCTCAAGATATGCAGCATTGCATATGTTCATGACATGTTGGTGCAATGAGAGAGTACTGTCTAGAGTAACACCTAGGTTTCGTACTGACTGTGTGAATTTAATGTTGGTGTTGCTGATATTTATTGTTTGAGGTAAAGGATGTGAATGAGATAGTCTTTGTGTTGTAATCATATTGGCTTCAGTTTTATCATCATTCATCTGCAGCTTGTTACATGCCATCCATGATTTCACATCAGAAATGCACCTCTCTATACCTTGGATGGTAGCATCAACTTCAGTTGGGTGGCTAGATTTGTATATTTGGGTGTCATCAGCGTACAAACATAATACTTATAGTTCAAATTCACTCTGTATCGTCACAATACAGATGTGTTTTGTCAGGAAGCTGGCCACTTTAGAGAAGCAGTCTTCAGCTCTAGAAGTATGTGATAATGAAAACTGTATTATTTCTTGCTATCAGCTCTATCTGATGAAATTATTTAATGTACTGACTGTTTCGAAATTTATTCTAAATTTTTCAAGAGAGTCAGACCTATGTTACATAACGCCATGCTATCGGATAGAATATAGTCTGTTCCAAGTTAGACATTTTATAGTGGAACAGACAAGTTAAATTTAATTATATGTTGTACGCATTAAATGATGAGAAATGTTCGATATTTTATAATCCAGTGCGATTATTCTTGTCGGGGACAGATTCATATACGAACGTGGTTATTGTAATAATAATCTCGTACAGTCGTTATTATGAAAGAATTTAATGTGTAACGAAGTCAGTTCGTGTGCACTAATTCGTAATGTGTATCATTGTATTCGCATTTAAACTTATCCCATGAATTATACGGCTCAGTGGTTGTATTTCTAGCTGTTACGGAGAGTCGTCTACTCTGTGGGCTTGCATAACCCGGATAATGCAGTCAGTGGTGACGTTGGTTCGAGGGACGATACTGGTTATCTCAGTCTGCGGGATAGGGGTGTTCTTGGTAATCCTTCGGCAGGCTGGGAGAAGCGGACCACACGAGGTCGTTCCTTAACCATTTGTCTGGAGATGTGGATCGGGAATATCACGTGATCATTGCCTGGATGCCACGAGATAAACCCCATTGAACTTAAAATTTAATGTCATGATATGTGTGACAATCAATATAATACAGCATCATATTTGTTGATGAACAATATATTGATCATACTTGTTAATAATTCCATACATTTATCATATCTGTTGATAGATCCATATAACAGTCATATATATTGATAGATCCATATATCAATCATATATGTTGATAAATTCCATACAGTGATCATGCCTGTTAATAGATCCTTATATCACTCATATCTGTTAAGTTCCATACATTGATCATGTCAGTTGACACACAATATAATTTGTGATTATTTGTTGAAAGTCTATGTTCTTATTGTATTCATTGAGGAAAGATACAATATGTTATATCCGTTGTTGAACTTTGTGCGCACGAGTAGGGTAGGGTTTTCCGTTGTTATAGTTTAGTTTATGAGAGGTGGAAGTAATTGTGTGAGCTAGGGTGTCAGAGAATCGTTATCATTAATTTCCATTTGTAAATAAACATCTCATTCACGTACTTGTGTAACGTGTCTTAGCTAAATCCAATCCAACCCGGTTTCATCCTGTTACATCATACTCAGAAAAATCTTTTAACTACAATAAAACCTCACAAAACAAATTGACATCTTTTCGGATTAATTTTCCAGCGTGAAATCTTTGCAAGACCGGACATTTGACAACCGGTTCATATCACAAATCTTGCAGAAACAAGATTTTCTAATACAATCTGGAAACAAAAGTATTCTGTAGTCACATTGGTATTAAGGGTAATGAAGGTGCAGATAAAGCAGTCAAAGCTGCTTTGAAATCATCCTTTCCGAATGGAAGATTCCATATACTGACCTCAAATATTATATAAATCGGCACGTTCTTCAAACTTGGCAAAATATGTGGAGTGAAAACTCCACAAACAAACGCAAGAACATCAAACCCATCACTAGAGAGTGGCATCCCTCGTATAGAACAAATCGCACAGGTGGTATTATGCCTATCACATTTCGGACACGCATACCTGACTCGTGCAAGCCTCCTGAAGGGTGAACCTTGACCTGAGTACATACCCTGCCAGTGTCCACTGACAGTGGAACATATTCTTGTGGAGCATGTCGACTTCCACCCAGTGAGACATAATCATTTTGATGGGAACTCATGGGAACCTTTATGATCATGTACCATCAGAGGAAATCTTGGACTTTTTGAGGGAATGCGGTTAAGGTAACACATTTGATCATATGTTTTAAACATGTTACATTTGTCTTTTATCAATATCTTTTATTTTATATACACTTTACAGAATTTTAAGACCTTTACATTTAAACTGTTATCGTATTAATGTTTATTTGGAAGGCTTTATCATCCTCGTCCCCCACCCCAAACCTTTATTTTTTTTTTGTTTTTTTTTGCAATTCTTTTAGGAGTTTCATTGTAATATGCACTATATAGCCAGTATTGTTCTGACGTACCACTAAATACTACTACGACTACTTCTAAATGTTAGTAAAAGTACACTGACCTGAAATAGTGATAACGTCTTCCAGTTTATATTTACAAAAGAAAAATATTATGTTTAGAAAATAAACTATGTTCAAAATTATCTCAGACGCATTTTCTTTCTCTTACTCATTGTTTGGAGAAATTTGAAAACTATGTATGCAATCAAAAATACAATATCTGTCTGACTAAACGCTTACTATGGAAAAACATTATTTTCTCGCAATCTGAAAAGCAATATACGTAGCAACAACCCAGTTGGAATGTCCCAAATGATGAAGCTCACTGCAAGAGAAAGAGAGGTGCCAATATTGTGCAAAACTATTTGGAGCTGAAAAGTGCATTCCGGAAATGAACAATGAAATCCACTTTGTATTGTCACTGTAACTAAACAAATCATTTAAGTCGACAAAACAGTACCCTCTATTCAAGGATAGCGTGATTCGGAAAATAATGATGACTCGTACGTGACCCACATTAGCTCAGAACTTGCCTTTTTTTAAAAATAAATAGCAGCATTATATGTTCTGGTTATTACCAAATGATGGAGGTATGACCTTAGGATTCAAAATAGTTTGTTTAATGTAATAAAAACACTGTAGTAAATTGGCGTTATTTACGACATTATGCATCAAATACAATATATACAATATATGTTTGTTCACTATTGAGGCTGATCTGCAAATAGCCAGATGTTTGGAATGACGAAAGCAATTAAATTAACTTTCATTTCAGAGGTCTAAGGTTTGATTCCCGCCGCCATATTGTGTGAACAAATGCTCGCCTTGGTACATATATACATAGTGTTATGTATGATGTTTATATAAGATTATAAATATTTTAGGAAATTATAAATGTTTCTTCACTTTAATATTTGCTTAAATCTTTATGTTTATCAGGAAAAACATGTTTAACTAGTGTCCTTGAATTAGGTTGTTTTGATCAATATGTTTTCTCAATTTGAAGGTCAAGGTTGAATTTTTGTTTACAAGTTAAATTCCATTAAGATGACACACATTCTAGAATATTCTGTCATGTGACCAATCTTTATATATACCATGTTTGGGGGACATTTATTCAGTTTTGACATTACCATCAGTCTTGTAAAGAGCTATTACAGTTGTGAAAATTCATTCCAAATTCTAAGAGAGGAATTATTTTAAATATTCATTGGATTATAACAGTGCTCATAAACTTTTGGATTTTGGATTTTTAATTGATGATTTTGGAATTTAAGTGAGCTTATTCAGAGATTTTGGAATACTTCATTTTGACATCAGCACATCAAGATTTCTAGTACATCAGGACTTTGGAGACCATTAGCACATCATAACATTCAAGGACACAGCCGTGAATTCGGAACATTCTATATTTAGGACTTGTGATTAGAACAATCATTCTTATTGGATTATTAGGATTTCAAAACACCTTACTGTAAGTGACTTTTTTATTTTTCATTTTAATTATCTAGTAATAAATTGCTTGTTGATTTTTACTTGATTTGTTGGTTTCACTTTCTTTCTGTTACATTTTTCTTAGACCACAGAGTCGTAACAATAGTTACTTATTAATTACTTTTTTGCTTGCATTCAGAAAAATAGACAGATAGTAAGTACAATACATACATACATACATACATACATACATACATACATACATACATACATACATACATACATACATACATACATAGATACATACATGCATGCATGCATGCATACATACATACATACATACATACATACATACATACATACAAACATACATACATACATACATACATATATATATATATATATATATATATATATATATATATATATATATATATATATATACATACAAACATACATACATACATACATATACATACAGTAAAAAATATAGATGAAGTATGCCCCGAACAATTAAGAAATAAATGGATATCTTTCAGGAATTGATGGGTTTATGCTGTTTGTTTTTGTCACTCAGCGAGAATAAAACCTATAATAGATCCTGACCCAAAACGTGATTTGTCTACTATATACAGAAGTTATCAGAAACGCGAATCATGGTGTCGGAAACGGTTCAAAATTTGGTAAGCGGTGTCACTTGTGGTTTTCAGGTTCTGGGACCGTGCTGTGTCCTTAGGCAAGACACTTTACTCTCATATTGCCATGCTGCGTCCTTAGGCAAGACACTTTTACTCTCATTGCCATGCTGTGTCCTTAGGGAAGACACTTTACTCTCATATTGCCGTGATGCGTCCTTACCCAAGACACCTCACTCTCATTGCCGTGCTGTGTCCTTATGCGAGACACTTTACTCTCATATTGCCGTGATGCATCCTTACCCAAGACACCTTACTCTCATAGTGCCGTGAGGTGCCCTTACCCAAGACACCTTACTCTCATATAACCGTGTTGTGTCCTTAGGCAAGACACTTTAATCTCATACTGCCGTTATATGTGTCCTTACCCAAGACACTTTACTTTCATTGCTCCACACCTTCTAACTAAAGCCACTTGGCAAACACCTTAAAATGCGGGCTTAGCCAAACCAAACACCTGAAAAAAGTGGGCTTAAACCAACCAAACCAGAAACGTTATTGTGTGTCTCTGATTGACACCAATAATATTATTGTCGGGAAGAGAGGACTGGGAGTTTTTGTTCGGAACAAGATTCAAGCCTTTCTTTAGCTGTAAAAACAAAGGTCTTTATCTACTGTCGTTCTCTATCTGTATATGTAACTGGTTGAAAAAGGTCTGGTATCAAATAGAAGCAAAGAAATGTTTCGGCTGAAGAAAATCCCAGACCTACCCTACTCTCGTCCCACTCCTCTTTTAATGATTGGATTTTAGTTCCGAATAAAATAGTTCATGAAGAAACTACTATTTTCGGTTTCAGAATGATAAATTCACTACAATGATCGAACGGAAAGTGGAGATCATGCATGGCCATTTGGTACACTTTAACATGAACAAAGAAAAAGGAAATCCGAGTACCATCTTCGCTAGCCAAGGTTCCGATCTGTACACATCTCTACACCTTGCGGATCTACAATCTATTTCTGGGTCTTGTACCAGGGAATTTCATTAAATGCAGACGCAAGTCACACTGAAAACAATCAAAATCAATCTCAAACATCATTTTAAAATCAGCCTGACAGTGCCATTTTCTCAGTGCAATGTGACGTTGTCAGAGTGCTATTATATGCAGTGGTTAATTACCTTGCGTTTACAGGGAAGCAACTCGTTGAATAATAAGTCATTATAAGCCATTGGCTTTCGTTCTAATCCTTGACCTTCTACACTGTATACATCTTGTAATCTCCAACTAAAAACTTTATGCAATAAAATATGTTTAAACTAATTCACATCATCAAGTAGATGTCTCTCGTTCTAGGCCGACGAGCTTATCGACTGACCAATCTATATACATTATTACAGATCGGAACTTTTGTTAGAGAAGATGGAGTTTATACGGCCACAAAAAAAAAAAAAAAAAAAAAAGTTACTGAAGCTGAAAGGTCACCAAACCCGACTTCTAAATGGCTGAGTAAAATTATGGCATGTCTTGTTAGTAAGCATTTTTTTTTATCTAAGTTTAAACCCATTAGCAAAACGGCTGCCTAAATGAGTGGCATGTTTATATCTGTTCAAGCGCGTGCCGTTACATATCTAATACTTTTTCTAATCTTTTGAAATCTGACCTAGAACAAAAACGCTCGAAAGGAAGAGGTTTGATCTTTCCATGATAATTGCTTCACTTACTGAAATATCAGCTGCATGTTATCAGTCATGTCTCTACATCAATCCATACTTTGCCCATGCTATCATTCGTATCTCTCTATACGTATACGAGTAAATCAATCCATACTTTGCCCATGCTATCATTCGTATCACTCTATACGTATACGAGTAAATCAATCCATACTTTGCCCATGCTATCATTCGTATCTCTCTATACATGTACGAGTACATCAATCCATACTTTGCTCATGTTATTATTCATATCTCTATACGTGTCCGAGTACATCAATCGATACTTTGCCCATATTATTATTCATATCTCTATACGTGTACGAGTACATCAATCCATACTTTGCCCATACTGTCAGTCATGTCACTATATGTGTATGAGTACATCAATCAATACTTTGCTCATTCTATCGGTCATATCTCTGTACGTTCATGAGTACATCAATCCATAATTTGCCCATGCTATCAGTTATATCTCAATACGTGTACGAGTACATCAGTCCATAATTTGCCCATGCTATCAGTTATATCTCAATACGTGTACGAGTACATCAGTCCATACTTTGCCCATACTGTCAGTCATGTCTCAATACGTGTACGAGTGCATCAGTCCATAATTTGCCCATGCTATCAGTTATATCTCAATACGTGTACGAGTACATCAGTCCATACTTTTCTTATTTGTATATATGCGTTCATCCAGCCGTTTGTATGACAAGACTGATCTCGAAAAAAGTCAAGTAAACTACAACTTTTTCTGATATATCAAGCGGTATGCGATAAAACGCTTATTTTAAGATCAGTCATCCAGTAAAATTAGCATCACTTTGATCACATACTATTAGGCTTGTTTCTTTTATGAAAATATTTTAGGGATTATATATGTATTACCTTTGTCTTTTTTAGGGATTATATATGTATTACCTTTGTCTTTTTTAGGGATTATATATGTATTACCTTTGTCTTTTTTAGGGATTATATATGTATTACCTTTGCCTTTTTTAGGGATTATATATGTATTACCTTTGTCTTTTTTAGGGATTATATATGTATTACCTTTGTCTTTTTTAGGGATTATATATGTATAACCTTTGTCTTTTATTATAAGATAGCTTTATCTTCCTAGGTTTTTTTTTTTTTTTTTTTGCAATTCTTTATATTTACATTTTTAAAACTGTACTTTTTATCGGCACAATATAGCTAGTATTGTGCTGACGTGCCGTTAAACACTACAACAAACACTACTACTGCTTTCTTTGTGATAAGATCAAACAATGTCATGTAGAGTGTGTTAACTGCAAGTGATTATAAATTCTTTTTTATAATCTGCAGGTAATGTATTCATTAAACATATTATTCAATGTACTCAAATTGTATTCTAAATTGATTCTGATTTTTCTTGTGCGTATTCATTTATGTGTAGCTTAAGTACATATTGTTAATGGAAATACAGCTCTCCGTAACTTGTATCGTCTTTGTAGATTATTGTTGTGAAAATCTTGTTAAACACGCACGGGAAAGATGAATTCAACGTAATAGATCAATCATATGGTGTACTATGGTATATCATGGTCTTCTACTTACACTATCATACATATTCACACCATCGAATGGGATGTACATGTCATTAATGTCATGGATTCTCCATGGTTGCGGACGTCGGAACCTGTTGAAACAACTTGACTTGATATGCTTACAACTTTAAAAATACCGAATCATATGCATTGACCCTTAAGCATGTCATACCATGGCTTTATACGAGTTCTAATCTGCCAGGACAATGAAAACAGTTAAGAAGCTTCATAAAGTCCTTGGAAGAGGTGGCAGCGAAACAAAAAGTACGACGTAGGAGCACTAATTAAGAAACAAAAAGTACGATGTAGAAGCACTAATTAAGAAACAAAAAGTACGATGTAGGAGCACTAATTAAGAAAACTGTCAGCAGCGGGGTGAGGACATTGTCATATATGTTGACTGGCAATGGCGTTATACCAAAGTCAACAGCGGTTACATTTTTAGTCAGGGACGACACTATTTTTTTCATTTTTCGAATGGATCATCCATTCATGCATTATCAATACGTTTGTTTGTTTTGTTGGTTTTAACGGCACTTTTAACACATTATTGACTATATCATGCATAGGACACGGGAGCTAAGTGTATTTTCCCAACGACACACAGAGGCAGCCGGTCTGGGCTGGCCTGGGCGCCTATCGAACCCGCGACCACTTAATTACGAATCAGATTCTCTACCAACTGAGCTCTCTAATGACTACATACGAAAAAATAGTTTACCACCGTCATCACAAAATTAATCTGAGAATGAAAATTATAAATATATACTTTTGTGAACTACTACCCTCACCACCCAAAATTGTACTAATTGGCGTACTAATGTTACTATTTTTAGATGTTAGCTTTATGATATCTAAACTTCAGAACATGATTAAAAGAACAAGTTTGTGGGCAGGATTGCAAGATGGACTCTGGCCCTAAAATTGTTACGAAACGTTGCTTGAGGCTACGGACAGTACTTGGACTATTTCATACCTAGATTTGTGTATCCCAAACTGCGGCACCAAGAGCTACCTCGTTTGACGCTCAACACTAAGAACTTCCTTGGGCTGGAGAGGCAGTGGGCAAGATAAAAACTTGCAAGGGAAGGACACTTCCGCCTCCACGAGTCTTCCTACCTATGGGAGAAATAGGTGGTAACATGACATCACTGGGCGGAAGTCTTCCAAGTTGAAGTCAACGGCCAGGGCGGAAGGGTTCCAAAGATGAACTTAACGGCCACATGTTCGAGACCAGGGCGAACCATGCAGTAATATGGATACCAGGCTGTGGTCTACAGCCTGGAGAGGGATGGGCGCCGCCAGGTTGAAACGGCCCATGATACCCCAATGATGACGAAATTACAATAAATAGATTTCACATACCGGATGGTATGGATACCAGGACGGAGGTGACAAGTATGCTACTGGTGCAACTACCATCAAAGTACGGGCAAGAGATAACATCACCATGGAAGATACCAATGGCACATCCTTGGACTCTGCGAGATGCGCTGGAAAATTTCGGAGAGAGATCAACAGATGACGGACACAAGATCTACTTCAGTGGGCATGAGTTCTACGATAAGCTTCAAACTCTCATAGACCAGACACCCAAGAAGGATATTCTGGTTATTCAAGGAGACTGGAATACTAAGGTAGGAGAAGACGCACAAGCAGACTGGCGAGAAGTCTGTGGTCCATACTGTAATAAGCAGACAAATGAGAGAGGACTCAAGCTCCTGCTCAAGCTAACGAACACCCTTGGCCCCCACAAACTATCCAGAAGATGGACTTAGCACAGACCAGACGGAAAACATCACAACCAGATTGACTACATCTTGGTGAGAAAGCGCTTCCGGTCTAGCGTAAACATTGCCAGAACACGTAGCTACCCAGGAGCTGATATAGGAAGCGACCATGACATGCTGATGATGACTATCAAACTTCGTCTGAGGAAGACCAATAAGCCAAGACAAGTTAGGATCAGGTTCGACCTTGAAAAACTTAAAGATCCAAGCGTGGTACAAGCATTTGAAGCATCAATAGGCGAATTGCACCACTCACACTTCTGGGACATGAAGAAATAAACCTAGACTCCTTGATCATCACCTTCAACAAGGCAGTAATAGACACAGCCGGAGAGATCCTTGGCAAGCATCGTAGAATAAAGAAGCCTTGGGTCACAGCAGATATCCTCGACCTCTGCGATGTGAGGAGAAAACTGAGGAAATCCAATGAGATTAACAACAGGATTAAGAAGAGCATAAAGAAAGCAAAAAAATCTGGTTAGAGGACCAATGCAAGGAAGTCGAGAAAAGCCTGAACCAGAATGACAGTAAAAGGGCATACCAGTTGGTGAAAGACCTGACAACAGATAATAATACGACTCAGGAAAAGGCTGGTAAGAGTCTCACAGAAAACCAAGACATTCTTAACAGATGGACCGAATACTGTTCGGAGCTTTACAACCAGGAGGCTTCTGGAGACCAAGCTGTACTAAACGTACCACTGACCACAACAGAGATTGACCACCCGATCCTCAGGGACGAAGTAGAGGCTGCAGTAAAGACACTAAAGAAGGGAAAGTCAGCTGGGGTAGACGGTATACCAGCAGAACTTGTTCAAACAGGAGGAACTTCCATGATAGATGTCCTCACAACAATCTGCAACCAAATCTGGCAAACAGGAGAATGGCCCACCCCATGGACCCAGTCTCTGATCGTGACTCTTCCTAAACTTCCCAGAAACTTAAGTAGTCCCAAACTTCCCAGACACTTATGTAGTCCCAAACTTCCCAGATACTTATGTAGTCCCAAACTTCCCAGACACTTATGTAGTCCCAAACTTCCCAGATACTTATGTAGTCCCAAACTTCCCAGACACTTATGTAGTCCCAAACTTCCCAGATACTTATGTAGTCCCAAACTTCCCAGACACTTATGTAGTCCCAAACTTCCCAGACACTTATGTAGTCCCAAACTTCCCAGATAATTATGTAGTCCCAAACTTCCCAGACACTTATGTAGTCCCAAACTTCCCAGATACTTATGTAGTCCCAAACTTTCCAGACACTTTAGTATACCCAAATTTCCTAGATACTTTTGTAGTCATAAATTTCCCAGATACTTATGTAGTCCAAACATCCCAGACACTTATGTAGTCCCAAACTTCCCAGATACTTATGAAGTCCCAAACTTCCCAGACACTTATGTAGTATCAAGTTCAGGTATATACCAATGCTGCTTCCAGATTGAAGCCGATGTAACTATTGGTTGACAAACACGTAATATGGTGTGGGCGTATTTTTTCATATTCAAGTCAGTTGGCTCCATTATCTCTTTACCCGAGTAGAAGGGTTAACGAGAAACACGTGCACCATCCTTATTTGGTGTATGTGTATGTGTGTGTTGGGGGGGGGGGGTGAGTGTGGGTGTTGCGCATTCAATATACATTTGGTACAAACCCTTGAAGGAGGATGTCACAGGATGAAGCCGGGTTGGGACTGGATTAGTGAAGACACCGAAAGCAACTGCGTTAATAAGATGTTTATTTATAAACGCAATTTAAAGATGAACAAATCTGACACCATTATAACAAAAAGATAAGGAAAATTATAAAGTTCCTAACATGGAACTATCAACAACAAGTAACTCAACGAGAAAAATCAAAGATGAATTTAACGAATGGAATTTTAAACAAACGTGAATAACATCCTATCACCAATCAACAAATAAGAGTATATGATCTACACCCTAATATAAACAAAGTCTTATTAAGTACCAAGGGTGACCAAAGCATGTGATTTATGCACTTATCAATGTAATACTCATTTATTCATCAATCTGTTAACTCATCAATTTATCAATTCATCAAGCGATGTTGGAATATGTATGAATTTATGGATCTGTCGTTCATATAACGATATTGAAATGGGAATGCATGAAATTATGAATCTGTCGCACATATAGCGATATTGAAATGTGAATACATGTAATTTTGCACAGATAGCAATATTGAAAATAACAATAAAATGGAACACGTAATATGTATAACTATCGTGGGCGCCCATTTGACGTCCAAGATGTATCTCCGGTTGCACCCGCTCTAGTCAATGGTCAAGGAGCCACCACGCATGGTCCACCCCTCCCAGTCTGTTGAAGGATCCCTCGAGAGCCTTCACATTAACACAGACCCGCTGGTCGAGAAGCCTTGGTCCCTCGCATCGAGAAAACCGGTACACTCTTCCGAACCAACGTCACCAGACACAGCGTATACGTCACAAGAAACCACACAGTTCTGCGACTCCACATCACCAAACCATACACAATGACAGCTAAAAGTATAACAACTAAACCGTGTAGTACATATGACACGGTTAGTACTTTGCATTGATATATGTTGCGCATGCGCGCACAAGAATTGCATCTCGTTAAACATTACATTAATCATTCAATGCATGCCGCGTATAATTAAATAAAATCGTCTGTTCAGTTACAACAAATAGCTAACTTGAACCAGACTATAGTATTTCTAATATTATGGCGTTGTATGACCTAGGTATTGACTCTCTGTAGAATTTAGAATAAATTCTAAAACAATATATGAAACAATTATGTCATATAAAACGAATAGTGATAAAGAATACAATCTTAAATTTCACATACCTCTACAGCTGAAGTTTTGCTCCCGTAAAGAGGTAAGCTTTCTGACAAGACTCGTCGTAGTGTAATTTGTTTATAGAGAATTCGCTCTATATGTGCTCTAGCTGTGACAGATATGCGCAGCAGCTAGGTACGTGAGTTTTCACTGCAGGCAATTTGCACGTGCAGCATGGGGTGAATCGCGCTCAGTATTTCAAAATAACTAGAGCCGAAAAAAATAAACAACCCCCGAGTAACGCTCTAGTCGGAAACGAAACCCGAATACATTTTTTGACCACATATACATATTGATATAAATCATACAATTCCGTGACAGAGGATATACTGATGAGAGAGAGAGAGAGAGAGAGAGAGAGAGAGAGAGAGAGAGAGAGAGAGAGAGAGAGAGAGAGAGAGAGAGCACCAAAACACTTCCAATTAACTCGTTTGAAAGTAACGCGATAGCATTCTTTATTATACAGCCACAACATATGGTCACATTACATTGTTATGTTCCAATTATCTTAGCGGGATATATACTTAACTATATACGTAATTGCTTCTCAACATATTGATAAAATGGCCTAACATCAAAGAAATCACATTGAAATGGATGAAAAGAGCGCAATTGTAGTCATTTACTGTGATCAAAGATGCATTGCTCTTAAAATATGAGCTTTCAAAAGATATATTAGGCATATCAAATGATCAATTTTATTTAATAATGGTTATATATATAAAATGATGAACTAATGAGTTATACTTGTGTTAAACAAGCGCATCAAATACACCATTATTATGCGAGGGTACGTTAAAGGCATATATTTTGTGTACTTAAGAATAAAAATGTAAGTACGTGTCCTGTGCTGGCTGGTTTCTTTAAGTATTTCCAAAGAGCCTAACCGCATCTTTCAGTACACATTTTACATAAAAATGATGTATTAGTTTCGACAAACATTCAGCTATATTTTCGTGTAAAGCTTGATTCTGCAGAGAAGCTTAGCATCAAGTTACTAGTGACTCATGGGCACTCAGATATTAATATTCTTGCGCTTATGTGTCAAGCTGTACACAATTAACTTATGTGTCAAGCTGTACACAATTAACGTATGTGTCAAGCTGTACACAATTAACTTATGTGTCAAGCTGTACACAATTAACTTATGTGTCAAGCTGTACACAATTAAATTATGTGTCAAGCTTTACACAATTAACGTATGTGTCAAGCTGTATACAATTAACTTATGTGTCAAGCTGTACACAATTAACTTATGTGTCAAGCTGTACACAATTAACTTATGTGTCAAGCTGTACACAATTTACCTATTGTCAAGCTGTACACAATTAACTCATGTGTCAAGCTGTACACAATTAACTAATGTGTCAAGCTGTACACAATTAACTTTTAAACTGTCAATTGTAAAAAATACGTGACTGAAAATCATTTGAATACTATTTTTAAAAATAGTAAGTATATCTCGAAATGCAAAGCCAAGAACAGGATGTGATACGGTTTCGACATATGTGTGTTTTTATTTAACTCGTTGTTTTGTAGTTCAAGAAAGACATGTATAATCAAGATGTCGTTTTATATTATACATATTTATTCCTCATCCTTTCTTAAATCGTAGCACCCATTTTCTGTCATAAACTCCCACCCTCCCACCCCCCAAGACTGAAAACAGACAACAGAAAATACGGTACTTCCGTCATAAAACTTTACTCGGCTCCTTTTACTCGAAGGATTCTAGCCAATCAAAAGGCTTTATTTGCACATTGCGAGTAACATTATTACTCGAAATATTTAGTAAATTTATGACGGAGAGGCCAATTGGTGTACATGCTTGACGTTTGAAAATTTCTGTTCCCTCCCTGTCTGGTTAGGAAAAAGAAAGTGTGTCAGTGACTGCTTGTATACGCGTGCGTGTGTATGCGTTCTTAAACGCCAGTTTTCTCGACAATGGCTATTTCTACTCTTCTAAGAACACAACAGATCTAGGTCTGCCATCTCTTAGTACGCCGGAACATCAGGGTATATAATGCTATTTGCTTGAAGACAACAGTAGAATGAACAGCGTAGATCCTGATCTGTTGACACCTTATGCGACGACAGATCTGGATGTACGCAGTTACAAGTTGGGTGTGAGAACATGCCCGGTATTTGTGATACTTATAGCTCAACCGGGTGTCTGCTTGGTGCTTTATCTATAGGATTTGGTGTCAGAAATCACACCATGTTTATGCTTTGAATGCAGATTTAACAGCTTGGCCCTATTGAAACTCCATCCGAGAGTCTATTGGCATCATAATGTTTCTGAATTCGTAAAAGTTATTTACAAACGAAGGACTCTCTTGTGATAGCTAAACTGATCAGTAGTTTTCCAACACTACAGCTAACAACGGTTTGTCTCAAGTATAAAAAAAAATAACAAAACAAAACAAAACAGAAACAAAAACAAACAAACAAAAAAAACAGCCAAATATGATATGATGCAATTTTGCCTAAAGCCTCCATTATTGTAGGAAAGCCTCATGCAGTCTCAAAAAATGTGGTTCAAATTAAGGCCACCTTTCTACAATTTGCGGAACTTAGCTTTTCTTTCTTTCTTTCCTTTTTTTTTTCTAACACAAGAGTAACGATTTTGTGATAACCGTCAAAATGTTCACGTGAAGATGGCCCTTTAATTATTTTTTTTAAAGTTTAGGAGGTTTGAGTAAGCTCTAGACCCTAACTGCTTTCCATAGTTTAAGGCTGTTCTGTATAATTTTATTTGAAAGCATAGTGGGAAATGGACCCATAATATCAGGCTTTTACTGCATAAAAAAGTTAACATTTACTCCACCTATAATCAAAGGTAAGACAAATGAGATGAAAATAAAGGCAGTTCATCTATATAATCCAATATTCTGCAACTTTTTACCAAGATAACTTTTTATTATCACAAATTGTTTGATAGCGTGAGATTCCAACACTAAAAAGAAAAAAGAAAAGAAAAGAAAGAAATAACTAAATGATAAATATATAATGTATGGAGATTAATCATTTTCAATCTTCTTGATTGAATACGAAGACCCAGGTTTGTTTAATTCGAGGGGTAATACACGTCATCGAGTTTTGTTTCTTTCTGGTACTTACGGGTTTATGAATTTATTTCATTTGCTCCTGGTATGATATGCAAACGTTGTTGCCTCTCTCTCGTTCTCTCTATCTCTCTCTCTCTCTCTCTCTCTCTCTCTCTCTCTCTCTCTCTCTCTCTCTCTCTCTCTCTCTCTCTCTCTCTCTCAGTTTGTTTGTAGGTTATCCTTTGAAGTTCTCTGGTTCTGATGTCAAGGTAGTTTCATTATCTACACATGATTAATCTATATTGTGAGATATAAGTGAACGATAAACAAGATAAATATACGAAATAGATGAATTGCCTTCTCAGAAATATAGTATATTCTACGTACATTAATCTATCCATCGCTCCTTCCATCTTTCTACTATTTATGTGGAAATGTTACATTAAATATAAATTAAAGCAAACCTCCTTGTCACTCTACGGGATACTTATCGAACCAATCGATATTTACAAACTCTTTGACATGTGCTTTTCCATAGAAATGATCCTAAAACGCTAAGGTTTGTAGGTCCTTGCGTGGTTCAGTAAATACATTGGGCTGAAAAGATATGTTAGCACGTAGAAACAGGGATGCAAAAAGAAATTTGTGGAAAGAAATTGTCCGAGGTTCGCAATGCAGTTTTCCTTGTTCGATGTGTATCTATAATTTTTTTTGACTGACTGCCAGTGCATCTCTTCGAGTTGGGTGTAAATAAAATCGCTCACTCACTCACTCAATTAATCGATCAATCAACAAAACCATCGCACCTACACAAAGTCCTCCCTTTGTCCCTGGTGGTGTTATGGAGTTGCACATAAGGCTTAGGAAAGTGCCGTCTTTATCATTGTTCAATGTGTAGCATAATCATTATCCAGTTTAAGTGAGTGATTTAGACTGGATAATGCGCATTGCTGTTCATTATATGGCTTGTATTATGGGTCAGTAAATTTTAAGCTTTGCCCATCTCACTTTTCTATGTCAGCAAATGTCCTGATGCGATCCACTATAGGGATGAGCTGACTTTTTGGCGCGAAATATTGGCTGTCTAGGTTTCTTATACTGTCTGAGTCTCTCGCAATACAGTGGCGGATCCTGAAATATCGTTTATGGCGGTACTTAGGTGTGTGTGTGTCGGGGGGGGGGGGGGGGGGTTATGCGGGGGGGGGGGTGTGCGAAACAAGTAGGGATATGTGGGACGGTACCCCATGTGTGGGCCCATGGGGTAAAACCTCTGAAAGCTTCTGCATTGTAAGCGTTTCCAGGGCATATACATACTCTAGGAAACGTTTCGGTTCTTTAGCGCTAATTTTCTGGGGGCGGGGGGGGGGGGGGGTATCTGCTCCGTCCCTGCAATAATCATCTTCCCATTTTGTGTTAAGACGCATTCATGTCACATACATTTTGTATTAATTCAAGATGTAAAATATTGACTTGTTTCAAGGAAAAAAAAACTGGCAACTTAAACGGACATTTCATGAGAAAATTTCAGGACTTGTATATTGGTCATGTTGGATATAGGTGCTAACTAGTGCACAGAACAACGGAACAGAACAATGTTGCGACAAGGAACGACGGAAAATGTACACATGTAATCACAAGGAAACGAAAAAACAGACACATGCAAGCAGTTGTTGCTCTTGAATATATGATTCCTTTTTGACTGTAATGGTGTTTGTTTTAATAATGGTGTTGGTGATAATTGTCTGTTAATTTTGTAGGATATTATTGGTGTATAGATTTTGTGAGTTTCAAATGGATGTTAAAGGTTTTAAAAAATAAAGGTATTGTATTAAACGTATCCAAGCTGTTGTAGTTTTTCATAATTTGTCTTTGATTATTTAGTGCATATCTCCCTCCCCTTCTCTCTCTCTCTCTCTCTCTCTCTCTCTCTCTCTCTCTCTCTGTCTAGATGTGTTCGTTTTGATCAATTATGACAAAGATGATGATAGAGTTAGGGTTGTTCGTTAATGAGATGTGTTTATAGTTTTTCTTCTGTGTGAATTACTGCTTTAGTTTTAATCTGAACTCTTTCACACACACCCACCTCCACCCCCCGTTCTGTATTAGTGTAGTTGACCTTGCCGAAGTGAAAGTTCACTTGCACTGTATCGGATAACAAGCGAAGGGTGGAGCTTAGCTGTACTCTAAATTTCAAAATCTAGAACATTGAGTCGAGTTTTAGGCTCTGCCTCCCGAGTTATTCTAAATTGAGCAATTTAAATAGTCTCGTCATCTAAGGTGAAAAAATGGATATTTAACAAGTGAGAAATATCAATACATGACAACGGGACACTTATACTGCATGAACAACTTTTTCTTACAGTGAATATAACATTATTCAACATTTTTTTAAAATTATTGAATTGACCATCTTACATAGACGTTTCTATTGAGAGAGAGACAGAGAGAGCATTCTCAGAATGCATAATTACTTTAAATATATATGCGTCAGTCTTCTAACATCAGCTAGAAACATCGTACGTTTTCGTGATAAGCAATAAAGTGTTGTATCAGTCAAAATAGAAGGTCACTTCATTCCCTTATTTTCATTTAAATTGAGATAGGAGAATGTGACTTGCGAAATGTGCAATTAATTGTGATTTATGGATAAGTGATAAAAATGTAGACCATGTGATTGAAATTTACATGCAGTCCGCACGTATCAAATTCCCGACATTTTATTTCTCAATGAACAGAACATGAAAATTACGAGTATAATAGATCTGGTTTTGATGAAGTTAAGATACAAATAAACAAATTAGTATGAACAGAAACGTCAAGGTTTGGGTTGGTTATTGAGGTGATAACACCTCAGGTTATTGATCAGTTAACAAGGAATTATATGCGGTCTCTGCTAAGCACCCAAATAGATAGATAGATAGATAGATAGATAGATAGATAGATAGAGAGAGAGACAGACAGACAGACACAGAGAGACAGAGAGAGAAAGAAAGAGAGAGACACAGAGACGGAGACAGTGACAGAGATAGTAGCCTTGATTGCAGTATTTTACAGTGTATAAAACTACCAAGACCATACATTGTGTAAGTATACGCAACGGAAAATTTGCAATTATGGTACGTTACGGCCCTACATTAAGAAATGTATCGATAATCCTGTAAATAGACATTTTGTATTATATATTTGATGATGGAGTGTTTAAATTTATCAGTGTTAGAATATCACTTCCTGAACTACTTTCTTTTTCCATTTAATAAATATATCTGCCCTTAGATATATCTCACTTCCATAGGTAATTCAGTTTTTGTTATTCTTTTTCATCATCTCTGTCTTTCTCCATAGTATGAACATATCATAAATAAAATGCCTAAAATATACAGTGTATTGTAAAGCAATGAGGAGCTGTCAGTTTTTTTAAAAATGGCTACAAAGTCTAAACAACAGGAAGTAGATTTAAAATATTAGTTTATAAAAATAATTTCGACATCAATCATCTGATCACGTAAATTGTTATTGACTGAATTGAACATGACCTGTTTCTGTTCGATATTTAGTGTCATCCATTGTTTAAGTACTTCATAAACTGTACGACAAGCGAGGCAAGTTTCAACTCTTGATTTAGTATAATACTAAACCTTGGTTAACTAGCCATTTTTTTTCTCTCATCACGCTCATCTGTAAACATGATATAAACTGCGTTTGGATAAGTGTTGATTGAGAACCTGAATCAAATGACTATCGAAATTTGGATGGAGCGTCTATTACATGCCACAGAATTCACGTGTCAATGCATAAATAACAAAATAAACACGCACAAGCATTAAAATCTTTAATTTAAAAATGTTACGCTCAGAAGGATACTGGATTCGACCATCCGCTCTGTGATGTTATTACGCCCACCCAACAATGTTAACGGTATTAATCCGTTCAAGAAATGTGCTAACGAAAGATATTGGAAACATATTTCTAATAAACAGTAATTAATTAAATAAAAGTAGTTGATGCATGAGAAACAAATTTATAAAAAAAGGTTATTGTCTTCAGTTATTATAAAACTCTTTTAAATTGTTAACGGCATTGACACAGGCATAATGGGAACAAAGTCATGCAAATAGGCGTTTTCCGCCTTTAAATATATAATAAAAACAAATGTTCGTTTGTTTTTGTTTGTTTTGTTTTTTGTTTTTTTTTTTTTCCTATAGTAGTAGAGATAAATAAATAGTTCGCTCGTCGTGACGTGTAAACATTTCATATTGACATTCATGGCATCGCCCTCGTGACAATACAATGTTTCGACTTCACTCGTTAAATATATTTCTTTACATCTACTTTAAAAATAAACGTATATATCCTCTATGTTATACCAGGTGTAGAAAAGGTGTCTATCAAATGTTTTTCTCTTTTGATTATGGCAAATTAATCACGACTTATATTGGTACTGTTTCCGGAAAAATTGGGCTGGTATGTTTGATTCGTCTTTGAACTTCTGAAGATCAGAGCGTGGTCGATTATGACACTGTTGGCCTATATGGACACGATGACAAAGCATCAAAGAAACCATATCGTGTTGCATCGGTTTTACAGCTGTCATACATTGATAATCAAAGCTGCCGGGTTCTTGAAATGAATAGCCATCAGAAAGGTAAACGAGCCATATTTTAGTGATCATTTCGAAATAATAATAATTTGATAGACAAAATCAATAAGTATAGGCGATACATTTGTTGATATAAAACATATCATTATAATTAAGGCCACAGTGAGAACTTTAAATAAATACAGATCTATCATATGCTTAAAAAAAAAAAAATTCTCGATTATTCCAAACCATGACTGTTTGTTCATCTTTCCGAGTATTCAAAGTCACATCTATCAATCCGTGTGAATGCAAAATAATTGTTGCCAGCTCTTGGGAGTAGTAATTTGTATACCAACCAACACGTAGAGAGATATGCCAAACCTAAAACAAAAACAAATAAATATAACAGTTCTAGCGAGTGGTATTTGCTTTTGCACCAACCCACACGTATACGTGATAGGAAATTCTAAAATATATAACAGTAATAACTGGCGCAAATGCTGGTCCTTAAGCGGGGCGACAACGGCAGAGCAAACACTAATTTGATTTTTTTTTTTTTTTACATATCACAAATAATGCAATAATGCACAAAGCGACATCATATTAAATTCAGTAGTTTTCAGAGAGGTGATAAAAATATTTCACGAATTCCTATTTATTCATAAGTTTGGACGGGATAAAAGTTTGGTCAAAGCTAGTTGTGTTGAAGAACATGGCTGAAGAAAATACAAGTGTTAATTTGTTGATTTCAAACATTAAAAACGACTTACTCCAAAGTTTCAGAAAAAATTGCACACTTACAGATTACATATAATGACGATAACATCGAGATAAGTACGATCAACCCTATACAAATCAAGATGGTTAAAACAGTGTAGTATGAGGAACGATCTGACGTGTTTGGTGTGGGGTAAATACACGTATCGTATATACTCTTGTATAATATTGGTCCAAATTCAAACAACATAGACCCTGATCTGCCGGCGCATTATGCGCCGGCAGATCAGGGTCTATGTTGTTTGTTCTACTGATTAGTATATAAGGATATATAGTATGTCTGATATACCTTAAATGCCCATAAAACTAAACAGATTTGAAAAGTACAGGACAGATTTAAGACTTTTCATTCTTACGCTACTTGAATTATAAGGTTATACAAAAGTCATACATATCTTACAATTTGTTCATTTCAAGTTCAAAACTTGTACTGTTTCTTATCATAGTTTGTATATGCACATAATACAAATGCTTGTCTTTATATAGGAACAGTTAATAACGCAGGTAACCTAAGCCAAAAAAAATAGCAGTCATGTTCTTTCTGTGGTGAACTGGTGCAGTGAATATGGCCAGCACTACATTCCCGTGCACATCATGACGGGTTATTCTCGTCTGACAGCTAATCACAGCTTGTTCTTGTGATGTTAAATCTACTGAGTAACACATATGCGGTCATTCTTTTAAAGTCCTTGTTTGTGAACTAATGAAGTATAGGCAAACATTTTAATAAAACCTTAAAACTTCTTGAAAATGTGCAAGAATAATTTAAAAATCGATTGTCTAGATCTTCAAAATTTGGAGAAAATTGAATTTTATGGCCAGGCAAGGAACAGCAAACGAACAATACTTCATTTAACGTTGGTCGCTCTTTTGATGGTAGAATTTTTTTTTAACAAAAAATTGGTCTGTAGAAAAGTGACATCCGATTAAATTCTAAGTTTACAATATTGTCCTTCGGCGTTTGTTATTCCCTTTGTTAATATTCGATATAGCAACTATTTCAAACTATAGAACATGCTATTATCTTTTCAAAGACAAAATGTTTTGCCAGCCTAAATTTACTATTTCTTATGAAATTATACATTGGTTCATTGTTTCATTACTGTTGACAGTGCCGCACCCCCACCCCCCAAAAAGCACTGCTCCCACATTCTTCAAATATTGCGATGTTGAGGACATGTTAATATTTCTGTACCTGGGTTTTTTGAAGAGACTCTCTCCTGACATTTTGGCCTCATTACAAGCAGGACGCCTCAAAAAGCGATCTCTTTAATATTTTGTTTTAAACTTATAACCTTTCCTAAGCGTAATAGATTGGACAATTTAGATTGAACCAAAATACTCGAGACTGGATGCTCTTAAAAATAGATTTACAATTCAAAAACAAATCGATAGAAAAGAAACATGTACAAGCTACCTATGCCTATTGACTTCTTGTAAAGACAGGTTAACCTACAACCAAGAGGATGACATTTTGCCAGGAGAAATTTGATTGGTCACCCTAGCAGGGGTCAGACCAGGATAAGAATTGTCCATTATCAATATTCTACTCACTTCTCACAGCCTTATTTTTATTATCTTTTCATTTAAAATCACCGGGAGATGAGAGTAAGGGGGGGGGGGGGGGTATTCAAAATACATGAAGACATCATTTCATTTGATTTTGTGTTTTGTGGCTGGGTATAATTGAACGTGTTTATTATGGGTCCAATCAGTTGAATTATGGGACAATAATCGTGTGATATACGAATAACAAATATCTGCTTGTGTAACTTACAACAGTTGTTAATAATCATAGTTACACTGTACTTAATAAGAAGACAAAAATGAAGAATATACAGTATAGTATACTCTGTCTGTCTACTACGCTGTTTGAAAATGTCAGTATGGTACACTCTGTCTGTCTACTACGCTATTTTAAAATGTTAGTATGGTACACTCTGTCTGTCTACTACGCCATTTGAAAATGTCAGTGTGGTACACTCTGTCTGTCTACCACGCCATTTGAAAATGTCAGAGAATGAGATGCGCACAAAGCCACTCCCCCCATCCCCCCAAAAAGTGTCAAACATGTGAAATTTATTCTTCTATATGCCATATTACCCTAGATGTCGGAAAATATGAAAAATGAAGTATGTTTAAGATAAAATGCATTTCTTTTTATTGTTAATTTTGGTTGAGACCTTGATTGCCATAGTGCAGCATTGTTGTAAAAGCTGATATCACAATATCATGAACCATTTTACTTATTAATTGTTGATTGACACCCTTGAATATACATCGGAAATGTTCCAATAAATTAATCTGAATTAACGTTGTACAATTAATCTTAAAAAGTACATAGTTACATGTTCCACATAAGAATATGTTCATGCTTAATTAGAATTCATGGAATCAGAAATGTATTTATCTTCACATTTGTTTCAGGATATATATGACCTCTAATTGCATCTATATATATATGACATGTACTGATTAGACTGTATGCATTTTATACATACATAAATGTTATTTCCACGTCTCATTAGCTTCTGTTTAGTAATATATTTTAAGCTGCCACCCAACCTCCCTGTATAATGTTATGTACTAAATGTTGTGCAAATGATTAAACCTCCCCCTTCCCAACCATCTTAAACCTCATCACAGCTGGGATTCTCATTAGCTGTAGCGTACTAACGGGGGTTGGGTGGCGGACGGGGCAGTTGCCCCGGGCGCCAGAGGTCTTGGGGCGCCAAAACAGCTGACAAAAATTCGGGCCTCGTATTCTGGCCCTTTGAACCATCATCGTCGCCCTGGGCTCCATTTACCCTTAGTACGTCACTGCTCATTAGTAATCTGAAATATAGATGGTGAATATACTGTAGGAAATATACTTCTGGAAACCTCATATATTTTTGAATATGTACTTTAATGCGTGTTCACATTTCTGAGTGTCACTATATAGAGTTTAATATTTTTCATGTGCCTACACACTAAATATCATGTTTAAATCTCTATGTCAAGCACATTTTCACTTCATAGTGATTTTGGAGATTAAAGAAACATATCTTATCTCTTTTCAGGTATGGCCCGGTCTTGAGAACAAGGCGGAAGAGTTGGATTTACCTCAGATACTCGCCATTAGTCAGGTGGTGATACAATTACCTCATCAGGACATGTCCAATTTACCCGCCCAAAGTCACAAAGATTATTTCATACTACCACAATGAGCCATAGTACCTCAAGTACACCACTTAAGTCTTCCACAGAGACATCAATCCCAATGTTCAAAGAGGTATAGCCTCCCTGACACTTTCGTTTTCTATTACAGGGACACGTTTTATTGTTGTTGACATTGCAAAGCTTTCCATTTTTTTTATAAAACATGGTGCTAGTTCCATCACTATGGGTAGTTTGAGTGTGCTAATCACTATGGGTAGTTTGAGTGTGCTAATCACTATGGGTAGTTTGAGTGTGCTATTATCTTTCTGAACAACTGGCTGAGCACCTGACACAGTAAAGCTGGTATACAGCACTTGTCAGTGTTTCTTTAGTGTGTACACCTATACACATTCGAAGAAAGTATATTGCGTTTTGCTTTGAAAATCACTATGAGCTACCGTGTTACACTACCCATGGATGAAATGCTATAAGTTGTACAGACCCATAAACCAGTTTGTCTTAAATGACATTAATTGGTTAATTTTTTTGTCTCTTTACAATTTTGTTGGCATATATTTTATTTTTTTATTAAAATTTAATTTATATGTTTAAAAAGTTTTAAAATTTTAAACTTTTATTCAAAATGCAATTTAAAAAATAAAATTTATCAATATTTTTCCATTTAAAAGAGATTTTCAGATCGAACTTAACTTGTATTAGAAAAAATAATTTACTGGTTTGAAAAACTTCTATAATTAAGGAATATAAGGCAAATTAAGTTGTTGAGTCTTTAAAGCATCAGGTCCCAAAATTGCACCGTACTGAACACAAACACTGTACAGTTTCTAAATTGCACTGAACACAAACACTGTACAGTTTCTAAATTGCACTGAACACAAACACTGTACAGTTTCTAAATTGCACTGAACACAAACACTGTACAGTTTCTAAATTGCACCGTACTGAACACAAACACTGTACAGTTTCTAAATTGCACTGAACACAAACACTGTACAGTTTCTAAATTGCACTGAACACAAACACTGTACAGTTTCTAAATTGCACTGAACACAAACACTGTACAGTTTCTAAATTGCACCGTACTGAACACAAACACTGTACAGTTTCTAAATTGCACTGAACACAAACACTGTACAGTTTCTAAATTGCACTGAACACAAACACTGTACAGTTTCTAAATTGCACCGTACTGAACACAAACACTGTACAGTTTCTAAATTGCACCGTACTGAACACAAACACTGTACAGTTTCTAAATTGCACCGTACTGAACACAAACACTGTACAGTTTCTAAATTGCACCGTACTGAACACAAACACTGTACAGTTTCTAAATTGCACTGAACACAAACACTGTACAGTTTCTAAATTGCACCGTACTGAACACAAACACTGTACAGTTTCTAAATTGCACCGTACTGAACACAAACACTGTACAGTTTCTAAATTGCACCGTACTGAACACAAACACTGTACAGTTTCTAAATTGCACCGTACTGAACACAAACACTGTACATTTTCTAACAGCTGTGAATATCCAAATCTACCATGACAATTGATCAAATTTGCTGAGTAGATTTGCTGAGTAGAGTTGGAATATGTGTAGCATGCATATGTAAAAGTTTCACTTAAATTTGCCACAAAATGAATGTGTGACAGGGGTCAGACCAGGATAAAATGACTCCACGTCAGTACTCAGCTAAGTAGTTCATATCTAAATTTTGAGGTTTTGTATGGCTATGCCTCTCATTGTGAAATATTCATGAAAGGAACTGACTTTTACCATGGAATACATGGGAAAATATCATTCTATATTTTGAGATGCATTTAGATGTTATTGAACAAGTAGTGTCGATGTAGTGCACATGCAAAGTCAGTGCGTGATACGGTCACAACCTATGTTTTGATTGACCCTGAAGCATAATCATTGTCCCCTGTAGATTTTGATCAGCTGTTAAGTCTAAATGTGTTAGACAAGTGCTATCAAGTCTTGGCTTGTGTAATGGTCTATAATAGCACTGTCAAGCCTTGGCGTGTGTAATGGCCTAATAGCACTGTCAAGTCTCGGTGTGTGTAATGGTCTATAATAGCACTGTCAAGTCTTGGCGTGTGTAATGGTCTATAATATCACTGTCAAGTCTTGGTGTGTGTAATGGCCTATAATAGCACTGTCAAGTCTTGGTGTGTGTAATGGCCTATAATAGCACTGTCAAGTCTTGGTGTGTGTAATGGTCTATAATAGCACTGTCAAGTCTTGGCGTGTGTAATGGTCTATAATAGCACTGTCAAGTCTTGGTGTGTGTAATGGCCTATAATAGCACTGTAACCCCTTGGAATCCTAGTGTGACTGAAATGTTGCTGAGTTCAGATTGCATAAATGTATGTATGTAATATATATATATATATATATATATATATATATATATATATATATATATATATATATATATATATATATATATATATATATATATATATCCACACTAGCTGTAGTTTAAAGTTGCCTCTTCATCAAAAGGATCACCTAACTACTTCGTTTACATGCATACGACATTTAAATCCGGCGATAAGACCCAGAGTTAGACCAATCAATGAAAATGTTAATTTCAAAGAGATTCGATTTTATCTAATCGCAATATTATTGTAGCATTAAGTGCGGTAATTCTCATGCCACTTCCTGGCAAACTAATAAATTATCCCAATATGAGCAACCACAATAATTATAATGATATTAGACTATTAATTGTACGGTTTCTCTTGCTCCTGGTGTTCATACAGAGAGTGTTTCCTTTTTTGCATTTATGGCGTGCTGTGCTATTTTGAATCGTATTTTTTCATCCACCTATCCATCCATGCATCCATCCGTGTAAATGTACATGTCTCTTTGTACATGTCTAATCATGTCTTTGTATGTCTGCACATGCATGTGAACGTATATGAATATGCTTTTTGGATTTATTAGACAAATTACAGTTCGATATTTTCTTGAAATTGAAGTAAACACAACCTTGTACTCTAATTTATTGCAAAACAAAAAACATATGCTGGATTATGATAATATCATCAAATTTATTTCTCTCATTTATTTAAAATTTTATTTTCATTAGCAAACATAAATATCATAAATAAATATAAAAAAATAATTAATAAACGTGTTGTACTACATATCTGTAACAATTTACCTACTCTCTCGTCTACAAAACCTATACGAAGATACTATTTCAATAACAGCCTTTTTGCTTCTAAAGTCAAGAGATGGATGCAATTTCCGTCGGTTTCATCATTTACCGGAACTTCTTCTAATTGCGTCTCAATTGGATTGCCCTGCGTGACTTGTATAAGTGCAGTAGTAGTATCGATTAAAATACGTGGCCGATATTTTCTAACCTTTTAGTTTTCAAATATATAATAAATTTAGCGTAGTCAGGGAAGCTGTAGCAAATTTGGAATGCAAAAGTCACTTCAAGCTTCTGGAGTTTATCCTCAATAAAAATGATGACGATTTCGTGCGCCCTTTGTCTGTTTAGATTAAAGGAAAATGGGTTTTGGGGAATAAGACAATTACAACGCTTTGATATGCAGTACAAGGCGTTTATTTCATAAGCCAATGAATTATTGGTTTTACATTAGAGTTCTTTTTCATGTCATGCTGTCATATCACATTTAATTTATATATATATATATATATATATATATATATATATATATATATATATATATATATATATATATTAATAAAGTAATTTGCAAGATAACATTTCAGAAAAAAACTATAATTGTACATGTATCCAAAGCATTTCAAAGTATCAGGTCAAACCTGTGACTAAAAGGTCTATCGTAAATCTACCGGCACTCAAATAAGTGAGTAATAATTCTCAGCAGCCATCTTTTAGGGCCATGGCGGAGGGTGCATACAAATTGCGTTGTAATACCTGTACTTAAAACATATCGGATTTTGTTTGTTTGTTTTTGTGGGGATATACGCGGCTGACATTACCTGTCGAGAAGCATTCTATCCTTTAAACCCCGGCTTTTAGGCGTAGACATCGTTGTGTCATACTGAAACATATGGATGAGCTCTGCATCGACAAATAAAATGGTGCGTATGCAAATCTACGAATACAGATAGAAACATCGATGAATTGTATCTGCAAAACTACGCATGTCTGTGCTTTAAAACATACAATGGTTACTTTCTGTCCGACACGTTACTAAACTGTACTGGCACCGTTTATGTTTCTTATTCCTCGGGTGGGTTGGCTTTTTTTTTTTTTTTTTTTTTCCCCTTCATACATGGTATAAAAGGTCACGAAGATATTGTTGTTTCCAGTGCTAACCTTGAAGCACCAAGAAAACGATTATCTACCCTTCAATTTTCCAATGAATGTACATGGGCTGTTGTCTAAGATTGAAAAATAGGGAAAAGTTATACCCCACCACCACCACCAAATATTGAAGTTAACAGTTTTATTTTTCCAGATCTTGCGAAAACAGTTAACTAAAAGTAGATCTAGCGGAGTAAAGTAAAAATTAATGTGAAACTATGGTGAATTGTGTCCGCTTTTGTTTCCAAGTACATGCACTAGAGTGCCAACCAGTCACAAGAATACACACGTGACTTGATCTTTAAAATCCATAACTCCTTGAGATAGATTTATAATACTTACGTAAAATACACCGGACATACACACTAGAGTATTCATGTCCTGAGCTAAATTTTGTATCAACTAATCAATAATTTGTGTGACTTTCATCAACAAGGTGTTTACTCGTAAGGGACTGACCATTATATTTTCGGAAGGGGTTGAGGTGGGGGTAGTCTAGGATTTATTTTTTGAAAAAAGAATTCCGGTTCTCAAATAGCTTGAAAAATATATTCTTGCTGATTTATAGCAACAACAAAAAAAAAAAAAAAAAAAAAAAAAAAACCCGCCCCCAAAACTTTATATCCATTATATTAGTTAAAGAAAAAAATGTATCTTGAGGCAAAAGAAACAAAATCCCCCTCGCTCCCCCCCCCAACCCCCCCCCCCCCCCCCCAACAAACTAATTACCAGGCCGGTCCCTAAAAGCGAATACCCTTGCCAACAGGAACACATTTAGATTAGTCGCAAATATACAGACTGCAATAGAGTTACTATCCTTGCGATGCCTCTACAAGCCAAGTTTCATGAGTGTAGGTGAAATAATATCCAAGATACTGTATTCAGGGTGCAGCAAATGAATAACTGAAAACATCAAAGTCACTCAGGCATGAAAATCAAGGCAAATAACCTTTGATATGGTAGCTTACTCACCTTAATATGCATCCATATTGCATTTTTCATAGGTGAAAATGAACTAGGGTCTAAAATATTGGGGATGTAATGAACAAATGGCTAAAAGATAAATTTAATTCAAGCGTGAATAATATGGTCACGTTAACATAGTATTCGTACAGATGGGTTACTCTCGATAAGATGCATCCACATACCGATATTCATGAGTGCAGGTGAAAAAAAGGTCTAAGAGATTTTGGGTGTAAAAGAACGAATTGCTGAAAATTCAAAAGCAACTCAAGCGTGAAATATTAGTCACATTAACCTAGTGTTGGTATGGTTGAGTTACCTTTATCGATATGTCATGGGCGTAGGTGAAATAGGGTCCAAGATATTGAGGTTGAAACGAACGTACAGTTGAAAATACCAAAGTCACTCAAGCGTGAAAATTATGAAACACTGATCTGATATTGGCATGGTTGGGTTAATTTCGTCGAGATGTATATATACCTACCAATTTGGGGCCCCAGCACATGATAGGTTATACATGGCGGCCAATATAGTTGGTGGAGGAAGACCTCGGGAAGAACCACAGACCCACGGGAAGCTACTGGCAAGCTTTCTCACATACCCACGATGGTCGAGCCGAGACTCGAACTCACACGGACAGAGGTCAGATGTGCGAGTGGTCTGTAAAAGCGAGCGCCTTAGAATACTCGGCCACATGGGGACCCAAATTGAAAAATGGCTTTAAATCCAACAACAGCAACAACCTACCAATTTTCATGAGCATAGGTGAAAAAAGTCCAAGATATTGAAGAACAAACAGTTGAAAATGTAAACGTCACTCAAGCGTGCTAAGGTCAGACTGACCCAGTTTCTGTTGTCAGGATGTATCTTATATACAGTAAAACCTGTCTTGAGCGACCTCTGCTATGAGCGACCATATGTCATTTACGACCACAATCGTAATGCACGGATCGATTTTATTATATAAACGCACTGTCGTGAGCGACCATCTGCAGAACGCGACCAGCGACCACGATTTCTTGGCACAATATGCATTTCGACACTGCTATGAACGACCACATCGGAAAAATAGAGATAAACACAATTGAACTTTATTTAATCCTTTGTAACCGCGACCACTTAAAAAGTAAAGACTGTAGGCTGGCTACCGCTTTCGTAAACTTTACAGGTCATGCATGTAGTGTTATATGTTACGGATTTAAATCAGACTAGAGTATCACGAGAACTGAGACAAACACCACTGACCTTTATTTAATCCTTTGTAGCAACGACCGTTTAAAAGTAAAGATTGTTCTGAACAAAAACAAACAAACAAACCAAAAAAATGAGGCTGGCTACCGGTTCAGTAAATTTTACAGGTCATGTATGTAGTGTTAGAAGTTATGGATTGTAAACCAGACTAGAGTACATGTAGATTGTTCATTCGGAATTACCTCAGCTGCTTCTCAGAGACTAAATTACGAACCGTAGGATTGACCGCGAAGTCGCGAATGGCTGATCGTTCTAAAATAACACGGATCTGAACGACCCTATCACGAGAACTGAGACAAACACCACTAACCCTTATTTAATCCTTTGTATCAACGACCGTTTAAAATGTAAATATTGTTCTGAACAAAACAAACAAACAAAAATTAGGCTGGCTACCGGTCCGTAAATTGTACAGCTCATGCATACAGACTGTACACCAAACTAAAATACATGTCACTAACTGCCATTGTAGTGCCAAGGTCAATGTAGCGGTAACATACATCGTTTGTCTTTGGGGTTGATCCATGCCTCGGGTGAATGATGTCTTTGTTTTTGTTTTTAATACCAGTAGAGGCGAATCGTTTTCCGGATTCGATTGTCATTGTTAAAGGCTTGTGTTGTTTGTTTTGTTATTGCTACAGTAATACATCCCTCACACCAAGCCGTCATCTGTTGACCTTAGTGGAGTCGGTTACACCCTTTATATATAGAGTTAATCCCTTTATGTCTTTGACTTTTGTCTCTGAATAAATTTATTCTGTTTCTGGATGAGTTAATTATGTATTTTTGTTTTCATTCTTTGGTACATATACATTATATATGTTGTATATGTATTCGTTATTTCCCCAAAGCCTCATCAAAACCGCTACAGTCGTTATTACAATTGATGACTGATAACGTCCAACACCTAGCACCTTAATAACAAAGGCAGAATCTACAACGAAAAAGAGACAAATTCTAAGAATGGAGGAAAGAATTAATGTAATAAAAAGATGTGAAAAAAGTGAGACCCGTCACAAAACATCAGCCAGTTTAAACGTCGGGAAAACTCAAATTCAGGGTGTTATAAAAGACAAAGTGTCAATTAGAAACGAATTCATATGCTAATACATGTACATGTATATGTGATCTTCAGATATAAATGTAATTCATGTTTAATGATAGATGTATATCTTTATTGCTATATAAAATTATTTTCAGATAAATGCATGCAAAATTGTAACAAGAAGTATAAATAAAGAATGCAATATAAACAGTGCTGAATTTCGACCTTGGAAACTGGTCTTTTTGTACAAACCTGTTATGAGAGACCACCTGTCATGAGAGACCGCTTTTTGTTGGCAGAAGGGGTGGTCTCTCAAGACAGGTTTTACTGTACCAGTTTTCATAAGTGTAGGTACAATAGGGTTCAATATATTGAACATGTAACGAACGAACATCTGAAAATACAAAAGTCACTCAAGTGTGAAAATTTGGTCACATTCTCCTAATTTTGATATGGTTCAAATACTTTTATTGAGTTGTGTCTACATAAACAATTTCATGTTTGTAGGTAAAAGAGAGTCCAAGATATTGATGGTGTAACGAACAAAGTCCTTAAAATAGACAGTTCACTCAAGAGTGCAAATTAGGTCACAGTTACCTACTTTGCACAAACATGCTCACACACACTATTTCACATTTCTGATTGCTAATGCTGTGCAATTTATCAGAAATAGATTGGCTTGGACGTAGGTCATTATTATGTAGTAGCTGCTCCATCCGTCATTTCACGTTGAATTATCATGATACTTTTTTTCCGCTTTCGGAATTTTCTTTATTTACACTTTGCAAATATTGCATTATTCGAAAGGGTCTTTTCATCAGCTATTACAAACCCACATATGAGCCTGACGATGAAGAATTTCAAACCATAAGTATATCACAATGTGTATTGTTGAAAACAACAATGGCGACATTTTGTCTTCCATTTTTTTTAAAAAAAAAATTCTGATGCTTTGTGAATTTGTTATAAGGTCCATAGAATGAAAGCCTTCTGGGAAATTTAAATTCAACTTTGATTACCTACACTTATTACAGTATTTGGAAAATCTTTCTGGATCATTACAAAATTGTGCACTGAACTTCACGTGTTGTACTGCAATGTTTGACGGATTAGATCCTTCTATTCATGTTGATATAAAAAGTTACCTTGTTGTTAAAAGAAACGAACGAGGTGGTTATCACACACGATTTTAGTCAGCCCACAATGAGAAATTGCGTAACTTAAATGTTTGAACACTTATTTCTTTTTTATTTGTTACTTGTTGTTGGGTTTTCTTTTTTTTTTTTTCGAAAGGCAGAAAGCTGTTTCCACTTTACATAACTGAAATCTTTTACTGCAGAATTTTCTTTCGAGCACTCGAATAAAATCTGTTTGATTCTGAAATTGAGAAATGTACTAACTTGAGAGTGGGCATCTTCAGTGGAAAAATGCTAATAGGTAATTTTAAATATTTTTGTATGAAATTTGGTGCAAACAGTACTTCTTGACCGGCGTTACGTATTATACTATCTGACTAAATGACTAACTAACTGAGTCGTGAAATGAGGCATTAGGTACTTATCAAAAATCTTTCTTTTAATTGTTTATTATTGTTACAGTTGCTACTGTAATGAATGTTTACTTGTGTGATGGGTGTAGTATCGTCATTGGCAATAGCGTACTTAGTCATATGTCCAAAAGGATATAGAAAAAAAAATGTTTACACTTCTTTTGTAGTTTGATATTACAGTATTCTACCGGCTTTTACTATGAAGGTGTTGTTCGACCACCATTGTTTTCGCGCAACCAGAAATCCTTTCGCACAACCACCATTTTCTTCGGCATGAATGTAGCTATTCCAGTTGTAAAAAATAGTGTTTTTATCTTTTCATCTTGTGGCGCTGCTGCTCAGTTGATGTTATTTTGTAACATCCCTTTCAGCGCTTTACCGCAGAGTCAGCATTAAGAGATCGAGATAGTCTCTCTCTCTCTCTCTCTCTCTCTCTCTCTCTCTCTCTCTCTCTCTATATATATATATATATATATATATATATATATATATATATATATATATATATATATATATATATAATTCAGCGGAACCCAATAGAAGTTCATTTATTTGCTCAGCTCTTAGGTCATTCACGTATATACCTTTAGGATAGTAGTTTCCCCACTAATGTATTGACATATATATCCTTTGTTATCATCTACTTTATCTGAATGTGTGTCGTCAAGTTGATGTAAACAAATGGGTGATGACAAGTCAAATTATTTATCGCAGACACTGATCATGGACATTATACATTTTTGTAAAACCCTGTAAGTGTGTGCAAGCTCCATCTTCTATAAACCTTTTTAGTAGAAAGTCGGGAGCTCAAGTTTTGACAGTTCATAACTTTAATAAGACCATATTTAGGATCAGTTACATATTTGGATCTCAAATATATATATATATATATATATATATATATATATATATATATATATATATATATATATATATATAAAAGACCAGTATGTCTGCATTAACGAAAAATCATAGTAATTATATGAAAAGAATGTTAAATACGGAAGCTCTGAGTGTAAAGGCAAACTTTCAGACTGTCTGAGTGTAAAGGCAAACTTTCAGACTGTCTGAGTGTAAAGGCAAACTTTCAGACTGTCTGAGTGTAAAGGCAAACTTTCAGACTGTCATCTGCATCAGCAGTGACGATGAAACTAATAACCCACAGGAAAGGAAAGTGAGCGTTTACTATATTGTTTCCTATTCAATGGCGCTCTCAGTGAAAACAATTAGGATCCTTTTCTTACTTGTATGGTAGGTACCTTATCCTGAGATTCCTTTCTCAGTATCTTCAGTGAGATTCCTTTCTCAGTATCTTCAGTGAGATTCCTTTCTCAGTATCTTCAGTGAGATTCCTTTCTCAGTATCTTCAGTGAGATTCCTTCTACTGTCTTGGGCCTATTTTGCAATAATTAATATACCGGGCTAAATTTGCATGAAAAGGAGTTGTTACTGTGTTTTCCTTCCATGAAATCAATTGCAGATAGAGATTTTTTCTTCTTTAATAATTGGTAAAAATTTGAAAGGTGAATTCTGCACAATACTGTGTCTCGTCTGTTTTGCCGGTACATACTCCCAAAACTCAGCATAGCCACTTAAGCTAGAAAAGTAGGTCATTACAAACACAATTTACTTTTTATGGGTGCTAGTACAAGTGACAAAGGTGAGTGCACACATCAAGTTTCATAACCATACATGCAACAGTGTCTAGGAAACTGTGTTACATGTAAAAGCAAATCAATGAAAATATTCAGTGAAGCATGAAAAGGACATGTATGTCACTGCAACTTACTTGTACCGTCTGCCTTTAGTGATATCAAATGTCAGCACAGTCATTAACTTTCATTATGTTTTAGTTAGACGTATCCA
Organism: Margaritifera margaritifera; assembly: GCA_029931535.1. Classification (NCBI taxonomy): domain Eukaryota; kingdom Metazoa; phylum Mollusca; class Bivalvia; order Unionida; family Margaritiferidae; genus Margaritifera; species Margaritifera margaritifera. Next base: position 337,656 of record JAQPZY010001215.1, on the reverse strand, counting down.
GCGACCATAATTACTTTGGCAAAGTACGCCAGAAATTCTTAGGTGTGCAGATATATCTGACTACATTGTAGAGCATGTGCGAAATTCCAAGTGACTGCTGACCAATCATATCGAGTTATCGCAAAATGGTACGTGCTCCTTTTGTGGCTAATACTAACTATTGTTAGACCTATAAAGTGTCAGATGTACGAACAATTCCTCGTCTGATTTGAGAAGGATGTTCAAAGAGCAGATGAAATGAATTATCTGAAGTAAAATAGTATCATGTTCTTTTCAGTTTTGATCGGTGAACACAACCTACTTTACGATGCATACATAGAAAGCTGAAAGGGGAAATTACATCATCAACAAAAATAGTTTCTTACGGGTACACTGTTTTCTTTACATCATTTGTGTTGGGTACACCATTCTCCTTTTACATTCAACCTTTCTCTAGATTCCGCTGACAACGACAGACCAATATTGTTGTGCACAATGTTCTTTTTACATTCGTGCGATCGTGCGTGCCGAGTACACACCGTTCCTTTATTAGAGTCACCTTTCTTGTATGAGCTGGAAAACAGTCCAATAAGGAGGTTCTCTTTTACTTCAAGAAATAAAAACACGAAAATACCAGTATCCCATAAATTAAATGCAATAAAGAGGAGGCTCTGGCGTCCCTTGGTAACAACTAAAATACTATTGATTCAGATTTAGGGTTGCATCAGTTGCACTTTTTAACGTGAAATATATCATACGTACCGACCGGAGTGCGCCCACTTATTGATCACGAGCACGTTGGAGAGAGAGAGAGAGAGAGAGAGAGAGAGAGAGAGAGAGAGAGAGAGAGAGAGAGAGAGAGGGTGAGGACAAGTGATATGTTTCTGTCCATAAAATAACAAGAATTTGCATGTGGGTACATTGGCTGTTGCTACTGAAATACCCCTAGATAGGGACATTCTGTTTGCTTCATACTGAGACTGATTAAATATGATCAGTGCATTGCGAACAGGCAGGCGACTCACAATGCAATGTGGTTATTTTAGTGTGTGTCAGAAAAAGGCTGTAAACAGTGTAATAGCGCCTTCTCACAGCTGTGAAAAGATAGCGTTTTGCATTAACGTGTTGGTGGGAAATGTAATAATCAATTTGAATCGATAGTATGATGTTCACATCGGTTCAGTCAAAAATGCATAGAAATACCTTGTGGTTTGTAGTATTTTAATTGATTATTAAAACATCAAACAATGTAACCGAAACATTGCTTGCAGTTGCTGTGACTTAAGCACTCACGGTACTAATTGTACGGAAAAATGGGAACCAGTCTAGAAATGGTTAACATACAATGGAGTATATACTGGTTTGGAGGTCCATGATTGGTTGATAGTGAAAGTAAAATCTTTTGACAGCTTATCCTGGTTGTAACTGATGCAATTTCAGTCCTTTTACAAACTTAACTTTAGAACACTCATCACTGAAATTAGCACCTGATAATATTGGTGCGGAATTGAAAACACGTATTTAAAATACATGCAGATCCAACAAATTCCGCGGCTTATATTTTTTTCTCCCGCAGAAGCTTACATCAAGGTTGGGTCTATACTGAGATATATAGGTCTCATCTTGACGGAGGCGGCGCGAGGGTATGAGGCGTCTGGGGACAAAGTTCTTTAGTGGCGTCCCCTACTTTGCCACAGGGAACAGTTTTTTTTTTTTTGGTCAGTTGCCAACCTATAACCCCCCCCCCCCCCCCCTCTATGCCATGAAATCGGGGGCTTAGAGGGGGGTGGGGGGGTGGGGGGGTGTTGCTTGGCAGAAAAACAGAAATAAAGGTTCGACGGCGCCCCCCCCCCACCTCGCCCGGGGGCAATTGTCCTCACCCCTTTCTCCACTCCTCGCGCAGCCACTGGATCTTGAGCATTGAAACATTTAAAGTTATTGATTTTTTAATATGTTGATATTTACATTGGTTTACTATTTGAGTTGAATTAGTACCATGAGTTCTTAAATGGGACTCTCTGATCATGAAACTGTTCCTAAAGTTGCTACTTCTTTGCGTAATTTTTGGGATATTGTGATTCTTTTTCTTTCTGTGTGGGAAAGTGTGGCGACTTAGGTCTATATCAAAGTTCAAGGCTTTTCTCCCCTCGAAGATTCAAAATATCAGAAATGACTTTCGTCTAACTGGGGTGATCGTGAGTATAAACATACAACCGGTTGGACAGTGATTCGCCGTTACCCACGGGCAAAAAAGTAACATAAACAATTGAGCTGATGGTACGTTCATTTTCAAGGCAGAGGTGATAATTTTACGAGACACGCTGTCTTTCTCTTGCACTCTTCATGTTACAACTAGCCACTATGATTATCAGAATTTCTCTATCACTCATCAATGGACTGTTGGGCCTTTCGACACGTGATCTCTATCACTCATCAAAGGACTGTTGGGCCTTTCGACACATGATCTCTATCACTCATCAAAGGACTGTTGGGGTTTTCGACACATGATCTCAGACAGCATTCGATACTAGTCCTGACGGTGATAGCATTGCACACGCCTGCTGTTACATCAGTTATAATTTAAGAAAAAAATTATAAATCAGTGCTCGGAAAACTCCATTTCAACAGTTTTTGTATAGGGTAAATTAGGATCCGTCCATTTCAACAGTTTTTGTATAGGGTAAACTAGGATCCGTCCATTTCAACAGTTTTTGGGTAAACTAGGATCCGTTCGTTTTTGCACGTCAGTATAACTATTCCAAATGGGAAGTTTAAACTTACACCTATAATTTGGATTCAGGAAAGTGAAAATATTATTCCTTGCACTTTCACGAGGAACATAGGCCTGGTGCCTGAGTACAAACTCTTACTCTCGGGTTATTGCGTGACATATATCTATGACACGGAGTTGGGGTTATTGCGTGACATATATCTATGACACTGAGTTGGGGTTATTGCGTGACATATATCTATGACACGGAGTTGGGCTTTTTGCGTGACATATATCTATGACACGGAGTTGGGGTTATTGCGTGACATATCTATGACACGGAGTTGGGGTGATTGCAAAATGTGTATGAAGGAATTAGGGAAGAAAGCAATACACAGTCTACTGTTAATTATACGAATATACATATCAATGACCTTGCAAAGCATACTTCTTCAATAATCCCACAATACATGTAACAACTCTCAAGAAGATATCACGTGGAGAACCATTATATATATATATATATATATATATATATATATATATATATATATATATATACATCGCCGCCGCCAGTACCGCCGATGTAGCCATCTGATTTGCGATATGAATATTCAGTTTAACAAATCAAGAGTTCTTACCACTATATCTGATTCTTACAGAATATTCTCTTAAATCGGACTTCACTTGTTGACCATGTTACTAACATATCATCACCTAAAATTAACATCTGCAAGTTATGACAGTTACATTACAGTCACACAAAGTCACACTCTGCTAGAACAACAAGTTTATGAGAAATATTAAAATCCAATCTACATTTGACCGACAGATAATTTTGAGTTATGATCAATTACATACAACTGTGGACGTGATACAACGTCCAGATTCAAGGCTCAAACGGGTCTTTGATGCGGCTTTAATAGCAGCATATACTAACACTAGATTACTTTCGAGGAGATAAGAAATTAACGACAGATTTTAAACTTGCGACCATTACATGAATGTAATGTCCCTCATCTCAGATACTGACCTTTCCCACACTGATTTTTACGAAAGCTTCTCAACAAATATTCCTTCTTTAATTAACTGAATTGTTTTCGTGTTATGTTTCCTTATGTATTCCCCATAACTTGCTCTCTCGTGAATAATAAGTATTGCAGATCGGCAGGTTTCTGGCATGTTTCCCAAGGACACGGTATGCAGGCGGCATGATCACTCGTCTGTGATCATTTATTGAAAGAAAATGACATGGGAATAAACTCAGTTTATATTCAGATTTCCTGAACTGTGCAGGTGCAAGCTAAAGGAAATAAGATCGTCAGCCTTGATAGCTCTGATTTGTATAGTTGAATATTATTTCACTTATTCCAAATGCAAACAATTCAACTAATTATGGCGTTGGTCCTTAAACCTTTGTCAGAAAGCATCTCTGTCATGATGGGACTGGATGGATTTTGTTTTGCTGTAAAGAAACTATTACATGGCAATATTAGAATGACAATTATAGTAGGAACATATCAATTCTACATTTTGCATAAACGAGAAATGGTGTGTAGTGGGCAAAGTGACAATCAATCCTTATCAATGAATAATTAAGGAAAGGGAAAAGAGGATATTTATTTTCAAAGTTTTTCCTTCTTCAATAAAGTAATTTTTAGAACAGAGAGGTTGAGATGAAATGTGTTCCTATTGCACAGTGAATGGCAATGTCATATTAGGGAAATAAATCTTCCAAAGTGCAGAATCATTCCCGCTTCGTTCCATCGTCAAATAAGCTTAAAAAGGGTCATTTCCAAGTGAAATGCTTTTGCAATTACAATGTAACTCTTTTGCCATTATATCCAGAAATTAAATGTAACTCTTTTGCCATTATATCCAGAAATTAAACGAAACTCTTTTGCCATTATATCCAGAAATTAATTGCCATTATATCTAGAACATAAATGCCATTATATCAAAAAATTAAATTTAAATCTTTTGCCATTATATCTAGAATATAATTGCCATTATATCTAAAAAAAAACAAATGCCATTATATCCAGAAATTAAATGTAACTCTTTTGCCATTATATCTAGAAATTAATTGCCATTATATCTAGAAAATAAATGCCATTATATCCAGAAATTATGTGTAACTCTTTTGCCATTATATCTAGAAATTAATTGATATTATATCTAGAAAATAAATGCCATTATATCGAGAAAGTAAATGTAACTCATTTGAAATTATATCTAGAAATAATTGCCATTATATCTAGAAATTAATTGCCATTATATCTAGAAATTAATTGCCATTATATCAAAAAAGTAATATAACTCTTTTGCCATTATTTGTAAAAATTAAATGTAACTCTTTGTCGTCGAGAAGTGAGATCTACATTTAAATACATTGAAGTAAATACGTTTGAGTAAGAACTAAATTTAAATACATTGGAGTAAATATATTTGAGTAAGACCTAAATTTAAATACGTTGGAGTAAATACATTTGAGTAAGACCTAAATTTAAATACATTGGAGTAAATACATTTGAGTAAGACCTACATTTAAATACATTGGAGTAAATACATTTGAGTAAGACCTACATTTAAATACATTGGAGTAAAGTACGTTTGAGTAAGACCTAAATTTAAATACATTGGAGTAAATACGTTTGAGTAAGACCTACATTTAAATACATTGGAGTAAACACGTTTGAGTAAGACCTACATTTAAATACATTGGAGTAAATACATTTGAGTAAGACCTAAATTTAAATACATTGGAGTAAAGTACGTTTGAGTAAGACCAAAATTTAAATACATTGGAGTAAATACGTTTGAGTAAGACCTAAATTTAAATACATTGGAGTAAATACATTTGAGTAAGACCTAAACTTAAATACATTGGAGTAAAGTACGTTTGAGTAAGACCAAAATTTAAATGCATTGGAGTAAATACATTTGAGTAAAACCTTAATTTAAATACATTGGAGTAAACACATTTGAGTAAGACCTAAATTTAAATACATTGGAGTAAATACATTTGAGTAAGACCTAAACTTAAATACATTGGAGTAAAATACTTTTGAGTAAGACCTAAATTTAAATACATTGGAGTAAATACGTTTGAGTAAGACCTACATTTAAATACATTGGAGTAAATACATTTGAGTAAGACCTAAATTTAAATACATTGGAGTAAAATACGTTTGAGTAAGACCTAAATTTAAATACATTGGAGTAAAATACGTTTGAGTAAAACCTACATTTAAATACATTGGAGTAAATACATTTGAGTAAGACCTACATTTAAATACATTGGAGTAAATACATTTGAGTAAGACCTAAATTTAAATACATTGGAGTAAATACATTTGAGTAAGACCTACATTTAAATACATTTAAGTAAATACATTTGAGTAAGACCTAAATTTAAATACATTGGAGTAAATACATTTGAGTAAGACCTACATTTAAATACATTGGAGTAAATATATTTAAGTAAGACCTAAATTTAAATACATTGGAGTAAAATACTTTTGAGTAAGACCTAAATTTAAATACATTGGAGTAAAATACTTTTGAGTAAGACAAAAATTTAAATACATTGGAGTGAAGTACGTTTGAGTAAGACCTAAATTTAAATACGTTGGAGTAAATACGTTTGAGTAAGACCTAAATTTAAATACGTTGGAGTAAATACGTTTGAGTAAGACCTAAATTTAAATACATTGGAGTAAATACGTTTGAGTAAGACCTAAATTTAAATACGTTGGAGTAAATACGTTTGAGTAAGACCTAAATTTAAATACATTGGAGTAAATACGTTTGAGTAAGACCTAAATTTAAATACGTTAGAGTAAATACATTTGAGTAAGACCAAAATTGAAATACATTGGAGTAAAGTACGTTTGAGTAAGACCAAAATTGAAATACATTGGAGTAAAATACATTTGAGTAAGACCTAAATTTAAATACATTGGAGTAAATACATTTGAGTAAGACCTAAATTTAAATACATTGGAGTAAATACATTTGAGTAAAACCTAAATTTAAATACATTGGAGTAAAGTACGTTTGAGTAAGACATAAATTTAAATACATTGGAGTAAAATACGTTTGAGTAAGACCTAAATTTAAATACATTGGAGTAAATACATTTGAGTAAGACCTAAATTTAAATACATTGGAGTAAAATACATTTGAGTAAGACCTAAATTTAAATACATTGGAGTAAAATACGTTTGAGTAAGACCTAAATTTAAATACATTGGAGTAAATACATTTGAGTAAGACCTAAATTTAAATACATTGGAGTAAAGTACGTTTGAGTAAGACCTAAATTTAAATACATAAGAGTAAAATACGTTTGAGTAAGACTAAATTTAAATAAATTGGAGTAAATACATTTGAGTAAGACCTAAATTTAAATACATTGGAGTAAAGTACGTTTGAGTAAGACCTAAATTTAAATACATTGGAGTAAAATACGTTTGAGTAAGACTAAATTTAAATAAATTGGAGTAAATACATTTGAGTAAGACCTAAATTTAAATACATTGGAGTAAATACATTTGAGTAAGACCAAAATTTAAATACATTGGAGTAATAAAGTATGCAGACTGAGTTATCCATTTATAGAAACATCGGAAAGCTTGAAAACCTTCAAGAAATAAATTAAGCCAGTTAAATGTAGACTTATATTTATATATATATATATATATATATATATATATATATATATATATATATATATATATATATATATATATATATGGTTTCGCAGGAAAAAGAAGAGTAATAGCATTACTCAGGAACAAATGTTTCCATATAACGCAAGGTTTTGAAGTTTATACTTATTTCTTTTACAAATCAAATGTAATTGAGTCTTCCATACACTTTCCTTTCCAAACAAAGGAAAAACTGTAACAACGCATAATAAAGTGATCATAACAATATACAGAGATCGAGAGAGATCTGCATATCAGACCACTGTTCAAATGTATTATTGTATCTTTGACACACTTTTCCACATAAAACACACCTTAGTTTTGTTTCAGTCGGATAAGTAACACACCCATGATACTGAAGAGTACTAATTGAAACAGATGATATGTGATGTTTTAACCCAAGTGCTTCCTGTAAGGTAATTATACCGATGGAAGAAGAAATATGTGAGATTTACAACAGAAAAGAATGATATAGTGATAGCTAAACATTATCCAGATCAGCACGAATGTTGCTTACAACTTTGCCGAAGTTCTTTCTGTGTTGTGTCCGATGCAAACTTGTATTCAACATCAGCGCTTTAAATTTATTTTAATGATGAAATGCACGGTGCATTTCGGCCCTTCTTATCCCATTTACTCAGCTCAACTCTATTTACACACCGTCCGTTTGTTTGTTCGGTCTCATTTCTTGCAACCACCATAGCTCTGCAACCCTTACACCTAACTGGATGCCATTTTGTAGGTGAATTGCCAATTGCATGTAGATTGCCTTTTTCAGGTCCAGTTTTCACGGACTTGTTGCCTTTTAAATCACTATTGCAGATCCTTGTAACTAGCATAGATCAGGAACCATTCTGAGGCAATCTGGTATGAACATTGTCTCATAGACTTGCATGTGCCTTTTAGGACTCACGGTACTAATTCAGCTCCCATAGTAAACCTATGGAAACATCACGATATTAAAAATTCAATAACTTTAAATTTCTGAGTATTCATGATCAAACCTATATTTATCAGTATAGACATATCCTTGATGCAAGTTTCTGTGTGGAGAAAACCACACGAGCCGCCGCTTTTTTTTTTTTTGATATACATGTGTTTGAAACATGTGTTTTCAATTCCGCACCAAAGAGTCTGGTGTTAATTTCAGTGATGAATTTTCCAAACTCAAGTCTGATAAAGGGCTGAAATTCCATCAATAAAACATTGTCTCTATTTTTTTCAGTTACGACTAGGATACGCTCTCAAAAGATTCTTTTTACTAAAATTTTGCTTTCATTATTAGCCAATCCCGACCAGCCGAACCCATATAAACTCTATTTTATGTTCTAGACTGATTCACATTCTTCCATATCATTAGTACCGTGGTTTAGTATCCCCTACTCCGGTTTTGGACAGAGTTATGTCCCTTGTAGAACAAATTCTTGTTTACACATGAAAACTTAGAATGTAGCTTCCAGTCATCATAGCTCAAGAACCATTAAATATATTCTGATGGGATTTGGCAAGAGTATTGTCTCTTAGACCTAGATGCGTCTTTTATGCGTTACATCTCGTCTACTCCATTTTGGACAGAGTTAAGGCCCTTGTAAATCAACTTCATACAGTTATATGGGATGTGGGTTGTTATTGTTGAATACGCCCCTTTTGTTTCCACAAAATGTATATGTTTAAGGCCCTGCCGAGCAAATTGCAGTTATCATCAGACTTGACAATTTGTCTCTTGTTATCAGATGATTACCTATTTTAAACTGATACACCTAACGGTCTCCAGCCATATTAAGACGCACTCAATATATATAATGTAATGTATGGAACTTGAAGTAAACATTTCCAAGAGAATATATTATTATTTTCAATTGAAATTATATATAAGTTCAATTTTAGTCATACTTCAGTTTGCTGGCAATATTATTGAAAAGTTAGACTTCTTGCAACTCTTGGATATTTTGTTACATTTCTCTGGAGATCAAAGTGGCATCATAAAATATAAAGCTACAAAAAACAGCATTTGCCTTATGATAAAAAGTTAAAGAATGTAAATACTTACCAATCAAGACCTTGTCAAAACTGCTTGATTTTATGATGTATCCTATCCTAATGTTGAGGAGTGAAATATGGATCTCAGACTGTAAAATTGACATCTTTAATAATAATATTTACTTTGAAAAAGTTCATATGAAATATTTAAAATATGCTATGGGATTGCACAACAAAAATAGTAATATTAAATGTAGAATTGAAATAGGCAGACACCCAGTTCTCAGATATTATCAAATGCCATCTCACTCATAAATTACATAGTCATTGCTGGACCACTTTCCTTACTTCAGAATACAAAATTTTAAAAAAAACCACAAAAATACCATAATTGCTGGACCATTTTCCTTACTTCAGAATACAAAATAATAAAAAAAACAAACACAAAAATACAATAATTGCTGGATCACTTTCCTTACTACTACAAAAAACACCAACATGTTCCTACACCACATACTACAGGACCACTTCCTCAACTACAACATACAAACAAAACATAGCATTGTGTCACGAGACCACTACTAATTTTTCAGAGATATGGTCTAGGCATGTTCTACACCTTTCTACTATTTAACACTACCATACTAAAGTGATATTTTTTCTAATAAATTAAATGGAATGGATTAAGTGCTACATTTGTGGTTCTTCAAAATCACTAATAGCATAACATACATGTATTTATACCAGCATAAAAAAAAGTACACACAACATTTGAACAAGCTAATGAAGTATACATTCAAAACAGGATAGAAAGAATGATAGTCAACAAGAGAGAAATACAATGCTTTTGTCAGTCAACCAAAACAAACGAGTGAGCAGTGCAATGAGAGCAAATTTATAATAGCATACGATCTGACTGACTTAAGCAAATGACTGAGCAATTAATTCAGATTCCATTGTTACGACTATATGGTCTAAGAAAAATGTCACAGAAAGAAAGTGAAGCCAACAAATCAAGTAAAAATCAACAAGCAATTTATTTCTAGATAATTCAAATGAAAAATCAAAAAGACACTTACAGTAATGTGTATTAAAATCCAAATAATCCAATAAGAATTAGTGTTCTAATCACAAGTCCTAAATATAGAATGTTCCGAATGCACGGGTATCCTTGAATGTTGTGATATGCCAATGGTCTTTAAAGTCCTGATGTACTAGTAGTCTTTAATGTGCTGATGTCAAAATGAAGTACTCCAAAATATCTCTGAATAAGTTCACATAAATTCCAAAATCATCAATTAAAAATCCAAAATCCAAAAGTCTATGAGCACTGTTACAATCCAATGAATATTAAAATAATTCCTCTCTTAGAATTTGGAATGACTTTCCACAACTGTAATAGCTCTTTACAAGACTGATAGTAATGTCGAAACTGAAAAACTGTCCACTAAACATGGTATATATAAAGATTGGTCACATGCCAGAATGTTCTAGAATATGTGTCATCTTAATGGAATTTTACTTGTGTGGACATGACTTTTTACACATAACTCTAAGAAAATTCTAGTTTTAACTGTAAACAAAATCAACCTTGACCTCAAATATAGTACACATTTTGTTTATCAAAACTATCCTTAAGCTCAAATCTAAAGTAAACAACCTAATTCAAGGACACTAGTTAAACATGTTTTTTTCTGATAAACAACATTAAGATTTAAGCAAATATTAAAGTCAAGAAACATTTATAATTTCCTAAAATATCTATAATATTATATAAACATCATACATAACACCATCTATCCCCATTCACTAACATACTATGTACATTTCTCTCTTTTATATACATGATGTTGTAGCACTGGCCCACTCAGCGATATATGAGTGCAAGGCCATTGCCCAGCAGAAAATAACAATACCTAACTTGGCTGTGCGTAGGAATAACATACATTGTAGTTATCTCTTTTCTCGAATGTACCAGCGATATACATTCCAGACAAAGTATGGCTTGACTCTGGTGAGAAAATTTAAAATAAAGCATTGTTTTATACTGAAACACAAACAGACAGAGAGGAAAAACAATGATAGCTGAGAAATAAAAATACAGCACTGTTTTTTTTTTACTGAAACATAACAGACAGACTTTCAGTATTGGTAACAGAGCAAACACTGATATCAGATAACATTCATTTATTTGCATAGAGATAATGCAACACATACAGACAGACATTATTCGCAAAAGAATACACATTGCTATCTGGCATAATTAATTCATTCGCAGAGAGACACTGCAATACAGGCAGACAGCGTAAACCAATCTTAACATACATAGGAAATTACAATGTGTGTAACTAACTTCATAGCTCGGTTGGTTTAAGCGGCGTATCTCTAAACCAAAGGCACAGGGTTCAAGTCTTAATTCTTGCAAAATATTTTGCATATTACATTGAGCTCCCCTGAGTACATAAAAGCCGGTAACATTAAAATCAGTCTAAAAAATATATCCGCGTTTGAAGGCTTAAGATGTCCAAAACAATATCGTACAGCTGACATATGATCAAGCATGACACAGAATTTCGTGTATGGAAAGAATTTAAATAATACTAATACTACTACTACTAATAATAATAATAATAATAATAATTCTATAGCGAAGTGTGTGAAAATAGATCTGCAAACGAAAATGTGGCCTCCCAATGAATGAGGTAGGTGGTTTCTTTCCAGTATACTACCCCGATAGGCAGAAGCTTTAGATACTAAGGTGGGCATTTTGATAAAATTTTGACAAATATTTCACGCACATTTAAAGTTTCTTGAACGTTTGCTAGATGAATGAATTAAAAGATGAAGACATCTAAACTCGATCAACCTATTCCAAAACGTATTAGAAAATTATTAAAGGAGCGATAAATACGAATACCAAGTCTTAAGAATTGTTACGTATGAATAAGCAAAATGTGAACAGAATCATCATAGATGGCTTAGAGATTCTTTCAAGAAAAATGTAAAAGAGTACAGATTTTACGGCAGTAACAATCAAGACTTGTATGAATTTTTCAATAACATTGAACCCTACTTGAAAAATATCACGAATTGGAGTTCTGTACAAGTCCAGCTTGACTTAATTATCAGATTTATGCAACAGCCCACACAGGATGAAGAAAGGGTTGTATACAGAGAATTTTATGACAGAACAAGACCTATGACCTTGATGAACAAAGGTGAAATGGATGATATAATTAAACGTTTGTTTAACATTTTACATACCAAATCTGCACAGCAAAGCTAGGGTACAAGGTGGATCTTTGACAGTTTACATACTAAATCTGCACAGCAAAGCTAGGGTACAAGGTGGATCTTTAACAGTTTACATACCAAATCTGCACAGCAAAGCTAGGGTACAAGGTGGATCTTTGACATTTTACATACCAAATCTGCACAGCTAAGCTAGGGTACAAGGTAGATCTTTGACAGTTTACATACTAAATCTGCACAGCTAAGCTAGGGTACAAGGTGGATCTTTGACATTTTACATACCAAATCTGCACAGCAAAACCAGGGTGGATCTTTGGCAGGATTTAATTTTGTAACACGTAGACAGACATCAATCGATAAAATGAAACTCATATATAGATTTACTTGAGTGAATAAAAAACAAATAAGCTTGCATAAAGTAAAAAATGATAAGGATGACAGATGTTCTATCTATGCAGTTGAATCAGTACTAAATACACCGAGTGATCGCGCAGATAGGCCTACAAAATAGAGTTAGGATAGGCCTACAAAATAGAGTTAGGATAGGGCTACAAAATAGAGTTAGGATAGGCCAAGAAAATATAGTTAGGTTAGATACAGTCATTGGTTTGAGAGGAGCCCTATAACATTACACTGTATTAGAAAATGACCTTGAATATATCCTTAAATGTGTATGAAATATTTTAAGACGATACATTAGAGCAGGTAAGGTTATTTTAAGAATAAGATTAAGATTTAAGATTAAGATTAAGATTAAGATCTAAGATTATTAAAGATTAGGATTAAGTTTATTTTAAGATTAAGATTAAGATTATTAAAGATTAGGATTAAGATTATTTTAAGATTAAGATTAAGATTAAGATTTAAGATTAAGATTAAGATTAAGATTATTATATTTTAAGATTAGAAAATGAACTTGAATATAATATAGCCTTAAATGTGTATGAAATATTTTAAGACAATACATTAGAGCAGTTAAAGTAACACGAAAAGAAAAAGACAAGCATGTTTACATATTGATTTTATTTCATGGAATGGAACAATGCCGTTATGTTGGCATACAAGATTTATCAGAATCGGTATAATCATGAGTAAACAACATCATGGAACGAAATACATCTGCGACAAATGCATGAAGTTGTAAATTTACCAGAAAAATTATTAGATCATAAAAGACGTTGTTATATTATAGACAAGTCGATAGATATCATGCCTGAAGACGGATCTGTTGTCAAATTCAGATATTATCATGATCAATTAAAAGTTCCATATGTTATTTATTTCGATTTTGAAAATATTCTCATACCGTACACTTCATGGTGTAGGAGTTATTCAACATAAAATTGTAATGATGTACAGATCGGACCAGTTCATCATGAATAATGCAAAACAGTTAAGTAAACCCCATCAGAGATTTATATGTACGTGAAGTCAATTCACAAAATGTTATACACCAATAGTTTACATAAGTACTAATGGCATATATTTGTTTTATAACTGTCCCACAGAGAAACTAGTCTAGAACGAACTGAAAAATGCAAACCTATGGTATTCACCAATGAAGATGTGAAGCATTTTAACTCAGCGAGTACATGTCAAATTTTTGGGAGATAAATATTAAAAGATAAAGTTAGAGACCGCGATCACTTAACAGGAAATTGCAGAGATCCTGATGATATACATTGTAATTTAAATGTCAAATATCCAAAATATTCATAATTTGTCAGGTTACGACAATCATCTCTTCATCAAGACTTTAACAAAAATGATACAGGTGATGACGTCAAAACCCAACGATGAGAAATGCATTTTATTAAGCAAGGATTTCATTGTACATAGGTCCATGAAGGATGGAAGGAATAACAGTTAAGAAGCGATTCGACCTGTAGATAGTTTTTGGTTCACGGGCCAATCTCTCGAGCAGCTTGCTAAAAATGTAACTGATGTCAAGTTGAAACATTTTGGTGCGATGCAACCTACATTTTTCAGGAAAGGCATTTACCCAAATAAATACATGGATAAATTTAACAAATTTAACGAAACAGCTATACCAACAAAAGAAAAGATGTATTCAAGTCTGATTAATTCCATCCTGTTGGACGATGATTACCAGTTTGTACTCGATGTGATGTGACACTTCAAATTGAACACACCACGTGACCTTCACGACTACTACGTCCAAAAAGAAACATTAATGATATGTAATATTTGTTTGACGAGTTCTGGAATGTTTGTATGACACACTACAAACTTGACACAGATTCCAGTTTAAAGATATCAGGTATAGAACTTGTACGTTTGACAGATTGTGACATGTTTCTGATGATTGAGAGTGGAATTAGAGGCGGTATTATCATTAAAACGCATAGATACGCCAAGGCAAATAACGTATATTATAGGAAGATAAAATGTGATGTGACATTGAAAAGTAAAGGTCAAGGTAATATATAATGTATGCCTTACTGTTGCCATCGAATTATTACGTACATTATGAAGCGGCCATATATAGTAATGATATTAACAAGTTCCACATATATCACACATCTGATCCTGTGTATCAGGCTGGGCCTTAGGATTTGGGTCTGTGACCTGTCATCACTATACATGAAATAAGACTTTTAATAATATATCGCTCTGGTGTAAAATGACCAATCTGTTCTGTGTATGGGGTAGTCATCTTCTGCCATAGCTTGTGTGAAGATTAAAATGACCCATCTGTTATGTGTATGAGGTAGTCATTTCTGCCATAGCTTGTGTGAAGATTAAAATGACCCATCTGTTATGTGTATGGGGTAGTCATCCTCTGCCATAGCTTGTGTGAAGATTAAAATGACCCATCTGTTATGTGTATGGGGTAGTCATCTTCTGCCATAGCTTGTGTGAAGATTAAAATGACCCATCTGTCCTGTGTATGGGGTAGTCATCTTCTACCATAGCTTGTGTGAAGATTAAAATGACCCATCTGTTATGTGTATGGGGTAGTCATCTTCTGCCATAGCTTGTGTGAAGATTAAAATGACCCATCTGTTCTGTGTATGGAGTAGTCATCTTCTGCCATAGCTTGTGTGAAGATTAAATTGACTAGGGAATCTCCTTTTGTGTTGGATGTTATTGTTTGCAACTTTTGTACCCCGTAACATACGCCATCAGTTTATCAGGTTTGGCAATGAGCCGGTGTATGCCGGTAAGTGATGTGATGTCACGCTTAGATGTATGCTGGTTAAACACTTTATGGGGAAATGATAAACAAATATGGTAGTTAGAGAAATACTCGTTAAACATTTCTGATGCTAGTGATACGGGGTGGATTTTAAAAGTCTGTTTGGAGATACGAACACGTCTACACGAACATTTCAATGACTACCGCCTTGTTCCGGAGAAGCGTGTACAAGACGATAATGATTTATCCCCATTGCAAAAGAAATCGATAAATGATTTCAAATATACTGGCCAATGTACCAAAACTTGTCCATACTTTGAAGAACAAAGATAAATATGTGATACTTTACAGAAACATAACGTTTTTACCTGCAATTGGGTTTGAGATTGAAAATGATACATAGAGATTTCTTCTTTGAACAATCAACCTTGGCTAAAGACATATATAGTGCTCAATACAAACTGGATTCAAAAGATTTCTTTATGCTCATGAATAATTATGCGTTCCGTAAGATGGAAATTCTCTGAAAGAAGACAACAATTAAAGTATGTCCAGATGAAGATACATTTTTTCAAGTACAAAAAAAATATATCATTTGTTAGGAGGAAAATAATAGATGATGGCTTGGTACTAGTCAGTATGAAAAACCAAAGCATCAAACTAACCAAGTCTATCTACGGTATTTTGACTGCTTTACTGCGCCAACTGGCTGATGTGCATGAAATCTACTAAACCAACATGAAAATAAATACGGTGACAGGATGAAACGACTCATGACTGATACATATTTATCATGCAATCCCGTTTTCATTGTATTCTTGTCCTTGCTGTAAAATACAACCAAAAAGTGTTTCTCTTCTCTGAAAATCACAGAGTCGTACTTATATACTATCACCCATACAGCTATTTCAAAATCTCAGCCACTTAAATGAGTTGCTATCTTTTTCATGTCATCAAGATTCCCACAGTAACTCTAAACACTTGTCTAATTTATCTTCTGGATCTACCCCAATCACATTTTTATCTTTGAATACTAGTATCCACTCTTTCGCTGCACAGAAAAGTTGGACAGACAATAAATATGTGATCTAGACAGTCTTTGTATTCAGTCTCTAATAGATTTAGTGCAAACAACGTTTTACCACAGTTAGTCACTTTACAAATGATCATGTTATGGGATTAATTCAAGTACATTTATTGATGCTTAAAAGTGAATTGATTTGAGTTGATTGTTTTGAAAGGTTTTCCTGACTATCTGAAACGAAATAGATATACGTTTTGTGAGCATCGGTGTTTTCTTTTCTGTTGTTTGAAATTTTTTATGTGTGCATTTGCTGATTTCAGACCGATTCCATTTACCGTAAGTACTGCTCAAGTCTTTCCAGATGCAATGAATGTCCGTGTAATAATTGTTATTGAAACGTACGTTGCTCATCTCTATGTGCGTTCTATGTGCGTTTGTTGCTCATTGAAGGAATACTTAGTTGCTTCAATAAACTGTTGCCTCAGTTGAAAGCCCTGAGTAAACCAATGTTTGGAAGACCTTCTACAGTCATCGAGATCTTTTCTATTGCAGAATTGTCGGAATCAGCAGTCTTTTTTTAACTATATCAAGACTCCATTCAATCTCATTCTGGGTGAATCAAGAGTAATGTTCGTTAAAGGTGTGCTGTGCTTATGATTCTCTCTCTCTCCATTTCCATTTCTATATTTGTCATTCACTGATGGAGCTATTGATTCAGAGGAAATCGTGTCATACTAGAGACAAATGGTTTTTGTTTCCAAGTCCTGATTATCACTTATATCACTTCAGACGCTTTAGAGCTGGGATGTCAAACATACGGCCCGCCAGATTCATTATTTATTATTATTATTCATATCAAATCTGGCCTGACATAGCAAATGAGTTAAACACCCCTGCTTTGGAGAGTATAATGTTAAATATGAAATCCAGCTGAAGAGCATACGGCTTCACTGGACAATGGTATGTTAGTATCTGAAATTCTAGTGGTATCCTACTTCATTCCATGCGCTGTAAAATACACAGTTTCGGTAACAGTGTTTTGCGAGTTACCAGCTCCTGGTCTTAACTTCCTCATCTTTTCACCCATAATACTTTGCTCAGTTCTATTTGTTCTAAACGATACAAGTATCCACAAATCTTTGCATGTGATGAACATTTTGTTTTCATTTAATTTTAAAAGATTATCATCCCCATATGATTTGGCTGTCTTTCACGAGCATTCTACCTAGATTGTGTATGACTGAACTGTAATCATCTCATGTAGTTACCAGGTACAATCATGATATTTGGGCTGACCTTTGGTATACAAACGTGTAATGTTTGTCCTAGTTGAATGCTGCTGAGTGTGCGAGTGATACAGTACTGTACTTGACTGATTTATTAACTTATCTGAGGAATCTTCTCCTATTTGTTGTGTGTTATGCGTATTTACGGTAGGTCGATAACACTGCTATTTACGTGCACAATAATGCTCCAGAACCTATAAACAACAAACACGCTAACACCCATCACATCAGCCTGGCTTAAATGACAAGTCTGATGAAATATTTACTTCCATTGGATGTCTTGTGGTCAACTTTCAGTTCATATTGCAAAATATCCAAGTTGTCAGTCGGCATAATTTTGGCGATCAATTATGTCATTGTGTATATTACGACATATGAAAATGATTTGGAGCTATTTGCAGCTCTGCCACTGATAAATATTTCATACATCTTTTTGACTCGTTTATCTTGCACGTTTTCTAACTCTGTTTCAGTGACGTTTTCACCGACTATCGCTATGTTTGTTCCATTGTCTGTTCCATATGCTGTATTCTTCAATCTGAAGCGCTGTTTCGAGATAAATAAATCTAATTTTGTCTTCGATAAGTCGTGAAGCGTCACTTGTGATGAATCCCAAATCTTTTTCCAATTGTGACTTATCCATTCTCTTCGCTATCTAGATGCTGACAAATGTGGAGATGATTTTGGACAGCAAGAATTTGATGATCCTGAATATGAATTTGATGAACTCTGGACGGTAATTCAGCGACTTTAAAGAAAAATTGATCATCCTGAATATGGCAGTTTCTGGATGGTAGATCCACTACTAATTGATGATGTTGTAAATTTTCCTAGTGGTTTTGAAGATCAAAATATTTTGATTTAATCATGACTACAAATTATAACACAAATAGAAATCACATTCGATACACTATTCAGAAATTCTGATTACAAAGTATATATATATATATATATATATATATATATATATATATATATATATATATATATATATATATATATATATATATATATATATACGGTGATACAGTTGACTTAGAGATCACTAAAAATCGTGGGATAAAACTTTTATCAGCTAGTTCAGTAGAGAGAAAACTCAGAGGATATAACTCTATAAGAGGATTAAGTTTTGAGGATTTAAATATACTCAGAGACAAAGAGGAAACAACAGAGCATGGAGAAAATGTAATGTTAGAGACACAACCTAATTATCCGCCTGAACCATCAGTTATCATCACACAACCAATACAAGTCCCTGAGGAAATAGAGATGAAAGTTTTTGGACGTACAAATCATAAGAAATCAATTATTTATTAAACAGTTGATAACTGAAATAGACGATTTGTTTGATAATATTATAAAAATACAACATTTACCTGCAGAGACAGACCAATTGTCTTAAGATTATTTACAACGCAAGAAGAACGAAAACTTAGTAGATACGAAAAGATGTTGAAATCACAGCCTGAAAAATAGAAGCTTTTAGAATAGAAGATCAACATATTGAAGAGCAGATTAAGAATTAAAAAAATGTAAGAAGAAATTAATACAAAAATCTATGATAGTGAAAACATAAATTGTTTTCACTATCATTTACTATTTTCTTCATTTCTTGTAAATTGTTATTCCATCCAACTATACTACCATTCTCAGAACCATGTCACTAGGTAAGACAAATATACCGTCATCACCAACAGCATAGTCCAATTTCACTTTTAAATCTGTTGTGTATTGTGTCGTAACCTTGCTGTCAAAACGTTAATTGCTCCATCAACTTGTTTGCACTGTTTGATGCCGTTGAAACAGACAGAGTAATGGATGTTCTGTTTTGAACCTGTGCACGCAAGATGCTGATTATATATGATTTGATGCAATGATTCCATCTAGATTTTATCTGCTTTGCTATTACTGTCTTGCAGAAAGAAATATGTCCAAACAGTTGGCTCTTCGTTGTCTTTCATATTCATTCATTTCAGCAGCTGATAATGTTCTACAGTACTCGATAGTATCTGGCCCATGTTTATGTTTACGTTTGTAAGCGAGAAACACAACAGCTGATGTAGGTTCCCCAAAACCTTGACGTACAAGTTTTTATATTAATCTGTCATGACGTGGTGGAATTTTTAAATTGTTGCTGATCAAATTGAAGTGTTTCAAATCTATGTTGCTGCTATTCGATTTGAAATCACCATCAGACACATATATTTTCCATTCAGAGAGAAGCTTTCGCACCTGGAAGTAAAAGTCAAATTTGTATGCTGATTTCTCTAACTCTTGTATGTATTTGTCTATGAAATGCCAGTATGAAACACCGAAACCAGATGTTCCAATCCGCACTGTCCTGTATAGCTGCTTCTGCCAAACTTTCATGTTGCACTCATGTGAATCGTTTCATTCATTACTGTGAAATTTTATAGTGTAGTTTTCAAAACTGTTCAGTGGTTTCTATGTGAACTTTGGATTTCAGTGTACACCATTTTTATCTCAGTAAAATTCATTTGTTTTTGCGCAATCTTGGCATCTCTCGTAAATTGTATTGCATATCTCAGATTCCTTCACCAGCTTTTTTATATGGCATTTGTGATAAAATACAACTGATGACACGTGAAATTGTTCCATTTATTGAAGTAGTTAATTTAAGTTATTAATGAATGTCTGTGAAATCTAGATCTTCAAAATGTGTATATCCGCATGGATGTGCTAAAATTGTTGATGATACATTATTTTGTCTAGACAAAATGCATAATTGATTGAATAGCTTTGTGAGTGACTGCTATAGCTCCTTTGAATGAAAATTGAAGACGTTTAAATGTCCTGATGACTGCATCAACTGTTCGATTTTCATGGCCTTTTATCTTGTTCAAAATCTCGTAGACCAACTATTGGTCGTTTACGCCGTATTCGTTTTTCAGCTTTGCTGTAGAACATAGTTTTAATTACCTCATATTCTCGAATGTTGTCTCTATTCATTTCTTCTCTGATCTCTTTTATTACATTTACAGGACCTTGCATACATTGTTGTCGCCTTCGCTGGGTTTTTTTTTTTTTTAAAAATTTATGTTTAACATTTTTTGTTTTGATACGATGTTTTGGACCTAGTTTCTTTTTAGCCCTCTGGTCTCGTTAACTCCATTATTTTCCAATGCACTGTTTTCACCACATCTGTCATATTCTAGACACTCGTTATCTTAATGTTTTGGGGTTTTTTTAAAGTTTTAGCGCTGCTTGATACTTCCATGTATGTACTGAACTTCTGTCATGTATGTTAATTGAATAAGGTTTCCAGCTGGTTCCCAGCTGTTAAACGAATCATCATATGCCTTCCATTTCGCAAGAAAATACTTTTTTTTTCTTCCTATTTTAGTCTCTTGGTCTACATAATCTTTTAAGTTTTGTATACGCCATCCTGTTTGACATACAATGATAACTCTTACTTGTAAAACAATATGCCCTCTAGATTATCTCCATTTCTAGATTATCTCCATTCAGATCTTCACATTTGTGAACAATCCAGCACCTATTATTACCTGCTTGATTTTGAATATTTCCTCGATGAATTTGGGAAGGTACTCCTCTGAGAAGATTGGTGTTTTTTATAAGCACCTGAACTTTGAGAATCGTAGTATAGATGTTTTAAATACTGTTCATTGTCTGCCATTTTAAACGGTATTAAGATATTCAGAGAGTATTTTACGCTTAATTTTTATTTTTGTTGTAGTGATCAACATGTCAAGAGAACACACATCTAGAAGTGGTACTTTTTTTCCAACAACTTGCAACATTTATTTAAATTCTTTGAAAGGTATGAACGATTTCAGATGGATGTTAAATTTTGCAATTTATTCATTTAAGTTCTCAGATTATAGATAGATGGAACAAATTACTATTTAAATGCCTTACATAATTTTATTCCTAACAATGACAGACACATTCTGTAGTTGTAGATGGGTTGGTATATTTGTACATAAGACACCTATGAACTTTTACGTCTTAAAATACTTCTATATTTTATATTTTAATTTAGATGTATGGACCATGCAGTCTGAAATAAAGAATTCTTATCTTATCTTTATCTTAATTCAGAAACAGCTACTTCATACACTGAGTCATCATATGCTGTGTTTGGGCCTAAGTTTGTAGTTTGCACAAATTATATATCGATTTCCGACGAATCGTTGTATATTCGCCTGGTAATGTTAGTGAGATCTTTCAATTGTGTCGTAAATTTAGCCAAATGAGAATTTGTTTATTTATCCACAATAAATGCTTAATATAATCCCTCCTCGTACTGCACAGTTTTGATCATCTTGCTATCAGGAATGGTACAACGTATCTCAATGTTCATCACTGAATGC
This sequence comes from Margaritifera margaritifera, assembly GCA_029931535.1. Classification (NCBI taxonomy): domain Eukaryota; kingdom Metazoa; phylum Mollusca; class Bivalvia; order Unionida; family Margaritiferidae; genus Margaritifera; species Margaritifera margaritifera. Next base: position 315,198 of record JAQPZY010001215.1, on the reverse strand, counting down.
AATCTATAAATCAGCATGTCTCCTCAAACATTGCAATGCATCTATTTTATTGTTGAAATATCTATTTTATTGTTGAAATAGGCAAGTCAACATTTGTTTTATCTTGAATGTTGTTTTGTATCACAACTAACTTTCACCACACTTTAATCCAATCCAAACTTGTAAGAAAATGCACATTGTCCCTTGATATCGAGATCGTTGCTTTTATGTTTAAACCCACTGAATGATGTATCACCTCTCTGTTTAGTTTATCACGATAAAGTTTTGCTCGATCATTTATGTTATTCAAAGAATTTAAATTTGTTTTGTGACGTTATTTTGAAGAACCATAATTGTAGCATTTTATCAATCCATTTAATATGATAGTGAGAGTTTAATATCACGTTATGGTAGTTTTTAAGTAATAAGTATAGGAGAGACTTAGACCATATCTCTGCAAAAACAAGTAGTTGAGGAAGTGGTGCTGTGTTTTGATTTTATACAGTGGTGGAGGAAGTCATCCAGTAGTGTGGAGTCGAGTAATATGAGGGTGTTTTATGCAATAGTAAGGATAGTGGTCCAACACTGTGTTTTTGTGTTGTTTGATGCAGAGTAGTAAGAAAGGAGTCCAGAGATGAGTAGGTAATACATGAGAGAGTTGGATATGAATTAATAAATGAATAATTGTATTTTATGTGTTGTGCATGGGTAATAGCAAACGCCAAAAAGATTTAACTATGTAAATTTAACTAATGAGTTCTTACTCTCATGTATTACTTACTGAAAATCAAGGTGTACTGTCATGAAAAACGTTCTGAAAAAATAGCAATTGTTAAACATGAAAATGACACCAAAATTTACAACATGTATAAACATGTACAAGGCTTTTAAAGGGACTACTATATATATTTGCTTACTTTAAAAACGCTGCATGAAAACAAAATCAAGCAGCTCGCATAATCTGAGCATGGAAGGAAGAAGAAACCAAACCCCAATGGTACCAAGAAATGAAAAATACTTTCCTTACTGTTCACACTCTGTTGAATCAGAAATTCAATTCTTACTTCTTACTTGATTGTCAAAAGTATAAACAGCAACGTGATTTTTATTTATATGAACTCAAAGGAATTGTTTTTGTACGCATGAAAAGTCGAATATCTGAGCTAAACTTCGGTGTCGAATTTATCACGTTACGCGAAGTGTAGCTTGAAATATTAGTGTTGATACTCAGATAGGTAAAAATGAGAGTACTGTCCTCCCTTGTGTTATTTTATCTAACATTACATGTACGTTTACATGTATATTGTAAGCAACGATACGAACACCTGTGAGTAGGAGTCACGTAGCGATAGGCAAAGGGGGAAAAAAAATCCCCAAAACTGTTCATGTCCGATTACGATATAGGCAAAGGGGGAAAAAAATCTCCAAAATTTTCATGTCCGATTACGATATAGGCAAAGGGTGGAAAAATCCCAAAACTGTTCATGTCCGATTACTATATAGGCAAAGGGTGGAAAAATACCAAAATCTTTTCATGTCCGATTACGATATAGACAAAGGGGCGAATTACAAGCAGGCTCATATGAATGCTTCGAAACCCGGATGTGTTCCTCGCCTGTTATAGCTTAATTATCAGCACAGTAAATCGAAGCTGAAAGTACGGTTAATCAAGCAACCAAAATTATATATATATATATATATATATATATATATATATATATATATATATATATTAATGTCTCACTTATATATAAATAAATAATTTTTGACATAATAACGAAAAAACCCTCGAAATTAGGGTTAGTCACGCAGTTGCCATCTGTGGGTGATAGTGAATCAGCTGATACTTCTATTTTTGTTTCTGATATAGCAGTTTCAAATTACCAATTACCTGTGGTCGTTTGTGTAAATATCTGTAACATTACCTGCCTACCTGCCACGAGTCTGCATTTTAACCTGAAGGTGGGAACTACACATGTGGATTGAAATTTTAGTACTTTCCGTGTAGGAAAAAAAAAGAAGTCATTCATGACTGAAAATGTCAGTTAAGGTACACCGTGAATAAACCCTAGTATCAGTTCTCCTATATGCAAAGAAATTATATGTAATGTATATATTAGCTGATTATATAAAATGCTGTTTTGAAGCAAGTTTCACTGTATAATCGCATGCAAATTCATATGAATACGAGGAAAGAGGTGTATGTTCCAGGTCATTTTTCTTAAATTCGTCATCTCTAAATGGTGGTAGTTCTGTAAACGTTAATTTTGAACCGTATTATAGGCGATTCGAAAAATGAACGATACAGTGTAACCACCCCAACCGTATTATAGGCGATTCTAAAATGAACGATACAGTGTAACCACCCCAAGCGTATTATAGGCGATTCTAAAATGAAAGATATAGTGTAACCACCCCAACCGTATTATAGGCGATTCTAAAATGAAAGATACAGTGTAACCACCCCAACCGGTTCGATATATACAGATTAATTCCTTCCCGATTTTACTGAGTCATTAGGGTGCATACAAAACAGCACGCCGTAAAGCAATTGGCTAAACATTTATATTTCAGTCGCGTCCGCTCCCAATGGCCTTTTTCTTCTTAAATTTAGAAACGCGCTTACATGATGATGGTTGGTCATCAGTCGTGCAGTGTTTGATAAATTTTGAGGTAATCTATTTTATGGATTTCATTGATAACTACGTTAGATTGTGGGGGAAAAAATCATCAAATTAAAATGTTGAGGGACCGGTAAACATGATTGTATATGTCCAGGTAATAACATGTGAGAAGTATTCAAACATTATAATGTCATTGTCTTTCATCGAATTTTTATAATTCAATTCAACTTTGACTTCCCTAACTTGATTTGTTGATTCACTGAATCTACATGCACGACAACTGTCTGTATAAATGAAAAATGAATATCAGATATGAATACAATATTATACTGTAGCTGCAAGTATCCCTAAACATCATTTTCTTCAACTACGGTCCTGTGGTATCAGCAAGAATGCCATTTCTGACTTAGATTGACACAAAGCATAAAAACTTCTGCATATCGGGAATAGTATATGTTCTCTTTCTCTCTCTCTCTCTCTCTCTCTCTCTCTCTCTCTCTCTCTCTCTCTCTCTCTCTCTCTCTGGAGGGCTAAATGACAGTGTCAATTCCATCACTGAATGCCATTCAATAAATGCCAATGAGGCGACACCTGCCAGGTATTCTTAACGGACTGATATTTGAGAATGAATATTATCAGATATATTCCCTCGGGTTTTCGGTTACATGTTATCATTTACAAAAGCAGTGCTGATGCAGGATAAAGTGTACTTGCCCACTGTAAAGTGCTTTATGTCGCGTTGTCTGCATTCTAGTATTTTCTTCGTTTGGGTTCTCCTGCACACTTTCAACTGGTCATCAGTCAAGTAATTCTTTTCATGACTAAGGGGTAAATCGCGCGCGTATGTAGCACAGAAACTTCATGGCCGATGAAGCAATTTCTCCAGTGGGGAGGCTCTTTGGGAGACAGTGGACTATGTCAGATTAGATGGGTAGACATGTGGCAGCTATCAATATGTAAATTCATAATTTACGAATCCATAACTTCAGCATACGCCTCAGAAATCTGATTTCGGTAGGTAGAAACATTCGAATCTTATCCCTTAGCCTATGTCAAAACTCCTAATCATGTACTGTACGTGTTATTGAAAATAAAGCATTGAAAATTTGGAGGATGATTTTGTTATGATATAATGTGACACAGGTCTCCAAAAACAAAAACACCGATGTTTACTGATTGTATATACCGTCAAAATTAAAGTAGCTGTAAGGACAAATATTGAGTTAGTTACGTTGTCGAATGCACAAATAATGACTTCTGATTGGTTAATACTCGGGATGACGTGGATGAAGAATTATGAATAGTGGTCGCCCCGGTTACGACACCCTTGACGCTTGTTGTAATACCCTTAACAATGTAGATATAGTTCTTAATCTGATTTCCAGTTGTTGATCTAACATACTTTAATAATTGCTCACACAAGTCCATACCCGGGAAATGGTTCTTGAACTTATGCAATAAAAGAAAACAAAGGAAAAAGTATACAGCACAGTAAGAGTTATTCGCCCATTTAAGAAGTGAGAATCGTAACGAGAGGAAGCAAGAGTGGTTAGGTGTCGCTTCTCCTAATGAAGTCATACGGACAACGTTCTTTTTGCATACCAGGGCCCAGCAACGTGGAACGAATTGCCCACTGAACTTAGACACAAAGACACAGTGATCTCATTCAAGAGTGCTCTTAAAACTCACCTATTTCGACTGCAAGACTAGACCTAAAGACTTAATAATGTTTCCATACCTTAACTATTTTCAGCATGTTTTTGTTTTCTAATTTCATGGTGTTTGTTTTTCGTAATCATATCATTATATATGTTTTAGGTGTTATCTAATGTTGTAAAGCGCTTAAAGCTTCTAGGGGGCGCTCTACAGATAATACATGCTTCTGAGAGAGTGACAGGTGTAAGATGAAGTATTTTGCATTTGCAACATGCACAATGGAGAAAATGTTGGCATACCTCTATGTTACTCTCATGTACTGTGGCTGAAATTTCTTTACATATTGTACTTGCGGAAACTGGACATGATCTAAGCACACAGCAGACAAAATGGCCGCTCCAAAGTACTCGAAAAATTAGCCTGAATTACTCAAAAGTGCACTATTTTCAGCAGTTATTAAAATAGGGAAACGAATTTTGCCAGAGCAGACAATACCAGCCTCTGAAAGTACTATGAATGAATTACAAAATATCTAAAAAGTAAAAAAGGTTATAGGCTCTTTTTAGTTTTATTTACCTTTGAAGTCCAGGAAGTGAAAATGACCAAGCGGAGCTAGCATTTTGTTTTAGAGGTGCACATCTTAAGTAAGACCAAGCTGTATACTCTATAACCCAAATTTCACCCATCAATCATACACCAAAATAAAGGGAATTCAAAGTTCTTTTAACAATACCTAAGATATACAAGGTCTTTTTTAAATAGCCAGGACAGCCAGTGAGGAAAACCTGGGTAATTCTTTTTCTTTAAAAATCTAACCCTTATGCAAAGTACGAAACTGGAGAGCGCCACCCTAAAGATTAGGCGCTTTACAAAGTCCTCATTATTATTATTATTATTATTATTATTCTCTGAAAATTGACCTAGTTAAATGTAATTCAAACTGTGTAAAATTCAGCTTTCTCGCTCTGCGTAAAAGGAGATTACTCTAAAGAGAAAGTACATTACATATATGAAAACGCGATCTATAATTAGAAGTGAATGCTGGCTTGTCCTTAATTAAAGAAGAGGTCTGGGGTTTACTAATGTGGTTCAAATAAAAATCAAGAGCAGGTATAGTCTTTAGAGTTTGCTAAAACAAATTAAAACACATGAGCTGAGTTTTCTCTCTAAGCTTTAATAGTTAAAATGAAAGAGTATACCTTGGTATATAATAGTCCAAATGTTTTGGACAATCTGCAACTTCATGTGGAAGATATTTGACGTAAAGATAAAAAAGACTTGCTGACACTGGGTCACTTCGAAATTTGCATAGAGGGCACTCGAGAAGTGACGTCATCACGTTTATTCAATCTTACCATTGCAACAGTCTGATGTAGGCACTATGGCAATATAAATTCATTAGAGATACAGCACTTCCGTGTATTCATACAGAGAATATATAAGTTTAGCAATAAAAATATATTTCATCTCTTACCTAATACCGGGTATACTTCATCGTGTGCTACAAAAAACATGATATTTTTATGAGTGGCGAAATATATTCGGTATTTACGCAGAAAAAGAAAATATTCCTTTTGTTATATACCAAACATGCTTCAATTGCATTTATTCCCTGATCATAAAAAAATAAAACAAATATCACCAAGTTGAGAGAACAGTCGAGTTGGGATAACCTAATATGTTTGCAATAAATTAAATTTTTGGACATTTTGTAAGCTAATATGTTGCAATAAATTAAATTTTTGGACATTTTGTAAGCTAATATGTTGCAATAAATTAAATTTTTGGACATTTTGTAAGCTAATATGTTGCAATAAATTAAATTTTTGAACATTTTGTAAGCTATTTTACCCTATCTGATCGCAAAAGCAAGTCCAATTGAGCGATACTCAACACCGGACGTTTTACATTGTTGTCAAATTTGTTACAGGGATGTAACTTCATAAAGCAGCAAACTGTGGCGAGTCACATATCTTCGGAAAAAAAGAATTCGTGCCTGAAAGGTAATGCAGTTTCTATTTATTGATGAAGCTCACAAAATGCTAATTATTTCTGCTTCAAATATAACTTCTGTTGGCACACCCAATCAAGCTTCACCTGGCATCATGAGAAATCTTGTATTTGTACATGTGAAAAAATAAGGATATATTGTTCACATGTGAAGATATAGGGATTGTAAAAAATATGAAAAATATGTCACCAATAATTTTCTATATTTCACACTTGAAGTATATAATAAAACATAATATTTTGTTGACAATGTTAGAGCTCTTCACAATTCCACACAACAAAGCTAGAGTTTTAACTAATAAATGTGAATAGTAAAGACTTTATTCACAATCTCCAATCCACTAACGTTTTCATAGCTTTGCAGAAAAAAATCCATAATTCATCGAATTGTGTAAGACCGTTATCAGTACATCCAGGTGCTACTCACGGGTACAAGATAATGTTGGCCCTAAGGACAACAATGTCAGTCTAGCATTACTTCATGTAAAGCTGGCGAAAAATATGCTTGCTATTGCAAAATGAGGAAATATAATGATAGATACTGTATACAATGTTAGTGGAGGCCATGTTGTTTCCAGCTGCTAAAATTAAACGGTTTTTGATGTGAAGACATGGGAATAAAAGGGAAAGGTGGTTAATTTACATCCACAATTTAACTAGGATTCTTAGCTGTGCCAACCATTAATTTCTCTGAAGATAGTGATTTCATATATTATATTAATCATATATTATATTAATGATGTTAATTCCATATCTATCCAAGGTTTTGAGGATACCAAAAAGCTTTAAATTATTTCCATAATACACTGGCTATCTTTTTTTTTTAAGCAAAGCTGTTAATTTCAATGTATATCATAGGTAAGAAGGTATAATTCTGGTTTCATATTTATACATTTTTTTATTTATCTAAACCGTTCGGACAAAGATTCTCAATTCTGCTTATCCTCTCACGCGTTCTACTTAAATCCTAATTTTCTTTCCTTGTCTGTTTTACAAGCAGGATGAAGTAAAGCATTATTTGCAAACAAAAAAATAAAATCATTCACTTTATTCACACTGTGCTTGCAAAAGCAGAATTTAACCTTTTCATTAATTGTTCATTTAACGGTCTTAGACTTTTAAAAGTGTGCGGTTTATCTCAAACATTTGACTTTGTGCTTTAGGGGTTTTACCTTTTTTTACTCTTACTTTTGTATACCTTTTTGGGGATACCTAAACTTATTCGGTACTATGTGGTCATGATTGTGCTGATAGGCCGCAAAACCCTATACCTACATACATGTTTTTCTCGACGAAAGAAAACAACGTGTTGTCGATCTGTTTTTTGTACCCGTGGGTAATCCCCTAATGTAAAAGTTGATGTTATCAGTAGGTAAGATATGAGACTTCTAGACCACTAATTAAAATTTGAAATGGTAAGAATATTTTTGGGCGTGACCTGTGCCCACGCACAACAATTATATAAAACAAAATCATCGACAGATTATTTCAAATAACAGGTTTCTCATATATTACCTACTCACTGATGTTTCACTTTCCTTGCAACTGAATAAAAGACACAAAAACACCATAATTGCTGGACCACTTTCCTTACTACTGCATACATAAAACACATATCAAATACCGTATAAACGCAAAAACACTGCAGTGTATAGTTTATGCTGTGCTCATTTTGAAGTGATACGGCCAAAATACATTGTGTAATAATCAAGAAGGGCACATAGACCTTAAAAATCACGAATCGGAATGAGACGGAGGAATATTCGAGACTAACAATGCAGAGGCTTCTCACTTAGGAAACAGCTTCGTTGCGGAAGATCAAAAGCGTAATTTCGCATCCTTTCGGAGTTTGATGATTACATATTTATGTGTATATGTGGTAGGACCACAAGGTATAGATTTCCAACAGTATACTAAAACAAACCTGCATACACAATCTGATCACGCAAATTATGTATATCTTCAAAACAGGATACAATGAATAAAAGAAACAAAATGCTTTTTGTCAATCAACCAAAGCAAACTAGAAAGCAGTGTACTCGGTATAAATGTATAATAGTACACGTTCTGGTTGATTTAAACAAAGGACTGACTGATTAATTCAAATTCCAGCTATCCCAATTTACTTACATACAATGTACACTTCTCTCCCTTTCTATGGACATAGCGTTGCCGCTCCGCGGAAAGGCTTGCACTGTAGCTGTAATGACAGCACTGGGTCACATAGACAGAGAAAACCAACAATCACATAGACTAGAAATTACAGCACTAGTAACTGTCTTAATTAGCGCTATTGGTGTATGTGGTCTGGGTTTCTAAACCAAAGACTGAGAAGATCGAGTTTTACTTCCTCTAAATAGTTTACACATAACTGAACTCACCTTAGCACCTAAACCTGGCGACATAAAATCAGATAAAAAAATACCTCCGCGTTTCAAAAGCGCCAATAATTTTAAGACATGCGTAAAACACTCGTACAGTTGACGTGTGATAAAGCATAATGTCGTGTATGCACAAAGAAAATTGCATGTAGAAGCTACATTAAGATCATACTGTTAAAGTATAATAAAGCATGGCACAGAATCTCGTGTATGCAAAAGGCGGAGCGTATGAAAAAGATCTGCCAAAAGAATTGTAGCCTCTCAATCTGTAGGAGGAAAGAGATTTCTTTCCAGTGTACTATCCACAGGGATAGAGACATTGAGTATTAAGAAGGGCTGTTGCACAAACTTATGCCAAATACACACAGCTAAAGATTTATTACTAGTAAAATATATTGAAATTCAGTTAGATCAATAAATCGGAGATGAAGACTTCTATACTTCATCAGCTTATTCCAAAATGTGTATGAAAAACAAAATGAAATCTCCATTAATACGAATACAAATGGTAAGAAACTGATTGATATGAATAAGCGCAATGTAAACATAATCATCACAAAAAGGCCTGGATATTCTTTGAAGAGAAATGTAAACGAACACAGATTTTACGTAGGAAAAAATCAAGACTTCTATGTGTTTGTCAGCGTTACTGAACTCTACTTGAAAAAAGTCATAATTCGAAAATCCGTCATTTTGGTTCTGTGAAGGTTCAGGTTGACTTAACTATCAGACTTATGAAATGTCCCTGACAGGACGGAGAGAAAGATGAATACAGACAATTTTAACATAGAACCAGACCTATGAAAATAATGAACGGAAGTGAAATTGATTATGTAATTGAATGTTTGTTTGACATTTTGCATACCAAATTTGGACAGGAAATAAGCGGAAGTACAAGGTGGAACTTTGACAGGATTGAACTTCTGTCGTTGCGGATAGGCAAGTATCAGTCTATACAATAAAGCTCGTACATAGATTGACCTGAATGGGTCGAAAATAAACAGGCTTGCGTCAACGTGAAAAATACGATTGAACGATGTTGTTTATTTCCAGTTGTATCTGAGCTGATATGACCGAGTGATAATGTAGATAGAGTAACATACAGTTTGGTTAGATATGGTCATTGGTTAGACTAACATATAGTTTGGTTAGATATGGTTATTTGTTAGATTTGGTTATTGGTTAGATATGGTGATTGGTTAGATATGGTGATTGGTTTGACTGGTGATTGGTTAGATATGGTGATTGGTTTGACTGGTGACTGGTTAGATATGGTTATTGGTTAGATATGGTTATTGGTTTGACTGGTGATTGGTTAGATATGGTTATTGGTTAGATATGGTGATTGGTTTGACAGGTGATTGGTTAGATATGGTGATTGGTTAGATATGGTGAATGGTTAGATATGGTCATTGGTTTGACTGGTGATTGGTTAGATATGGTGATTGGTTAAATCAGTGTTCTCCCGAGGGCCTTTTACCGTAGTGGGCCCACTACACTATCGTTTCAAACTCTGATAACCCCCGACGCTTTAGAACCTGCCGCTACGCTATGCTCTTGTGCCGCTAAGGCTTTGATGTTTCCCACTACCCTTATAAAATTTATCTATTAAACAAACATCCTGTCACCTAATTCAAAGCCCCACTCAAATGACACCAGTTCTTACCTCTTCTGGGGTATTTTATTAAGATAATCCAGGATAATTGCTCACTCACTTAACCATTATCCTTTGTACCTGGCTTGCATGACCGCCAATGCGCTACCTTTGGTGAGGGTTTCGTCTGCACCTAGTCACGTGATTGGCCAGCAACAATGGAGTCTACTGGTAGTGTGTTATATATATGTCAGTCGTTTTCATTAACAGCCAAAGCAGTTACACCGATTAAATTAAAAATTATTGTGAAAAATGAACACACCACCTTCCAAGAAACGAAAAATTACCCAGCGCCCGGCTAGCCCCATGTTGGCCTGCTTACGACAATCAGAAACTGGCGTCACGAACAGTGGCAGTGATTCTGATTCCGATAGCGCCAGCATGATTTCCAATAAGAATGATATCAAGAAGCGAATGACGGGATTTAATAATGAATGGAAGACGTTATTCCCTTGGGTGGAAATTGCTGGATCGGATGGTAAGTTTTCCATATTGCTAACTTAAGTGAGTGCTGCCCTATTAATTTCTCATTTCTCTTTTCTGTCTATCCAAGTAATAAACGGAACAATCTTTATCTTCCAGTTTTACCTCAACAACAGGTAAATCAAACAGTTTTAAATTTGAACAATATTTTAGCTTAAAAATAGCAAACACTTTGATATTTTGTTCCTAATGGAAAGGAATATGTATTATCTTATTCTGTGATGATTATTGTAAAACACATCACTGTCTTGATTCCTGAAGAATTTTGCCTTGGTAATTAACTTAATTAGGATTCAGGTATATTTGTCTCTTTTTTGTACATCCATTAATAAATTGTATGTTCCATTTTTTCAAATTGTGAAAGGTCATTCTCCTCGATGAATATAATTAAGAGTGTTTTAAGGAACAGGTTGTCACGTAGGGTACTGAACTACCTGATGACAATCAGTACTGAAGGACAACCCTTAAAAGACTTTAATTGTGATGTTGCAGTCAATTTATATGGTGAAAAGAAGAAAAGACGAATATCATTTATTTAAATTAAGAAATAAATGAGATATGCATTGTTGCTACTGTTATAACCTAGGTAAATAAAAAATACTATGTAAATATATGCACTTCTTTTTATTTCATTGATATTAATTTGTTTCACTTTTATGACGTTAACGCGCGCTTTGTAAAACATTTTATGACCCAAACACGCGTACCCCAATGCTATCGAAAATTTCTGGGGAGATCACTAAGTTAGATATGGTGATTGGTTAGATATGGTTATTGATTTGACAGGTGATTGGTTAGATATGGTGATTGGTTAGATATGATCATTGGTTTGACTGGTGATTGGTTAGATATGGTGATTGGTTAGATATGGTTATTGGTTTGACTGGTGATTGGTTAGATATGGTGATTTGTTAGATATGGTCATTGGTTAGATATGGTCATTGGTTTGACTGGTGATTGGTTAGATATGGTGATTGTTTAGATATGGTTATTGGTTTGACTGGTGATTGGTTAGATATGGTGATTGGTTAGATATGGTCATTGGTTTGACAGGTGCCTTATGACATTATATTGCATCCAAAAATTAATCTCCAATATGATATGTCAGTATATGTGCATGAGACAAAGTATATACTCGCGTATAATCTATGTTGTTTTGTTCTACTGATTAGTCCTTACAAGCTACATAGACCTAGATCTGCTGGTGCATTATGCGACGGCAGATCTGGGTCTATGCAGTTTGCAGTTGGTATCGGATTATACGCGAGTACGGTAGATGAAGAAATATACATCCGGGCATTTAGAAGGACATAAAAAGATATAAAAAAAAAGCATGTTGACATGTTGATTATATTTGATGGAATGGTACAATACCATTATGTTGAGATAAAAGATTTATCCAGATTGGTATCATCACGAGTGAGGAAAGATCATTAGAAGAAATATACATGTAAAACGTTTGAATTTGTTCAATCCGCAAGAGAAGTTATCAGATCACAAAAGACTTTGTTACAGAGTAGACAGCTTGATTGATATCGTGCCTGAAAAGGGATCAGTTGATAAATTCAGAAATTAACAACATTATAATGATGCTACAGATAAGTCCAATCCATCATGAATAGTGAAAATAGCTAGCACATACCATCTGTGTTCTCTATGTACGTCAGTTCAATTCACAAATGTTACAGACCAATAGTTGACAGAGGTGTATTATAACTGGATGGGTAGGATAATGAGTCTAGTCTACAACAAACTGAAAAATGCAATAGGTGTGTTATAACTTGATGGGTAGGATAATGAGTCTAGTCTACAACAAACTGAAAAATGCAATAGGTGTGTTATAACTTGATGGGTAGGATAACGAGTCTAGTCTACAACAGACTGAAAAATGCAATAGGTGTGTTATAACCTGACGAGTAGTATAACGAGTCTTGTCTACAACAAACTGAAAAATGCAATAGGTGTGTTATAACTTGATGGGTAGTATAACGAGTCTAGTCTACAACAAACTTAAAAATGCAATAGGTGTGTTATAACTTGATGGGTAGTATAACGAGTCTAGTATACAACAAACTGAAAAATGCAAAACCTATGATATTCACTGATGAAGACGAGAAACATTTTAACTCAACGAGTACAGGTCATATTTGTGAGAGCAAAATATTAAAAGCCAAAGTTAGAGACCACGGTCACTTAGAACAGAATGACAGAGATCCTACCCACATAAAATGTAATTTGAATGTCAGGTAACTACTATACATCCCGTAATTCATTCTGTCCAGTTACTCTAGTCATCTGTTCATCAAGATGGTTGTGGAAAATGATACAGATCACGAGGTAAAATCGTATTCAACAACGATGAAAAACACATTTCATTCAACAAGGATTTCTTATCAGATAGGTTCATAAAGGATGGCAAGAAAATAACAGTTAAAAACACGATTAGATTTGTAGCTAGTTTTAAGTCCATGGAGTAGTGATTAAAACAACTGGCCCAAAATTTAAATGATGACAAATTTAGAGAAAAAATTAAATACCTTGAAAACAAGAAACCTAATAGTTTGAGGAAAGACATATACCCATATAAATATATGGATAATTTTGAACGATTCAATGAAACATCTATACCATCCATAGAAACGTTTTATTTAAGTCTCGACTCTAACGTATCAGATGACGATTACCAGTATGTACGCGATCTGGTGCCACATTTCATATTGAATACACCAGTTGACCTTCGCGATCACTGCGTAAAGAAGGACGCACTAATGATACGTATTTTGAGAGTTCAGGAATGTCTGCATTAAACACTGCAAACTTGAGCAATGCCGCTATTACAGTGCATCCGGTTTAGCCCATGATGCCAGTTTAAAGATATCAGTTATAGAACTTGAATTTATGACAGACTGTGATGATTGAGAATGGAATTATTAGCATGATCCCACACAGTGACATCGAAGGTAAATAACGAATATTATGTTAATGATGATGGAAAGATACAATTTGATGGTGACTATGAATGGACACTGTCAAGGTTATATATCATGTATCTTTTAATTAACGAGTTATATGGCTGGGCAATGATCGAAGGCGTGCGGGCTAAACACTACAAATGGGGAAATGATATACAAATTGAATGGATAGAGAAAAAGTTGTTAAACATACTGATGACAGTGACACAGGATAGATTTTAGAAGTTGATTTGAAGATACAGTGTACCAAAACATTTACATAATCGTTTCAAGGAATACGCATTTGTTCTAATTAGGAGTATACCGGCCGATAATTAGTAATCCCCATTGAAAAAGAAATTGATCAGTGATTGCAACGGTACTAGACCAACTGCACCATACCTAGTGTGTACATTGAAAACCGGAGATGTGATATATTACAGAAACCAAAAACTTAACTTGCAGTTTGGTTTATTTTTGAAAATGATACATAGAATTGTCTAGTTTGAACATGCAACATTGGCTAAAGACATACATGGAGCTCAATACAAATTTGAGACAAAATGTTACCAATGAATTCAAAAAAGTTTCTTTAAGCTCGTGAATAATTCTGTTTTCGGTAGCCAAATGTAAAATCAGTGAAAGGAGACAACAATAAAATATTTCCAGATGAAAATAAATTTTTCAAATGTTATAAAGATATATCATCTGCAGGAAGAAAATAAGAGTTGATGACTAGGCACTAGTCAGTTTGAAAAATGAAAACAGAATTAACCCAACATATTTATGGTGGTACATTTTACTACACCAATTTGAACAACAAATACCGGCAACAGATACAGATTCGTTATGCGTTCATGTCGAGACAGACAACGCTTACAGTGACATGAAGGATGACGTCATGTTTTACGAAATTAGTGACTATCCTGAGGACAATGTGTTTCACATGTCACAAATGAACGAAACTGTTCTGTGAGTTTTCAAGGATGAGCTAATCTCTGTTTCAATCAGGGAGTTTTGTGGGTTACGGGCAAAACTCTATTCATACAGGACTGAGAAAGAGGAAAAAAGGTTTGCAAAGGAATAACAAAATGCGCATGCAAAAAGAACATATATTTGTTGAGATTTTTAAATGTGCTTATTCAATCATAAAAACGCATTAACTCAGGTCATATAATCGTCAAATGTACAGCATTACAATGAAAGAAACAGCATTGTCTATACATGACAAGCTATTTTTAGTTGAGAGAATAAACACTTTACCTTATGGCTTACTGTCTCATCCATACCTTGAATTGAAATTGAAACTCTAACCTCATTAAAAGTTTGTTTCTTTTGTGTTATTTCATAATACCTGCAACCTGTGACCAATAATTTTGATCAAACACGGTTTATATCGCCTTCTTGTCCATGCTGTAAAATACAACCAAAAGCGTGTATTTTCCCTGCAATCTTTGATGATAGAGTTGTACTTCTGTACGACGACCCACATAGATATTTCAAAAAGTCTACCATTAAAGCTAGCTTGGTTACGTCAGTAATTTTTTACGTCACCAATATTCCCAGTCATCAATTAGAAACAGCGTATATTTTCCTTGGTACATATCAACCAATACTCTTAACTAATTGTTTAATGTATCTACTGGATCTATCACGATCAAATTTGTATCTTTGAATATTAACATTTTATCGTAGGTCTACTTGCACAGAAGAGTTGAATAAATGATAAATGTATAATTGAAACAACCTTTGTATTGAACCGATAACAAATTTAGTGCAAACAGTCTAGTACCAGAATTAGTCACTCAAAATTTATAACGTTATGTTGGGGGGGGGGGGGTAAATACACTATACGTGTCTAAAAGAGAAATGATTTGAGTTTATTGTTTTGAAAGTTAACCTGAACATCTGAAACAAAACATATATACATTTTGTTGACATCAATATTTTATTTTCTGTTGATTTGAAAATGGATACCTTGCTGTACATTGGCTAATTTCAGACCGCTACCATGTAATCTGCTATCGTGAGTACTTCTCAAATCAAGCCAGATGGAATGAATGTCGGTGTAATAACTACTGATACCTACATTGCTTATTTTCTATGTTCTTTTGTTGCTCATAGGCGATATACTTAGGTGCTTTTATAAACTGTTGTGTCAATTGAAAGCCCTGTGAATAAACCATGTTTGGTAGACCTTCTATAGTCACCGATATCTCCTATATTGCCGAATTGTACAACTTTTCTGTATAACTTTCACCATTCATAAAGTATATTCTGGGAAAATTAAGAGTAAAATGTATATTGGCTGCTACGTCTATAATTCTCTCTCTCTCTCTCTCTCTCTCTCTCTCTCTCTCTCTCTCTCTCTCTCTCTCTCTCTCTCTCTCTCTCTCTCTCTTTCTCTCTCTCTGTGTATGTAGTCGTAGAAGAAAACAATTCCTTTTCTGTTCTTGTTATTGGTCGACTGAGCAATTGATTCAGAAGTAATCTTATCCTACAGCAGAGAAATATTTTCCACTTCATAGTCCTCGTTTCCACCTTCTATCATTTGAGCCGTTTGAGCGAGTGTAATGTTAAATCTAAACTTATGAAGAAGAGCAAACGGATACAGTGGACAATGATCAGTTAGCATGGTATCCTAACTTTCTATCCATACACTATAAACTTTACAGCTTTGGTACCAGTGCTTGTGACTCACTAGTTTCTGGTCTCAAGTTTTCACACATGATTTATTGCATAATTCTGTCTATCCTAACCAATACAGGTAACCACAAAAGTCTGTGTATCGTGAAAGTGTTGTAATGATGTTACTTGAAAAGATAAATGCTTCGGTATGATATGGTTATGTCTTTCGCGAACATTCTACCCACATTATTTAGCATTGCATTTTTATCTTATCCTTTACCTTTCATGTCAAATGACACAAAAATATTTCCAAGTAGAATCATGATATTTGGGCTAAGCTTTGATATAGAGACTTGCAATGTTTGTTTTATTTAATGCAGCTGGGAGTGTGCGTGATACAATGATGTGTTTGATTGACATATTTGACTCCCTGTGGTATCTTTTCCTGCTTGTTGGGAGTTATGTGTTTACCGTAAGTCGACATCTTGGCTATTTTTGTGCTAAAAGAGCCAACAAAAACCTGTGAGCAACGTACACATTAACACCCATCACAATTACGATGAAAATCTATTAATACTTAGCTTGTTCATCCAAAGGGTTTTAAAAATCATTTGGTTTAAGTTGCCTTTGTTTTTTCAATTTTGAATCATCATTTAAACAGTGTCTACCAGCATCATCATGGGTAGAATCATGTGGCTGAAAGCATCATCCAGGTTGTTCAGGTACTGAAATGACGCTGTTCACCCCATCTTTGATTTATTATTATATATTTATTTTAAAACTTTTGCCATTCTGACCCAAACACAAAATAGACATGTAGTTTGCACAATTTGATACTGTTTTTAATCTGATGTTTTAATATAATTCAATTTAACTATTTCTTTGTAGTTTATCTCTGTCTTTCAAACTTGTAAATAGTTCAGTTTTCTATCGACTATTGTGGTTCCTGTTTGTTTATTTTTCGTTAAGTTTCTCTTTTTTGACGAAGAGTTTTATTAGCTTGAAACGTTGGGAAACTGTTTTGTAACTGCTCCGTTAAATCTCTCTCTCTCTCTCTCTCTCTCTCTCTCTCTCTCTCTCTCTCTCTCTCTCTCTATATATATATATATATATATATATATATATATATATATATATATATATATATATATATAAATATATACTTAAGAGTGAAATATAGAAAATTATTCGCGAAATAAAAATAATTTCGATATTTTATCATTACTACATTTTCACATGTGAAAAATATACCCTTATATTTTCACATGTGAAAATACAAGGTTTCCCATCATGCCATGCGACGCTTGATTGTGTGAGCAAACAGAAGTTATTTCTGCTGCAAGAAAAACGAGCACTCCGTGAGCTAGAACTAATAAGTGGAAACTGCTTTACCTTTCAAACATGGAAAAAAATTTGTTGCTTATGAAATTTGATTTGACACCGTTCGAGTCTGTATGAAGTTATTTCTCCTTACTATACCTTCACAACAGTGATAAAACCGCTGTGATACATTGCTGAATCGGTCTTGCTTTGTGATCAAATAGGGTAAAATAGTTTACAAAATGTGAACAATTTAATTTATTGCTAAATATTACGTCATCCCAATCCTACCGCTCTCTTAAGTCGCTGATATGTATATGATCAGCCAACGAAATTTACCAAAAGGAGGGGGGGGTGCACTGAAGAGGGAGTTTAATCTTCGAAGCGTCGATTCTGTAGCAAGTCTGGTATATAATAAAAAGAAAATTTTCTTTACCTGCATAAATACCGGATATATTTCATCATGTGGTAAAACAAAAAACCCATATATTTGATGGCTACGCCACTCGTTAAAACATCACCTTTTTTATTTTTTTATTTTTTTTTGGGGGGGGGGGTGGGGGGGTTTACCACATTATGATGATATATATATATATATATATTAGGGGTGAAACGATTCATCGATATATCGATGCATCGATACTTTTGTCATATTGATACACATATCGATACAAGGGGTGAAGAGTCGATACAAAACGATACTTTAATCTTCAGTTGTCATGAATAATTATAAGTCGTTTGAATATTTTTTCTTTAAATTGAGAATTCATTTGAGGCAGCCATCGGAGGCACAGGTACTCATTTTTGTCAGTAAAAAAAAGACAAAAGTATTGACAACACCCACTCACCTTCTACAAATTAACACAAGGTGACGAGGTTCGAAATCTGTCCCCCACCCCCTTTCGCCGATTCCATGCCACTTATTTTATCATGTCAGCATGTTCAGTATAAAGGAGACATTCCAGATTTGTTCCCCATATATCATGAAGTACTTTATTCATCATTTAATAACCACATTTACCTGGAGTTTTTCTGTTTCTTCGATCTTGTGTACTTGGATCGAACTTGAAGGCTACACTGCCGGTGTGTCATGCGGTGAAATATGTTACATTCAGTTCTGATTGGCGGTCATTGTTTGTTCTAGTCCAGGGAAAATAATAACCACCAATCAGAACTTAATGTAGCTTATTCTCTGCGTGACACACCAGAAGAATTGGCATCCAAGCTCGATCCAAGTAGATACAAAGGAACGGAGAAACTTCGTGCAAAAGTGGTTATTAAATGATCTGTAAATTACTTAAATCGTACATTAGGAACAAGTTTGGAATGTCTCTTTTTATGTTGACATGTGTAATCAGTGACTGAACGTGCTGACGGGATGAATAAAATTAGCACAGAATCGACGAGGGGGGCAGATTTCAAACCGCACGAGTTTGTCACCTTGTGTAAATTTGTTAATTTGTAATAGAAGGGGAGTAGGTGTTGTCAATAGTTTTCCTTTTTCACTAATAGAAACGAGTGCCTGTGGCCGCGGCAGTTGTTTTGCATCTGGAGGAAGTACAGTGTGATAGATTTGGTTGTTTGTCATCTCCGCTCCCACAGACACAGACTTGTTCTAGATGAGATTTTCCTTGCACGAGGAAATTGCACTATTTATTCTGTTTTGAAGATAACACCGTAATGTCTTCCAAACTTAAGTGAAGACATGAAGTTGGTAATAAGATGTTTTTAAAAACAAAGGGCGTGGTGGGCCAGATTAGTCCTTCATCCAATCAAATGGAGTAGCCTGAAATGGCCTAAAAAGTTGAACTAAAGTCACTGACAACTAACAGGTAGTCTGTTTGGAAGCATTTTTGTTATCTTGTCATGGATGAGAATGTCATATGAACAGATGCTAAGTCTATGTCTGTCTGCAATCTGCATACTGGAAATATAACCAATATGTCAACACACACACAAGGGCACCACCCTACCAATAAGAGAACTTCTAAATATGAAAAGACCATCAAGTTGATATGTGGTGTATCGATAATGTATCGTATCGTAGGCGGTGTATCGCGAATCGTATCGATACGCAGCACAGGTGTATCGTTTCACTTCACCCCTAATATATATATATATATATATATATATATATATATATATATATATATATATATATATATATATATTATACTTAAGTATGAAATGTAAAAAATTATTGGTGAAATAATTTCATATTTTTTCACTCCTATATTTTCACATGTGAAAATACAAGATTTCCCATTATGCCATGCGACGCTTGAATGTGTATACCTACAGACGTTATACCTGCAGCAAGAAAAACCAGCACTTTGTGAGCTAGAACAAATAAACGGAAATTGCATTACCTTTCAGACATGGAAATTACTTTTTGCTGAAGAAATTTGACTCGACGCCGTTCGCGTCTCTATGAAGTTATTTCCTCTTACTACCTTGACAACAACGATAAACCAGATGTGATGCATTGCTGAATCGGACTTGCTTTGTGGTCAGATAGAATCAAATAATGTACAAAATGTCAAAAATGTAATTTACTGCAAGAGATTAAGTCATCATAATCCTATCGCTCTCTTAAGTCGCAGATATTTATGTGATCAGTCGATGTAAGTGAGGTGAATTTACGATAAAAGGGGGTGGGGTGGCGGAGAGGGGCTGTGCTGAAGAGTGAGTGTGATCTTCTGAGCTTCGATTCAGGAGCAAGTTTGGTATATAATAAAAAGAAATAAAAAAATTCTGCGTAAATACTTTTTTCAACTTGTGTTACAAAAAACGATATATTTTAACTAAATTATTACTATCTGGTTCGCTCGTGATGAGATGCAGTTTTTAATGTATTTCCGTGATTATTTATCTTCAAGACTCGGAAATGATATTTTTGGTTGCATATCCTTAGTGCTATTTAGACCAAATACAATACTTGTAAGGATTATGATTAATTCAAATGTCGAGAATCTGTGCACAACACAAACATTCAAATCTCTTTGAACCAGCTGAATTAAGGAAAGGGCGAATTTGTGCCGTTTAATAAAGATGGCTACTTAAAAAAGGTAAGTTACTACAAAAATCAACTGGATGTTATAAGTGTGTGAAATCTACTTAAAATCAGGATCTACTTATAAATAATCAGACAGGCACTGGTACGAGGTCATATTATGCTGGCCTTTTTATTCAACAATTAAATTTTAGGTTTCTTACTGCTGATAGTGAAAAACATCATTAGGAACATATTGTTGCTAACGATAACTCTCCCTAAGATGAAATACAACGCTTTAGCTGATAGGCTACTAACATTTGGTGGACAGGGAATTTCAAAAGTCACCAGAACATAAAATGTTATCGATGCCTGTCAGATTTCAGTTATGTTGGAGATCTCGAATTTAGTCAGATTGGAAGTGTCTGTTGAACAATGTGACAATAATACGTGGTTGTAATATATCTCTTCATTATCTGAAATTAATGTGTTTTGAAAAACCACATTGTTTTGATCTGTCCTGTGTCATTGTCGCAGTAATAGATGTGTTTGTCGCTTGACGCCAACTCGGCCACAAATATGCTGAAAATATGAGATTAGTCAGACAGTAGACAGAAACTGACATTACATTTAAGATTCTTTTTTCAAAATGGTAGGAAATGAATGACATCAGCTGCAAGAGTTGGAATGTGGGGATGGAAAGAAAGATTCCTAAATTTATATGACAACCAGTGTGACGATGAAAATAAATAAACTTTCAAAAAGTATCGACAATTTATGGATATATAATATTTACTGTGATCATATACAATGCTGAAAAAGTATCGACAATGTATGGATATATACTATTTACTGTGATCACATACAATGCTGAAAAAGTACTACTTCTAAACCAATATTCTCATAGTATTTACTTTTGAAATCAAAATGCCTTATGTAGTTCATGGCCTAAGCATACCTTTATATGCCCTACGTAGTTCATGCCCTAAGCATACCTTTGTATGCCCTACGTAGTTCATGCCCTAAGCATACCTTTGTATGCCCTACGTAGTTCATGCCCTAAGCATACCTTTGTATGCCCAACGTAGTTCATGCCCTAAGCATACCTTTATATGCCCTACGTAGTTCATGCCCTAAGCATACCTTTGTATGCCCTACGTAGTTCATGCCCTAAGCATACCTTTGTATGCCCTACGTAGTTCATGCCCTAAGCATACCTTTGTATGCCCTACATAGTTCATGCCCTAAGCATACCTTTGTATGCCCTACGTAGTTCATGCCCTAAGCATACCTTTGTATGCCCTACTGTGTTCATGCCTTAAGAAAAGATAGCATGTGTCACTATTGCATCATGTCTCTGGTGCGACCTCACCCTAGTAATTGTCAAAATCGAAGCCCACCTAACCACACACATTTGGAACAAAATATTAGTTTGGTAAGCAACAAGAAAGAGTTGTATACAAGTATATATAAAACTGATGTTACAATACAACTTTCTGTTGTAGTGGATAGATAAATCACGGAAACCACTGTAAGAGGCAAACTTTTTATTCAACCTCGTGTGACATCAATCCATCTTTCGTGTCATGAAAGTACAATCACCATAGCGGATTGTGTTACGTACCTAGGAGTCTTAGATTTTTCATGAAACTTCTAAAGCTGTATTGTGGAACCATATAATTTCTTTTTTCTAAATTGAAATCTCTGCAGGAGTGTTATGTTCATTTAATTTACTGAAATATATCACTTTTTATACAACAAACACCCAATAAAATATATCACATTTTATACAACAAACATCCAATAAAATATATCACATTTTATACAACAAACACCCAATAAAATATATCACATTTTATACAACAAACACCCAATAAAATATATCACATTTTATACAACAAACACCCAATAAAATATATCACATTTTATACAATTTACACTAGTAGAGGAGGTCTTTCACCATATCAGCTGCCGGCTCAGGGCATTGAATCTACTTAGAACGTTGAGGTGTACAGAAAATTAAGTAAAACGAAATAATAAAAACAAACTTTTTAAATTGCATTCAATTATAAGTAAGTTCTACCTTTTCAGTTTACGTGCGACATGAAAATAAACTTACATGATTCGTGCCTCCTTTGGGCATCCGTGA
This sequence comes from Margaritifera margaritifera, assembly GCA_029931535.1. NCBI lineage: Eukaryota > Metazoa > Mollusca > Bivalvia > Unionida > Margaritiferidae > Margaritifera > Margaritifera margaritifera. The sequence continues at coordinate 292,371 of JAQPZY010001215.1, read as the reverse complement.
GAATGAATGGATATTTTGTATATCTCGGGGCCTGGCGTTTGATCCGAAGTTGTTTTCTTTTTGCTGGGTTTCTTTCTCCCCATGAGACTACTAACAGTAAACAATTAATCAGCACATAGTTTTAATTTATGCATTATTAATAACTCTTCATCGAGTGTGAAGTAAACATCAATCCACCTATACGAAGTATTTTTATTACTTTATTTCCGAATCCTCCTTGCGAGTCTGAAGATTGAGTAATTGCGAGGGAATCGTTTTCCTCACCTATCGATGCTTTTTCCTACCACGAAATGCACATCAGTCTACGACCATCAAGTATTGTTGTAGTTTTGTTTTAAGACTATGAAATGCACACCCAGATTTGTTGATTGTTTGAATGCGAGGGATCTATTATCACTTACTTCTATGTGTTTTCTTTCACGTCCGCTCAACCAGCTAATCAAGACCATAGGTTGAAATTGTACACACATGAACAAGATTTTCCCCATGGACGAAGTAAATAAACACATGGGCAGCAACCAAGCATTATTTTTCAGATCACAGCACGCGCTGGTATTTTTAAAGATGATTTAATTGGAAGGTATCCATTATCATGTACTTGTAGATGTTTCCTCACGAGCCCACAACATATCAAATTACGGAAAATACATAGGACATTATGCTGTTGCTGATTGAAAGCAAATATATGCATTTTATATGCAGATATCGTGAAGCCTTTTATTGACATTTCATTCATACAGAACGGACGTTAACGTGTGACTATGACTGGGTATTCAGTATGTCTTGAATATATATAGTGTAAAAAAAATATATCACCATAGTAGCGATAAAAGTGGTATCGCCACAGAAGAGATATCACCTCAGGATTATATTTTCAAACTTGGGAAGTATATCTGCCCTTACGTATGGAAAATATCAATATTTATGCCCAATTTAGTTCTAGCCCCCCGCCACAAAAAATACATGCAACAGACTTTAAGTAACAACAGGTAGGTATCAATTATTAGCTTTTCTTAAAAATAGCTTTCCAGGTGAATAGTACAAATTGTCATTGAATGAATTTATAAGACCTGTTTCTATTCGATATTCAGTGTCACCCATACCTGTTACACTCTATTAAAAACGTAAAATGTTTTGAGGACAACATAATATAATGCTAAAATTCGTTTAATAAGCGATCGTAGCTCCCATAACACTCTTAATCATATATGAAATGGATGGAGAAAATCAGGTATTGGTGAGTGTTGATTGCAAACTGAAATTAAGTGAATATATCGAAATTTAGGTGCAGCGTCTGTTACTGAACTAGACCGCAAGCTTGTCATGGCCACATGCATACCGTTTGAATGCAGAAATAAACAAAGTAACTTTGCAAGTTTGCTGTTCATTGATTCCTTTTATTTGGTTTTCTTGAATTAATATTTCGTAAAAATGGGCAGAAAACAACTGACTTAAGCATTTGAGCGCATCTTTGCCGCCGAAAAAATGAGGTTGTAAAACTGAATGTGCATCAACTGACAAAAATAATGCTTAAGATGTGTTTTTTAAATAATGTTTTTATCCATATAATCACTTTGTATATTAATGTTTTTATCAATATAATCACTTTGTATATTAATTGCTTTGATCTGAAGATGATGTACTGTAACCATCAGGACTTTTGGAGCTAGTTACATATACAAGTTTATGGTGAAAGATTTTGGTTCCGTTATACAAATAAAGACTAACGTGCTAGAAATAAGCATCTTGTCGATTTGAAAGTTCTAAAGACGACTAATAAATAATCAAACAAGTCTAGCACACATGCCAATACCATTAGACACAACATTATTAACATCCGTCCACCGCCAACTGACCGCCTGCTCACCCCTGCCAAGAGGGTCCTACTAACCAGCAAATTGTCCATAATTCAAGAATCTGTCTTTATATTTGAGTTCACAATTTTGAATCAAAACGAAAACCCTCTGTGAGCAACGGGATATGCCAAAGAAAGATAATAAAGACTAGAATTTCCTCCATGATGACAATTCATAAATCATAAATGTAAGTACAGGAAAGTTCTGACACGGAGGTCTTAATAATATGAGAGCTGTGCATAGTTCACATTTTCTGCAACTCATTATGTGGGTGCTGAGGAAGCTTTCGGTAGGCTGCAGTGTTAGAGGACCTATTTAATTTACACCTAAGCAACAAGTAAGCGTGTACAAGGAAGCAGTATTTAAATATTTTGGTTCAAGGATTTGCGCAATAATATATCAGTTTATACGTGAATTTTTATATAAAGATGTTGTGCTAGAATTATAAGTGCCTTTAGAGGTAGCTTTTAATTGATGGTGAAGGTTCATCGTCGGCTTGTACAGAAATAGAAAACAATTAGAACCTGACGTTCTATTAGTGAGTCGCCTGTATAAAGACCTAATCGAATAAATCTTGTAGAGGTGATTGTAGATGCCTCAAGATGCGCACATTTTAAACATCCAAGCTCCGAGGCGGCTGAAGACTGCGGCGAACGTCTTGCCCAGCTTTTTGGACTCTTTGGTTCAACACAAGCTGTCTGTGTATGTGTTTGTGTCTGTGTGTGTGGTCACAGTTTGAAGATAATGAAGACGATATCAATTTCAATGAGATTGCTAGTAACTGTTCGAGGTTTCGATATTAATGATAAGAACGTTGCATTTGTGGCAGTGAAAAAATATATGGATATTTTGAAAAATAATTTCATGATTTATAAACTTTTATATAATCACTAACTTTTTAGGCGTTTCATTTCTGTTTTAAGATTTAAATAAGGTTTAAGAAACGTATTAAGTCAAAGCATGATACAATTCAGCTCTTGTAGAGTTTTATTGTCCTCTACGTGTATTTATATATATGAAAAGAGGATATTAGCTTTATGGAGACAAGTAATTGGTCAAGGCTTCATACGTGTACCATGTTTCATAGCATTTTCTTCCAAATGAGAGGAACATTCTTATGGAATTCTAAAAAATAACCGAGCACTAATATGTCCATGGGGGTCATTAAATTACTAGTTCCTTTTTACATGTAATAATATATGTAACTGGGATAATTTTTGGAAAACTGTGCCACATCAGTGGTACACGGAAATGACAGAGACCGGAAATTTTAATATTTATTCTTCTTTCTGAAATGCGAGACCTTGTCAAACACAAGAATCTATCCCATGAAGATATAGTTGGAGACAATGATATATTACCACAAATTTGGTTAAGGTATGAAAGAACGGAAACCTGTAACATGCAGAGTGGCTGAATCAGTTGCGAAACAAATTTTTAAACATTTAGAACCCAAACAAAAGAGAAATACTCTCAAAACACAGACATTTTGTGCAACCTTCAGCTTTTTGTTTAAATGCTTTTGAAATTCTTTGTTTCTTTGCTTGTTAAACTTGATCAGAACTGATCCGTCATTTTATCTAAATTTAGATCGCTTAAAGGAACGAACACTGACCAAAGGTGAAACATTTTTCCAAAGCACAATTTTATCTGGCAACAACCCACGCACATTTAAATAGCCTTGGTAAACTCTGACATTGGCAAAGAAAGAACAGTTTAAACAGCTCTTCGATAAAAATTGTAGAAGGTATCTTGTAATGGACTACTTTTTGCGGCAACATGCTAAATGAAACTTTTAAAACTGTGTCTACTGATGCGTGGTAAATTATATATTTCTACGTTTTATTCTCTGACATTTAAAACAGACAAAATCTGAAATATTTCAGGATACTAATAGCTCCTGTGATGTTCTTCAGTTGGTTTGATTTGCAAAGTATGCGGTGTTGGACTCTGTCCAGGCAATGCCGTTGTGCCGGACACTCTCGGTCCGTATGCCGAACGCTTGTCGCCTGTCAAACAAACCGTCTAATTTTTCTCTTTACATTGGTAATGCGTTTGCCAGTAGTTTGTTTGCCTCTTTTATTTGTATTCGTCTATCTGACTTAGCCAGGCTTTCTTATAAAATGTTTGTCTATTCTAGTTGTTGGATTTCATCTAGGCCTTGTCGTTTTTCCGAGACTTTTGAAAATGATGTTGCTTCATGCTAAGTTGCACTGATCGGAAAAAGAAGTAATTTTGAACAAATTCATTTATTTTGCAACATATCTAGCTAAAACAGTTAGAACAACAGAGGTGAATCTCGAAAAAGTGAATGAGGACATAGAAAAGGAATTGAATGCATAGCAAATTACAAATGAAGCGCGAAAAGACAAGAAAACAGAGAGAAAGGTATTATTTGAGACACTCTTCATATCCAATTTTATGTTTTGTTTAATTGTAGGTCTATGTCACTTACAAATTGCTGACATGGCCAAAACTAGCTGTTCAACAAAAATACAAAACCTAGCAACAATTATTACATTCCTGAAATGTTGTAGATTCTGTTTATTTTAAATATCCGACGCAAACAACGTAGTAAATATCATCTACCACGCATCATTCGACACATTTTCACAGTGTTATTCAGCATATTGTTGCAGAAACTAGTCGATTGCACGTAGGACTACATTCTTAATTTATATCGAATGGCTGTTAAAATTGTTCTTTCTTTGTCTACGTCAGAGTTTACAAAGAACTATTTTATTATGCATGGCAAGCTGCGGGCTAAATTTGTGAGTTGGGTAAAATACATCGAACCTCATGCCTTTTCAATGCCTTTTGCTTCCGAAACCATTTCTTTAAGAAAGGCAACATTTTATATCTTATAAAAAGTCAATAATGTATTGTATATCCTTCTCCATGCTAACTATGAAATAAACGTATTTCTTGCAGTTTTGATTGCATAGGATGTTGCTATTGTACGAACAGAAACAATTGCAATTTTGTCCAAATTTGCGTAGGCGATGTATATTGTTTTGTGCAACCTGTCCAGTACAGCCATTTAAGTGTATGCAAACTAGCTATTAGTGGTCTTAACAGAACAAAATTATTGAAAATCTAGTCTAACTGGTCTAAAAATAAAATTTTCATTTGTGAAATAATAACCTAGAGTTTTACTCAGTAGCGTAACTACGGGGGGGGGGGGTCGAACGGGGCGGTTGCCCAGGGCGCGATAGGACTTGGGGCGCCAAAACAACTGATACAATTCGGGCCTCGTATTCTGGCCCTTTGGGCCATCATCGTCGCCCCGAGCGCCATTTACCCTTAGTACTCCTCTGGTCTGACTAGTCATATTTTAATTTGCAAAATAATACTATGGAGTCAAGTAATGATTTATTTCATTATGTTGCATGTGTATAAGTTTCCATGTTTGCCCCATCCTTTAATGTGTACATATACGTCATCGTTTATGAGCAGAAATCATGGACATGTGTCAACGGTCGAATGAATCTGGAAAAACATCACTATTGAGCTCTTTTACACAGAAACGATTTTGTTCACCTCTGTCGAGTTTTGAACAACAAACGTCTATTCATATACTTTCATTTCACATAACTCTGCCTTGCTTACAATGTAATATTCGTTTACCTGTAAAATGTTAGTAGACGACATTTTACCAAAACTCAAGTCTGACTGGTGTAGTAATTCTTAAATTTGTGAAATAGAGTCTGGCTGGTCTAGTGAATGTTACCTTTTATTTTTGGTGCTATCTTAAGTTAGTGTGAAAATATGATGGTGCTCCTGAACTCCCAAATATTATCTCTCGCGTCCGCTATAAACGACTTCAATGTTTTCATTTAGGTCAACGCTTACAGACTGAAAATTCACCATGCAGTCATTCTGGTTACTTTGAAATTGAATTTTTCAAAAAGTTCAAGGATTTATTATAACTTTGATTGACACGTTCCAACAGCCCATAGTTCTATTCCAGTTCGTGATCTTAGACTAAATTCCTACCACCTGTTTAATTTTGTATACTGGTGAAATGTCAAACCACAAGCAAAATATGACAAAAATTGCAGCAAACATTTGTAAATAATGCAAACATTTTCCACTAGCAAGAAACAAGAATGTATAGTATTGTTTATATGAAGGATGTATGGTCTAGTGCCAGTTTTCTAGACTATGGATGATTAAACGTCGTTGAAGCAAACCAAGTGGGTGTCAACATAACTATATGTGACTCAACACGCAGTCCCACTAAATATAAGTGCTTATTCAAAACTGACAATCCAGATTAAATTCCCAGACATATTTGTTCATAGTGATGATTCAAACCGTGCATAGTATAGTATGTTTGCCCAATTTATCGGTACATTCTATCGCGTCAACCCCTTAACTAAATTGTGTTCGCTAAGATCTGCGCGTTCACTTTTAGAAGGTCATGGTTTACGAAATCCTTTAGTACAATACATTGCTTGGTTAATGAAATATACTAAATATACTACATTTTTGCAAAAGACGCCAGTTGAGCAAGATTCTATTCTGAATTTTTTACTCGCTGCTGTGTCAGGCCTGAATTATGTCACATGCAACTCCATAGGACATTTGTATACACTTGCATATGATTTTCTTTTCAAAATCACACTCGAGAAACGGGTTCAGCAAGGTAACATTTCTTCCTCTTATTAAGATATGAGAAGTATGTCAGAGTTTGTTTCAGAGTGACCTGATCTCTGCAAAATTGTCTAGACATTAATTTCATTTATTGTTATCAACCGATATAAAGGACTGGCTTATGGTTCAGGCAATAAAAGGTGATACTTTCAGGAATGTAGTTCATGTAAAACCTAGATTGATAACGAAATATTGATTCCCGAACGTTCTTAATCAGGTTATCAAGTGCATACATATAATCGGATCAATAGAGCAGATGCAGTCATTGTTTGTTTTACCAGAAGGCCTGCCTTATCAATGGTTTATATCTGCTCACTGTTGCTGAACTGTTTTTATTAAATTGTTAACTAGTGTCACATACATAAAGCGTCATGCTACTTGCGGGAAAAAAATGAAGTGGATCTTCACAATAAGGCTGGTTATCACTAAACTGTGCTCTAAGCGTTCTACCACACACTTCATTCTGAATATTCATACCAAGACAAAGGGACTGCAGGTCGTGGAGTTTCTATTCCTTGCCCTGTACTCCCTTTATTCACATACAGTGTACGATTAATGTCGTAATGTTTAGAACCTTCACAGCAATAAGTGTCAATTGAACGACAAGAGCATCACTAAAACCTTCACAGCAATAAGTGTAAATTGAACGACGAGAGCATCAGTAAAACCTTCACAGCAATAAGTGTAAATTGAACGACGAGAGCATCAGCAAAACCTTCACAGCAATAAGTGTAAATTGAACGACGAAAGCCTCAGTAAAACCTTCACGGCAATAAGTGTAAACTGAACGACGAGAGCCTCAGTAAAACCTTCACAGCAATAAGTGTAAATTGAACGAGAGCATCAGTAAAACCTTCACAGCAATAAGTGTAAATTGAACGACGAGAGCCTCAGTAAAACCTTCACAGCAATAAGTGTAAATTGAACGACGAGAACCTCAGTAAAACCTTCACAGCAATAAGTGTAAATTGAACGACAAGAGCACCAGTAAAACCTAATTTAGCGGACACCTCAGTATAAATGACACCCTCATTTAAAAAACAAAAATTTTATGAGCCCATTTTTTAAAAACAAATCCGCATATTTCCTTTACTTTAATATATGGAAAATGTTTTGTTTTCCTTTGTCTGTTTAGACAGTTTTCAATGTACTTCAGTGTTCGATGTACTGAATCTTCTATAGCGTGCATGTATTTGTAAATGGAATAGAACACTACTTACCAATTTGTTTAGTTAAATTAAATAAAACACCATGTACCTGTATGTTTTGTTTAATTGAATAAAAACACAACTACCATTTATTTTGTTATATTAAGTAAAACACTATGTACCCATGTGTTCTCTTAAACTGAATAAAACACATTGTACCTATGTGTTCTGTTTAATTGAATAAAACACCATGTACCCATGTGTTCTGTTTAATTGAATAAAACACAATCTATGCAAGTGTTCAGTTAACTTTAGTAAAACACTAGGTACCTATGTGTTCTGCTAACTTGAAACAAATACTGTGTGCCCAAGTATTCTATTAAACTGAATAAAATATAATGCACCCATAGGTTTGGTTACATTGAATAAAATGCTATGTACCCATGTGTTTAGATACATTTAATAAAATATTATGTACCCACGTGTGTGGTTACATTTAATACAATACTATGTACCCATGTGTTTTGGTTACATTTAATAAAATACTACTTACCTATGTGTTTGATTACATTGAATAAAATACTATGTACCCATATGTTTGGCTAAACTGAATGAAACACCATCTACCTATGTGTTTGGTTACATTGAATAAAATACTATGTACCCATGTGTTTGGTTACATTTAATAAAATAATATGTACCTATGTGTTTTGATACATTGAATAAAATATTATGTACCCATGTGTTTGGTTACATTGAATAAAATACTATGTACCCATGTGGTCTGTCCGACATTTACATTATCTTCTTTGAAAATCCCACCAGTTCAGAAAGTAAATAGCACACATTAACTTAAAGAGCTCCCTCCTAGCTTGTTATTTCAATATCAGACAGTAAACTGTGTGGTTTATTGAAAAATTTGTCAAATACCAATGCGATATCATAAATTTTTTATCAGTGGAATTAATGGTGGATATTTCTGTCAAATCAGCTTATTTATCCATCTGTATATTAATTCTGCTGATGCAACTAATATATTTAATCAATACTTAACAAATCGTGTGTTCGTTCATTATCGCGGAATTTCTGGCATGTTATCAGATCTCACCGGACGCCATATGGATATAAGTCTTAGTGATCAATATCAGCCTTGTGTTCTAATTTAGACAACAGCTATAGACCCTTCCCACTAAGGTCACTAGCAGACGATTACGAGTCCATTTTACCTAGATGTTGGACAATCGGGCACTTTTTCCTATATAAGTCTACCAAAATTTGCCTTTTTCAACATGGTATAATTATGCCAAAACAGCATATAAATAACAAATGTAGATACTGAGCCTGTTTTGTGTTCTTTCTACTGCGGCATGTTTTATAATATTTTCATGAAATTACAATAATTTATATCAAATTCCAAAACACTGTATAAAATCATTAGTAAATCTGTCAGCATACTACCAATATAGCTGCCGATACGCCAGATTGGAAGGGTCTACGAAGAACACGCCATAATGTGGTGATTTATAAATTTAAAAAAAAGAGCACGTGATTTTCGATTTCTTACGTTGCAACAAACGTCGAAAAGATGGAGGTAAAGAACTCAGCAACACAATATGTGTTTGTCTCTCTGCGTATATGGATGATATGGGGTGAGGGTGCGTCTTGAAACCACGGAGCATGCCATAAAATAATTGGACAATATGAATTGCGCTTTGACTCTTTTGACTGCAAGAAAAAAAGATCGTCCAATGGTCTTGAATGGAAACTCGATCGAAATAAATATTGCAGAAGCTCTGTTTCCATGTATGTTTATCTGTAGTGTAAACACAGTTGACAAATTATTCTGTGATTTTATCGTTGCATGCAAATACAAGAAATAAAGAGAAAATATAGGGTCCTTTGAGTGCTCGTCAATTTATTTATATGGATCAATGTTAAGATAATGTGGCTTGATATATTGCTGACGAGATATGTTTTACAGAATCGAATTTAGAGTGGTGTACACAATTAGTCAACGTGTATTTAACCTTATTTGACTTACATTGATTTAGTAAAAGCGTAGTCATTGGCGTACATGCAAACAGTGCAAAGTGGAAAATATCTTTCTTGCTGATTAGTTCATGACTGTTAGGCTTCTTTATGGATACATGCTCTTCAATTTTGGAAAACATGTTTAGTCTGCTGAGGTACAGGAAGGTAGGACTGTAGAAGTCCTGTTGTATTCCCCGTTAATCTAACACATTAGTTAAGTATTCAATAACAATTGAGTTGTTAAACAATTTAGACACATTATTTAAATTGGAAAACATATCTTTCCACACAAGACCTACTGAATACACGTTCATCAAACTAAAATCAACCGAAAAAAATTTGATGTCGATAGCATCTGTCTCACAACATTATTAACACCGACCTTGCAGGTAATTATAATTATGGAACTGATAAAAGACATACATTCTATGCCTGAGTATTATTTTTAATAGAATTCCAAATAACGGCAAGAACATAAGCCTTTGTGACGTCATTTCTTGGAATGTCACGTGCTGCGTGAGCACAGTGTTTTTGTATGTATATTTGTATATGTTTTACGTACTTAGTAATTCAAACTTTGCCCTAGTGTTCATGAAAACATATGGACTTATTAAATCGTAAAGTAGTATAGGGGGCACAATGGGAATTAACATTACGACAAATTAGTGCTCCGCCACCACCACCACCACCACCACCACCACCACCACCACCTTTCTACTCGTGCATGACCCCTACGTGTATACTCCTTCTCTCCAACCTCGAAATGTACACGTTGGCTATAAGTTGTTATTTTTATGTTATTATTTAGTTTAAATGTCTCTTTCATGAAAGAAATAAAAGTGATATAAATATTTAAATAACACGCAAATTAATAAAGGAAACAATCCCTTCACAATTGAGGGAGTTAAAGGAAAGATATAATTGTATTAAATGCTAATAAAATCATTCCATATATTTACGAAATTAGTATAGCTCCCATTACGACCTATGAGTCCCGAGGACAGCACGGCAAGCTACTGATATTAATAAAGTACTCGAAAAGACTTGGATACAAAAAGAGAAATGCATTTTTAAATTATGTTTTTACTTAAAATGTACCATAATAACTCATATTAAGTACTCTCGCGAGAATCGATATATCTTTTGAGTGGTCTACTAGCTGTCTGTTCTTGCTGTCTTTTGACTGGTCTAATAGCAGTCTGTTCTTGCTGGCTTTTGACTGGTCTAATAGCAGTCTGTTCTTGCTGGCTTTTGACTGGTCTAATAGCAGTCTGTTCTTGCTGGCTTTTGAGTGGTCTACTAGCAGTCTGTTCTTGCTGGCTTTTGACTTGTCTACTAGCAGTCTGTTCTTGCTGGCTTTTGACTGGTCTAATAGCAGTCTGTTCTTGCTGGCTTTTGACTGGTCTACTAGCAGTCTGTTCTTGCTGGCTTTTGACTGGTCTAATAGCAGTCTGTTCTTGCTGGCTTTTGACTGGTCTACTAGCAGTCTGTTCTTGCTGGCTTTTGACTGGTCTACTAGCAGTCTGTTCTTACTGGCTTTTGACTGGTCTAATAGCAGTCTGTTCTTGCTGGCTTCAAAGTCGTTTGGTAAAGAAAAAAAGTTGTATACCTGAAACTGCACCGCAGGTAAACATGGTTTGGTTTTGTGGGTTTAACGCCATTTTTCAACACATGAAAGGCTATACATGGTGGCCAGTATTTGTGGTGGAGGAAGAACCCAGGAAAACCCAGGGAAGAACCACCTACCCACGAGAAACTACTGGCATGTTTTATCACATATCCACGTTGGCCGAGCCGAAACTCGAACATACGCGGATAGAAGTGAGATGTCAGTGATTTGTAAAGGCCCGGGTCCCGGTATAAATATGGTGACTGAAGTTTGAAATTGAACCTTACTACTTAACTATAATGTTGTGCACAGTCTATCATATACGCATTAGATAACTATAGATGGTGTGCCCAGTCTATCATATATGCATTAGATAACTATAGATGTTGTGCCCAGTCTATCATATATGCATTAGATAACTATAGATGTTGTACACAGTCTATCATATATGCATTAGATAACTATAGATGCTGTACACAGTCTATGATATATGCATTAGATAACTATAGATGTTGTGCACAGTCTCTCATATATGCGTTAGATAACTATATATGTTGTACACAGTCTATTATATATGCATTAGATAACTATATTATGTTGTACACAGTCTATCATATATGCATTAGATAACTAACGAAGCTGTGTGAATCATATACAATATCTGAACTGTACTTGCTAAAAACGTGTAGAATATCAGTTCCTAAAGTCTGGACACAAGAATCCGTAACCTGTCTATTAGCGATAACCTTGACCTGTCGGTTTCCAAATGTGGATGGTATAAAGAGACAATATAATATGCGGAAACCCATATGAACACTAAGGATGGGAAGAAGATGTTGTTTCAATGCTAGAAACACCGACGTTGATGCTGACAGACTGATAATACAACATAAAAGCTTTTCCATCTGTTCTGTATGCATTTTTCACCCTGTTCGTCTTATGTTTTTGTTATATATTTAAATCTTACATGGCTGATCAGGCATTCGATTACAATCCGTTATTCCATATCTCACACCCAATCAGGAACTATTTAGGTGTTTTTAATGACGCCCTTGCGTTAAATAATACAAGCATCGAATCTAACTTTTATCAATTTCAATTTGTTTTGAATTTCATTCATACTGTATTGCAAACAATATTTTGAAACCATACAAGAAGGGGTATGTGATACATGCAATACTGTATTCGTATTTTATTTTGAGTCTGGTGAAAGAACACGTTCGATATTGCGTATAAATAAGTCTAGGCCTGACGGTTTCAACGTATCACTACGTCATATCAAACTGAGTACGGGCAAAGAACACGTTCGATAAAGTGTATAAATAAGTCTAGGCCTGACGGTTTCAACGTATCACTACGTCATATCAAACTGAGTAAGGGCAAAGAACACGTTCGATATAGCGTATAAATAAGTCTAGGCCTGACGGTTTCAACGTATCACTACGTCATATCAAACTGAGTAAGGGCAAAGAACACGTTCGATATAGCGTATAAATAAGTCTAGGCCTGACGGTTTCAACGTATCACTACGTCATATCAAACTGAGTAAGGGCAAAGAACACGTTCGATAGAGTGTATAAATAAGTCTAGGCCTGACGGTTTCAACGTATCAGTACGTCATATCAAACTGAGTAAGGGCAAAGAACACGTTCGATATAGCGTATGAATAAGTCTAGGCCTGACGGTTTCAACGTATCACTACGTCATATCAAACTGAGTAAGGGCAAAGAACACGTTCGATATAGCGTATGAATAAGTCTTGGCCTGACGGTTTCAACGTATCACTACGTCATATCAAACTGAGTAAGGGCAAAGAACACGTTCGATATAGTGTATAAATAAGTCTAGGCCTGATTGTTTCAATTTATCACTACGTCATATCAAACTGGCTTTTTCATCAAACTCAGAACAAAAGACGTAGGTAGTTTTGTGTACTTATTATCATTTCTTCTCCACATGAAATATCATAAAGTCGTGCCCCTGTGAGGACCAGAATGCATGCGAGGATTGATTCCCAGTCCCGAGCACACAAGATAGATAGATAGATAGATTGATATATAGATAGGCAGGCAGACATGTGGGCAGATAGATATATATATATATATATATATATATATATATATATATATATATATATATAGATAGATAGATAGATAGATAGATAGATACGTTCCTACGTAAGCAGATAATTCGTGAATACCTACCTACCTACCTACACACAGACATGAAACAGCAAATAAATGACTTAAAACATTATAAAGCAGTTTTATCATGAACTTTAATATTCTTTATTGCTTTATGTTTATAAAATTCTTGTTTTAAACCCCCCCCCCCCAAAAAAAAAAAAAAAAAAAAAAAAAAACCCACAAAGTATAGCATTATTCCTTTGAGAGATTGTTTTCTTCGTTGGATTTGTTTCGGTGATATGAAGCTTAATGAACAATAAACCTATTATACTGACTTCTCTCCTGTTTATAAAACTGCTTGTTCACCTCAACAAATGTCAATATTTGTGACATATTAAAGTCAATAGATGTGACATATTAAAGTCAATATGTGTGTCATATTAAAGTCTATATTTGTGTCATACGAAGCGTTTATGATCATGGCAATATGTAATGGATCAAGAAAAATAAATGAATACAATAAAATAAAATAGAAATGTGCCGGAGAAAAAGAATATCTTAGAACTTAGGATATACTACATATTCCAGAATACTAATGTAAAATAGGTTTCTCTTACTATGTTGTGTCATATGGGCAAACTTTCTCAACCATATTAGAGAATGAGAAAAAATGATATCCAGTCTGAAATAACGGAAAAATTGTTTTAAGTTGGTGTGCAGTGTACCACAGTGGAAACCGCATTGAGAAATTTCAGCACTACGTTATGTGGTCCCAAAACTGGTCATTCGGATGTATAATTTGTTGGCCAGAAAAACGTGAAATAAAACACCGAGACGATTGCTTTCATTTATGGAAACCAATACATTATTGTGGTACTTAAACTGATGGACAAATTGATTACAGCTTCCTTTTAAAATTCAGTAATGTAGATTACAATTTTCACTAACGGTAAATGTTCTGAACTGTTTATTATCGCTGAAATGCAAGAAATGTGAATACAAATGTGTTCCTTTCATAAAAATGCAAACAAGCCTTGGACTATCTCTTTAAACTTGCCTTTAAAAAAAAAAAAAAAAAAAAAAAAAAAAAACAACCAACCAAACAAACATGAAAGACATATAGCACTGCATTACTCATTAATACGTACAGTAGGTATCCGCGTGGAGGTAACACAATGTGATGCGCACATACATTACATTACAATTTTGTCATTCGTGACATTTTGAGTTCTGGTCACTGACCGGTCACAAACTGACCTAAGATTACCCGACTGTAGTCATAAGTATTATGAATCCGTTCATACTGAACTGGGAAAATGACAACACTGACGCTTGTCATATAATAAAAAAAGAAAGAATAAAAGGCGCAGAAAGAAAGAAAGAAAGATTGAATGAACGAACGAAGAAACGAACGAACAAATGAATAAATAAAACTAAGAAACAAATGAAGAAGTTAAAAACACAGAAAGGAAATTAGTTTTGAACAAAAAGATTATGGAAAAGATAATGTACATATCTTTCCATCTCTAGTCAGAACGGCTTAATTTAAAGTCTACATTTTTTAAACTTTCACTTAAAGCAGCCATGTGCAACTTCCTCCAGGGCGCGGGCCAGATAAGCGATTTTTAAAGCCACACCCTATTTTGTAAATAAGCGGATAAAACTAGGTCGCGGGCCGGATGGCCGGATCCGGCCCGTAGGTTGCACATGCATAGCTTAAAGTGAAATGTACATTACAATCATTGCTTGACTTACTAATAAACCTTTTTCAGTCTAAATGGTGCGAAAATATTTTGACTATCAAAGTTATAACACTGCAAATTATGCGTTTGTTAAAAATATAAGCCGGTTTTAATTATCCTAATTTCGCGTTTGATTTTAGCATCGTTTTGCTTATGCATCTTCAGGGCCGTTAGAAGTGAGCTGATAGATAGACACATAGACGCATGAATATTCGTTGTATTTTATTCCCGTTGAATAAACGCTGTAGCCATTATGCCTGTGCCACTCATGATTATCACAGCAAGTGGCACTCATGATTATCACAGCAAGTGGCACTCATGATTATCACAATAAGTGGCACTTATGATTATCACAGCAAGTGGCACTCACGATAATCACAGCAAGTGGCACTGTTATAATAAAACTAATCTTACACACGAGTACAAATAAAACAATTTACTCTGAATTACTGACTTTAAGAAATATCCGAAGGAAATCATGATTATCACAGTTATAATTTTATTAACTTTGTCGTCATTTTTGCTTTTAAAAACTGATTTATTAAAATCGATTTTCGTGTCTGTCCATTAACAGCGTCCATAAAGTATATTTGAACTAATGGTCATACTCGCACACTTGCTACCTGAGGTGAAAAGGTTACTGCGTTAGAGAGCCCATACGGTGACCGTTCATTCTTATCGTTATGAACACTTAAAGAAATATATAGTCATGTCCCATTACGTTATACGACACTATCCGATATGTGTGTGTGTGTATATCCACCCCAACCATCAAGGGGGGGGGGGGGGGGGCAGCACTAACTATCTAAATGAATAAAAGTCATTACATGGATGTCCCGACAGTCAGGACTTAGGGTTTACGATGTGTCTGATACGGGTTATATTTTACAACCAAAATTCTGGGGTGGGTTACTTTTCTGTGTCTGACACGGGGTAAACATTTAATAGAAGAACTTCCTTTCACCAAGTAAATTGAACCAGAAATGAAAGAAATGACACAAAAGGAGATAAGACAATTAGCGTGATATGATTACCCTATTGACATAACAACAGTGTTCTTGTCGACTCTAAATTCACACCGAACTGACACGGGGTATAATTAAGTAGCAAAACCTGTCTGGGTCCAATCCCTTTAGCAGAACCTTCCTACCAGTTTTCAACATAAATGCCACCACCCGCAGGTTTTTCACCTGCATCCTATTACACTAATTCACCTGAAGACCGGTATTGGTTCCGATGTGATAACGTATTGCACATTTCCGTCCGGCTTTAAAACGGTCCAGTGCTGGAGGACACGCCGTTATGGCCAGCTAGGTGCAAAGTTTCCATATTTTTATTACAAAGAGAAGAAAAAAAAAGGGGGGGGGGGATAGCAACGAACGTTAAATATAATGAAGATCGCTGGAGTCAAATGCGACTTACCATTTATTTTGCAATATCTGCCATGCATAGACGATCAGTGACGAATTATTATGATAAATTGAGTGCTGATGAATTGGTGTGAGGATTAGTGTTGCAGAAAGGAACCTGGTTACACATGATTGAATGGAACAAGACGTTTGGTACAAATGACACTATATATATTGAGAGAGAGAGATAGTATTATTCCAATTTCACATATCAGGTAAAATACTACCATTTCACTCCTCTTTTCCAAACACGTTTACTCTTTATATATCAGTGGGAGAAAAATTATATCGCCACAGTGGCGATGCCACTTTTATCGCCACAGTGGCGATATAATTTTTGGAACTACTTTCTTTTTCCATTTAGGAAGTATATATGCCCTTATGTGTGTTATTCAGAGCCGTATTTGCATATTTAGGCCTATCTCATTTTCTTCTTCTTTTGCTCCTTCTCTCTCACCCCCTCCCCCCCCCCCTCTCTCTCTCTCTCTCTCTCTCTCTCTCTCTCTCTCTCTCTGCCTTCACACCAGTATGTATGTGAATCTTAAAATGTGGTCAACTGTAGGCCCTCTAGTATACATTTATGCAATCACTTAAGTGCCATCAAGAAATGCCAGAAAATGAACTCCAAACAGCAAAAAATTGACTTCAAGTATTAACTCTTTTATGATTAGTTTTCAACACAAATCATGAAAACTATCAGTGACTGAACTTACATGACCTGTTGCTATGTGTCACTCATACAGTATTGTATATACCTGTAAAACTCTACGACAACAGGTACACATTTTCAGCCCAAAAAAAATCGTGATTAAATATAGTAATACAATTTTTTAAGTAGTAATTTTAACTTGTATCACAATCGTGTTTGAAAAAGATGGACAAATCAGGCGTTGATTAGTGTTGATTGTAAACCGAAATTAAGTGACAATCGAAAATTGGATACAGCGTCTGCTACCGAGCTAGACTGCAAGCTTACCAAGGCCACACACAAATTTACGTTTGAATGTAGAAATAAACAAAATGAAGAACGAAAACCCTTACAAGTAAACTCACAATCATTAAAATCTTTTGTTTGAAGATATTACGCTCTGAAGTCTGTCGGATACAGCCTCTCTGTTATGTTTCTAGTTACCTCACCCCAACAGTATCAATCCGCGCTTTTAATGTGTTAACAAAAATAAAAATGTATCATTTTCGTACGAATACAGTAATTATACTGACAAAATACATAATTTCAAGCATGATATGTACAAGCTAAGTTTGTAAAACGTCGCTGACCCAGAATTATTGTAAAATGTAGGAACTTATTTTTATCGATGTAGTAATGCGGCTGTTAATCACATTGGCACAGACTGGAAAAACCCATGCCAATCGTCGGCTTTTCCCTTTAAAAATATATAATAAAAAGAAAATCCAAGTTTTTTTTAGTAGATATAGGGATTTATTTCACGAGTGAAGTAGAAACATTGTGACACTCGTGACAATACAAAATGTTTCCACTTCACGAGTAGATATAGGGAAATATTTCACGAGTGAAGTAGAAACATTGTGACACTCGTGACAATACAAAATGTTTCCACTTCACGAGTAGATATAGGGAAATATTTCACGAGTGAAGTAGAAACATTGTGACACTTGTGACAATACAAAATGTTTCCACTTCACGAGTAGATATAGGGAAATATTTCACGAGTGAAGTAGAAACATTGTGACACTCGTGACAATACAAAATGTTTCCACTTCACTAGTATATAGCCTATATATACTTTATTTTCTAAGTTATTCATCCAATTGAAAAAACGCAAAGACAAAACAAGATTAATATACTTTCTATCGAAATTCTTATCTTCTATAAATATAATTACATAGTCATTTCGTGTCGTTGCCATGAAATTGATTTGATTTTTCTAATTCTTATCCAGTTATAATTGATAATTTGTTACTTCATAATCTGAATTAAGTTTACAAAAGTTTTTTTTTTTCCTCTTAAAAAAAGATATTCCATTTTGCTTCAGAAGAAGGCACTCTATCATCTATCAATGTATATATATATATATATATATATATGTGTGTGTGTGTGTGTGTGTGTGTGTGTGTGAGAGAGAGAGAGAGAGAGAGAGAGAGAGAGAGAGAGAGAGAGAGAGGTGTAGTATTTTAATTTGACAGACCTGATTAAACATTATATCATTTCACCTCTTCATAAAAGTCTTTTCCCTTTCTATCTTTTCATAATTTTCGTTTTCCCTCCTAATATTAACCGTTCTGGAATGTATCAATCCGTCTGAAAGAGCCTGGTAACAAAACAATATTAATTTACTTTTCATAATTTTTTTTATATTTTACAAATATAATTACAATATCATTTCCTGGCAGTATATGTCATAGCCATGATTATGATTTTCTAATTCGAATTATACTTGCTCATTTGTCACTTTGTAATCAAAATTATGTTAAATAAAGGCTTTTCTTCTTAAAAGAGGTAGTTCATGTTGCTAAGAGAGAGACAGAGAGAGAGAGGTAAAGACGGACGGACCCGGAGACAGACAGATGCACACACGGGAGATTGTGTATTTTGCAAAGAATATGCGGAAATTATTCAAATCACACACCTCATTCATTATTGTATTTCCAAATTGCTAATTTTTATAAATATCGGCAGGTTATGATAAACAATCACCAGGGAGCCGCTGTAGCTCAGTTGAAAGAGCGTTGGACTTGTAATCGAAGGGTCTCTGGTTCAAATTCCCGCCCAGGCCAGCCAGGGTCGGTTGCCTCGATGTGTCATGTGAAGGGCACTTGGCTCCCATTTCCTTGGCATGATATAGCCAATTATCTTTTAAACGTGCCGATAAAAACAACAACAACACAAAAAATAAACAATTACTGCTGGTCCTATTTGTTCTTGTTTTTGTGGGGTTTAACACCATTTTTCAGCACATGGTAGGCTATAATGGCGGCCAGTGTAATTGGTGGAGGAAGAAGCCCCGGAAGACCCTGGGAAGAACCACCGATCCACGAGAAGCTAATGGCAAGCTTTCTCACATACACACGTGGTCGAACCGAGACTCGAACTCACGCGGACAGAAGTGAGATGAATGAGGGATCTGTAATGGCGACCGCCTTAGACAACTCGGACACCAGGGGCCCCCTGCTTGTCCTACCTTATATGCACATCACCTAGTGATCAGACAAAGGGAAATAACTTTTATGGCTTATTATGGTAACTGCATAAGAGCGTACTGGTTCATGGTCTACTGGATTGTTTGATAAGACGCCATTAATTGACTGCTGCGGATAGGTGGATTTTATTGGTGTTTGTGATAACAAAAAATGAATCAAGTTTTATCAAAGTAATGTAAATACATTAGTGACCAATACGATAAAGATACGTGTAACTCGATGTCAAGGTAGTACTGAGGTCAATATCAAAATAATGTCAAGGACATCCGATAATAAGATAATTCCAGACTAAAGCCATTTTTCTCTTGGTCACCCGGTCTCATGGTAATATCAAGTTCAAGATAAATAAAATAAATAAATAAAATTTCGAGAAAGGTCTTGATTATGAAAATTGCATTGTAAATTCATTCAACTGTAACGCGTACAGGAAGGAAGTCAACAGCATTCCGACCGGGCTTGTAATTTCAGACATTTCCGCTCGTAGACAGCCACTCTCTATCAGTGGCCTAGTGAATGTCATGGTGTGATGAGATAAGCGCCTGCGTGTGTGTGTGTGTGTGTGTGTGCGCGCGCGCTGTGCGCGCGATATTGGCTACTGTTTAACTGATTTGGAGCCGCATATTTAAAGCTCTTTGCCAATGTATGCATTTTCTCAGACTGTTAAAGACATGGACTTCAAAATCAAATGATGTATAGTGTCTTCTCTGAGGGGTTTGGGTTCTTTTGGGCATACAATTGTGCCAAACACAGTTGTAACATACTTGCTTGTATACATTATGCTAGCGGGTTCCATCCCGGAGCTAGCAGGTGCAAAGAATAGTAGCCACTTATTCAAGATCGGAGATTTCCACTAGGTTTGTCGCCTTCCTCCATTAATTAAGAAATACGTGACACAAACACGAACCGGGCAGAAAACTTGAAATAGTTTCTTAGATCTTGTTGAACAATCGACGGAAAAAAGTGTTATCTTGTACTTCTCTGAATTTTCAGGTGCAGGAAAAAAATTTCTAATTTTTTTTTTTTTTTTTTTTTGTCACTTCTCTAGACCAGGCTATTTCCATCCACGGCAAATTTGTACCAGCTATTGTTTGAAAAAGCATGAACTCTTTTTTTTATTTCAGAGTTCGGGAAAAGAAAATGTTGGAAATCTGAACATGTCGAAATATATAAAATGTTCTATAAACAGCAAAAGTCCGTCTCAGAAAAAAGAGCAAAAGTAGTGTGACAACTATTTAAAACAAAACAAAGAAAAGTTAATTGCCTGTAAACTTGCAAGCTATCACGTAAATATGCTTGCCTGTAAACTTGCAAGCTATCACGTAAACCCGCTCACTATTAGTCATACATGGCATTTGATATCACGATATGACCTACAATGATAAGTCCGGTTCGTGTTGTCCTGCTCTAGAATACATTATCTGACACAGAAAAGGTTGTCGCTGCTTGAAAAGGTCTCTTCTGTTCGGTGCGTATATACATGCTCCTGGCAGAGTATTTGCAACGTCAGGAATGTATAATATTCAGGTTTGGCCTAGAACCAAGTTTGCTATTTTTATTGTCACTTGACAAAGAATGATTGCATGACCTAAATTAAACACAACTAACTTAAAGATCGCCTGAGTAGATAATATGGTTTATGTGCTCGTATATATATATATATATATATATATATATATATATATATATATATATATATATATATATATATATCCCATCTATTTCGAGTTAGTTTGTTTTAAGTCGCACTTGTTTACCCAATAGTTTCTATTTCGACTGTGTACATTTGGAAAGCACGCAATCTTGATTTTCAAGTGGTCCTTAAAATGTACATATGTGTGTGATGCGATAACATGACGGTGTTTTTGATACGGACATCCATTTTGTTGCTTGCTATGCTTTCTTTCCTGAAATTAACAAATTCAAACATAGTAAGGCAGCAAAAGCATACACACTCGAGAAATTGTGTTAGCTATTAATATTATTTGACCCATATCAACAGCGGTATTATTTAGTTAAAGTACGCTTTACAGAAGCACATAGACTGAAGCACATTTTCGTAAAACGGTCGCCCTCGCAGAATTGTTGGAATGTCACATTCATGTCTGGATGACCTTATTAGATTATATACTCGGGTTTCCCCGTGTTTAGCACATAACTCTAATAAATGACTTAGAACAATGTCAAGGGAAAATTATTAATATTGTCCTGGTGCAGCTACTTATTTTTCATTTGTGTTCATTCTACCACTTGCCTCGTTACTTATCCGATGCAGACTAATTTTTCTTACAAGTTATTTGACAGTATTTACCTATTTTTTAGTGCATTTGCAATTAACAATTCTGATTGACAGTATTGCTGTGTTTCATCTGCACATTAATCGTCATCTTCAGGATGTAGCTGTTGCTACTGCAGTAATGTCTTTTATTTAATGTATTGCTCTTCTTCTCTACGCAATCAATCGCCTCAGACATAGATGTGCTTGCTACGTGCCAAACTTTCAGTTCAGTTCACCTTAACTAGGCAAGGTCAGAAGGAGAAAAGGTAAACACAAACATCTTATATTTACAACTACAGCTGACTGACCGGTTTTCCCATTGGTGAAAATAGATAGGAACTGTTAGGGTAATATACAACACGTCAATGCCACGCATTTATAGAACTCTTGGATAAGCTATTTGGGTCAAGTTCAATGGCAAGATAAAGAATGCAAGGGGAAGTCTTTGTACGGAAAACCCACAACCGCATTAAAACGAAAAATGTGGATATTTTTCTTGCATTTTATACAGATGATCATGTCACGACTCCACCGAATAAAGCATTAGAGCCGAAGTTTATTTTCGTCCAGATTACACATTAAAAAAAAACTGATTTACCTCATATCACTGTACACGATGCAATCTACTCCCTTTTGCCATTGGGATAAGACTGTACACTGTTTCAGATAAAATGTATCCTGTTTTTTTTTTTTTTTTTTTTTACAGGATTAGACCGGGTATATATTAGAAGTCGAGTAATGGAAAATAAAAATATTTGTAAATACAAATTTTGAAAATATTGTTACCAAAATGAAAATACATACATGCACATAATACATCGTAAGTCCAAGAAGTTTCTCTCTCTCTCTCTCTCTCTCTCTCTCTCTCTCTCTCTCTCTCTCTCTCTCTCTCTCTCTCTCTCTCTCTCAGAATAAAAACAAATTTAATAAGTTCAAACACGGAACGTCGATAAGATGCTCTTCCCATTCCTGGCTTCTGGGTCAGATTCGTACTTACCAATAATTGCCTTGCGATACAATCTATTCTCGGCAGCTCTTTCTAATTATTTATTCTTTTTCACAAGACGATATCAGTAATGAAAATCTTCATGCCTGGAAAATAAAGTATATCATATAAAAATGAAATGTAATCAAATATATGACAGAAGTTTGAGCGTAACACAAACGGGTTATTTCTCGGTTAATAAGCGTGGAAAGACGCACAGACGACCCCACTCCCGCAGACCCATCCTCTGTCTCTCTATTTAAAGAGAGATTTAATCAAGTTTTTCCTTTCTTTCCTTTTTCTCTGTTTTTTTTTTTTTTTTTTTCTTTCTTCTCAATTATATCTTTTTAAATCCTTTGGCCTACTGATTATATATACTCAGCACAATTTATGAATATATTGGTCAACACTGACCGGACCAAATTTTAGGAGTACTTACTTCATATTATCGTCAGACTCGTAATCCAAAGATAGCGGGTTCTACACCCGTACAGACAGCCCGGGTCGACTGCCTCGGTGTGTCCTTGTGGAATGTACTTAGCTCCCATTCCTTGGCATGGTATAGACAATAATATGTTAAACCAAAAGCTAAAAGAAAAATCGATAATTAAGATGTTACCAGTCTATTACTTCAAAGGTTTGCATTTATGATAACTGTTTTCGGGCAGCATCATGGGTACAATTATAGTTTTCTCAGGTACCCTCTGCAACTCTGTACCACTATCTAGATCTGACTAAATAAAAGTAAAATATTGATTTTTAAAAATGGATGAAATTGAGTCAATTCTGTTAAATATTTTAAAGTTTCAAACTAACCTACCGGATCTCAATGCCAAGGCCATCGTATCCGTTTCCACTAGAAGTGGTAAAGGTCGATAGAAACGATTGTAACACTCAAAAGAAGGCTTACCAAAAATATGGTAAATTAGTTGTCTGTATTTTGACAACTGGGCAGACCAGCACGTCCGTTATGTACCTAGGTAGCATTAGTCTGGTACCCTGAGTTCTTCACTGCGTTACGGAAGACAGGTTACCAGTCTACAAATTTATAGTGACTGCGATATAATATGGTTCGCTGACAACTGCATCACACTTCCGGTGTTTGTGAGACCGCATATAACTATCAACCTCTGTCTTTAGAGAAAGTACGGAATGTCCGAACTTTCTTTTCACATGATGCACCCCGCTGATGTGAAACTAAAAAACAATCACTGCAGTTAAGGGGGAAGTTTCTAAACTTGCTAAATTTGGAATGACATCACTGTTGTACGAATGACGTCACTGAGTAACCAATCGATTTACCAGTTACCAGCCTATGATACTGGCTTGCCAATCTGGTGATAAGTGAGCTAGGGTGGTTACAGTGAAAAGAGTGAAAGCACCAATTGACTTAAGATACTCTATCCGTATTGGGGACATTACATGTCAGAACGCTGCTAGAACGTGACGCTGCTAGGCTGCTAGCAATGAAACTTGAACGCAGGAACATCACACTAAGGGGTCTACAGGAGGTGAAATGGTCTGATTCAGGCAAGATGGCCGCAGGAAAGTACAAATTTCTGTGGTCAGGAAGAGACAAAGCCCAACCGAGACTTACCGGGGTGGCCATGGCTCTATCGCAAAACGCAGTTAAGGCTCAATGGGCATGGCAGTCAATCAATGACCATATAGTGTGTGTGACTTTTAATCATAGATATGGCAACATGACGGTGATTGTGGCGTATACTCCAACTAAAGAAGCCGCTGTCGTGGAGATCCTGATTCGTATGGTAACACGAAACAGTCTGATTGTATGCTTTGATGAAATGAATGCAGTTTCTGTCACAACACGGACTCTATTACCCCACACAGTTGCACCATACCGGAGTGGAGTACCGAATGATATCTGTGCGGGGAGCAGACTGAGAATTTGTGGTTCCTGGTTCAGACGACCAGCCATTCATCGCATTTCAAAGATTTCAAACGACGGTCGGATAAACAAGGAAATTGATCACAACCTTGTAAAGGGCATTAGAACTGCCAGGTCTTCCGCTCATTTGAATTCGACTCCGACCAAAGACCCGTCGTTGCTGCCATGTCGACCAAACTAAAGTGCTGCCGAAAGAAATTCACAAAATCCATGAGATATGACATTACCAAACTAAAAGATCCCAACGTGGCACATGGCTACTCAGTCGATGTTCGAAACTGCTTTACAGCGCTATCCGACGATGACTGTCAATCCTGTTAGTGTTTCCTTGATGGAATGAACGACACCGCCAAACTACATCTGGGCCAAGCAAAGAGGGTAAACAATTCTGGATCTCAAACAAAACACTGGATGTCATTGTGTCCAGAGCAGCTGCCAGACTCCAAGGCGACTTTACAGTCTATCACATCCTCTACAAAATCCGGAAGAAGCCGCTAGAATTAGATAAGCGAAACTGGGCCGATAGCAAGGTTACAGAGGCAAATAGGCTCGAGCCAGAGGCTGCAGTTGGGACGCATTTGCTAATTTCAGGAACCTGTGCTGACAGTTTTCTGGATCATCATCTAGCCCTACTGAAGATTCGGCGAGTAAGATTCTATGCGAAAGCTAGAGCGATGGAGAGAACACTACTCCTGGCTGCTAAACAGACCTCCCGTCATTCCATCTCAGGAGCTCGAGGGAGCCTTCAGGCTAGCCGCACCAGCTTACGGTAAAAATGTTGGTCCACCAACGGAGATTGAAGTAACGGGAAAGCAGCTGGGAATTGTGGCATCACAAGTGAATTGCTGAAAGTAGGATGTGAGAGCTGCATAGCGTGGCCAACCAGGGTATTTTTGTTCTGTATGAGAAACAGGCGACATCCCATATGATTGGAAGAAGCGCATTATCCTGCCTTTATACAAGGGCAAGGGCAGTAAACTGGACTGCAGCAATTACCGCGGCATTAGCCTGCTATCTGTGCCGGGAAAAAATTTCGGCACTATCCTCCCAACCAGTGTGAATGACCGATTACTGGAACTGCGCAGGAAAGAACAGAGCGGCTTTACAACAGATAAGTCAACCACTGATACATCCATAGTCTCAACACATTGATACAAACCAGCAAGGAATTCAATCAACTGACCTAAAAGCTGCTCTCGACTCGGTAGACCGAGCCGACCACTGGATTCTATTCAAAAGCATAGGACCCCCTGACAAGGCCGTCATCCTAACGAAAGCCCTCTATACCAACTCCATCAACTGCGTCCGAGTCGATGGTGAATGCACACATTGGTTCCATATCAACAGCGGTGTTCAACTGGGATGTACCGTTGCCCTGAACTGTTTCCTGCCACCAATGGACTGGACGTTGGAACGAACGGAACGGAAGGGACAACTGGGTACAATCATAGGTGAACAAGATTTTACCGACCTTGATCATGCAGATGACGTTGCTCTCCTGTCTGAGATGCTACAGACCTTACTGCTCAGCTTGGACATCAGGCAAGAGGAAACAAAAAACCTTCGGCCTTGAGATCAACTGGAGCAAGACCAAAATCCATGCGACCAGTCCACAAGCCATCACGACAGGAAAAAACACCACAGGGACACGAGGTTGAGGTGCTGGGCTCGTTTACATGTCTCGGCTGCTTACTCCATAGCTCAGGCAGTAGCGAACAGGGATCAGGCGCCGCATCGAAATCGCTCGTAGCTGCATGTAGACTATAGATAGATATGTCTGGCGCTCAAAGATCAAGATTGTTACAAAGATCCGGATGTACAACGCATACATCCTGCCAGTCTTTCTGTATGGTGCGGACATATGAACGCTTACACTATCGCGCATTCAAGCTGCAATTATCAAACCAGCACGGTGGTGAACACGCCCAATGGGAAGACCGAATATCACCTGGCTCCGAATGGTGGAGGAGAACCTTAAGGCGTTCAACCTCAGACTGCTCACCGGATGTCAATAAGCTCAAGACAATATCCACTGGCCCCCACTTATATCTGCAGCAACGATGTTTGCAGAAACGCTAATGAATTTGGGTCGTGTACCGGCGGAACAATATGGCGGATAATAATAGTCTCGGTAACTCACAGAGAACGAGCTATGGATAGTCTAGTAAAGTCGCGTTTTGGTTGGCAGGTTAATCAGTGTTCCTAATAAAATCGTACATTACCTAAATGCACAGTTTTTATGTTTGTTTATGTTTTGCACCGATTACAACAATGAACATAAGGTTTGCTTCTGCACGAATTTTCCATCCATAAATGGACGACTGCGGGACATATTTAGCTGTTTTATCTGCCTTTTCATTACCCTTTATATGAATGTGACTATGAAACAAAAAAGTACAGAATACTTTTTCCTGATTCAGTTTGCAAAGCTTGTTTATGTACCGTTTGGGGTATAAACGGTTTTTCAATAAAAAAATTGTGTGCGGCTTCCAGTGTTGAAAACTGATTAAAAAAAATTATGAAACTTGTTTTCTGTGCTATGTTTCTGTGTAGTTCAAAGATTTGAGTTTAGCTGTGCTGTAATTTCTATGATAAAAATATGGAGACTTTATCCGGTAACCAGCTCGAGGTGGTTCCGTGGGGTGTCACAACGGCATCGGCAACATTGTCTCAATCGTGCAAGCAGTCTATATACATGGACGTATGGCTTAAATTAAAGGCTCTGATTTCATTCCTGGTACTCAGAAAAAAACGAGATGATTGGTGGAGGACTTTTTGAATTGGCAAAGATCTTTTTTCAGATGGGGTGTGGGGTGTTTAGAACACATAATTCTGCACTTTTGGGAAGATTGACTTTTGGTACTTCTAGAGGAGGAATTCGTATGCAAACAATGCAATTAAATTTCATTGTCGAGCCATTGTCTGCTCCCCAATCTGTTCGCCACCACTAGTATTGAATCCATGACTTCGTGATATTTGTCCCTGAGATTGTTAATATGGGAAAGTAAGTTTGAGGTAAAAATAAATCATTGAAATTTGGTCTCCTCCACAACAGTCATAAGTCAACTCTCAAGACAGAGTTTTCGGATAACACGAATTTTATGAAGTCGGCAGAAGTGCATGCCAACAGTTTCAGATTTCGAAAATATGTTTTCGATTTCTTCTGTCCATTTCTTATACATGGAGTGATAGTACTACTACTGCTACTTTCGCGAATACTATTTCAGAGGATTCTAACTTGAAGTTAGATTTTGTTTTTTGCAACTTCTTATCTTCGCAAGAATTTTTCCGTTAGCACCTTCACCTTCTTCTCAATCAATGCCAGCCTAACAGAAGGAAAAGTTAGATACTTTTCTTACAGCGCCAAAAAGTAGAAGAACAGACATTTGTTCTAAAACAACAACAACAACAACGAGAGGAAAAGAGAAATCAGAAAGAGAAAGCAACAATAGGAGATTACAACTTTGAACTGTGAATAAAAAGAAGGGAGTGAAAGCAAAACAATCAATTTGTTACATGACCTTGTCGCTCTACTATCGAAAGCGATGTCGTCCGTGTGCCTATCTGTGGGTGTCATCCATGTCCTTACAAAAAACTCTGGTTACTACAAGCTCATCGAAACTCATGCATCAAAGAAAAATGCACTTTTCCTGTGGCTTTGCCTGGCTATGATGATTTTGCCAGTCGATTCCAGACTTTCAAAAGGAAATGGTCCAAATATCTGGAAGGACCTACTCCCAAATCTTTAGCGAGAGCTGGAATTTGTCTACTTAGGACACGAAGACCAAGTACAATGTTTCAGTTGTGGTGTGAAATTTCACGAATGGGAGTATAAAGATACAGCTTACCTTGAACATGTCAGCTGGTCTTTGTGCTGACACTACCTTTCTTTGGTCGGTCCAGATTGTTATCCTCGTGGATAATTTTGAAGAGAGGATTCGTACTTTACCCCCTGAGCTGCTAGAACGCCTTTACAAAGACTTTGTATGGATTCAAGTGAAACGCAAAGAACCATTTCACATTTTACTCTGGGAGATAGTTACGAACGAAAGGCATCTGAACGTTATAAAATGCTGAGATTGAAGAAGGCTGAAGAGAGAGAGAAGTTTTTTTTATGTTTTGTGACAAACAAGTAATAGAATTCTTCTGATAACACGTTACAAGACTTACCATGCCAGGACTTCATCAGTGCTACTGCGAATTCCGTCCATTCAAGACTTAGTGGATTATCAAGTACTTTTAAAAGAACTGATTCCACGAGACGATACGATACCTTAGAATTTAAAACAACGTGTCGCATGTGTGCTAGTGACTGAATTTCTTTGATTTCGTTTACCGGCAGATTCTCGGTCGCAAATTGAGCACCAGTTCATACAAAGATATGACAACTAACACTTTATCTCCCCACGAAAATCTCACTGTGATGTCTCACGAATGCGGCTTCTCCACCCATGTGTAAAGAAGAAATTCGTCTTACTTTATCTACTGTCATACTTACCAAGAAGTATGTGTCGTTAATTGGATACACCAACAGATTTACGATTGGAAGGATGTACGTAATTGGAAAAGTCTTCGATTTGACACTAGCAAACATAAGGTGACTGACCATGCCAAAGACGCGTGTGACTGTGGAAAGAAAGAAAACATGAACTCTTTTTCAAAATGTAATTATTTTTTGTACCATGAAAAATAAATATTAAACATGTAAAAACATGTCTTACGTTCTTGGTAATTGTCTCAGAATTTTCCGAACTACTCGAGAGTTATGGCTGCATCCTCCGTTCTCAAAGTGATTCACGAAAGGTCAGATCTTTAAAGTTGGGAGATAATGTATCTTCGCCATTCCTTTGACATATTGATTGCTGGACCAAGCGTTTCAGGCAAAACCGAATTTGTCAAACGTTGGATCAAACACAAATCACTTTCGTTCGATCGTTCATTTCTTTTGTGGAAGGGATTCCTCGCGAAGACGATGGGATCGTGTCTGACTCTAGTCAAGTGCACTCGTCATCTTCGATGATATGTTAGAATAAGACGAAGAAGAAATGAAACTTCACACGAAAAGGACATCACTGTAATGCCAGTATTGTTTACATTACTCAAGCTGTATTTCAACAAAGTAAACTGCAGCGCACCATCAGTCTCAATGCTCATTATGTGATGTTGTTTTACAGTCCAATTGACAAATCTCAAGTTCAAGTTTTGGCTAAACAATTAGGAACACCTTGGCCGAGTTCTTTTTATGACGATGCCACTTAGTTTTCACGTGCGTATTTACAGATTGATTTCAAACCTACCACTTCCGATTATTTGAGATTTCGTACGAATTTTTTCACTATTGGTGTAAAGAAGGACCTAAAGTCATGTACACGTCGCCTTCCTCCTTTTTTGTCTGTCTAAAAGAATTATAAACCCCCATTCACTTCTTTCCTATCTGACAGCATTCAACATAACTTCCTTTTTATTTCAGCCTGCTAACAAATTGATTCGTGCACTGTATGCCATCAGTCGCGAAAAAAATGTTCAAGTGCGTTCACATTTGTTAGTTTGTTAGTAGTCATCCTTATAGAAGTGTTACCTTGGTGATGAGATGTCACACTTACAACAAGAGTAACAATCGTTGATGAATCGACAAGATTTGTCAGAAACGGAAAAATCTCAACGGTACGGACAAATATTGCAACGTCTTAAACTGTTTCACCAGAAAACTTTAGATGAGACGGCTAAACCTACTTTGAGAAATATCAAGAATGTCATGAAAAATGAAGAAAAACAAAAGGTAAAGTATTGAGATCCCAAAAAAATGTCACACGAAAAAAAGAGCATCGGTAGTTGGTTAACTTATTGAGCAGCAACAACATGGATGCACATTTGGGCAGCATTTACTACAATCCTGTCCATGCAACTGGCTACAGAAGAATTCAAAAATGTTATCGTGCAGCCAAAACCAAACTCAACAGTCTATGTCCTCAAGCAATACGACAATGGTTACAATAACAATCAACGTACACGTTATATCAACCCTTTCAAGGAAAATTTCAAAGAAGTGTAATCAAAGTAGCAGGAATCAATATTCAATGACAAGCCGATTTAGCAGATGTCTTTCATTTAGCTTCGTACAATCGAGGTTATGAATATCTGTTTTGTGTCTTTGATGTGTTTTCAAAATCGGTTTTAGTAGATCCTTTGAACTCTAAAACAAGTTCAGAGTTAGTGCGAGCTTTGAAAATCGTTTTCAAACAAAGTCGTCCACAAAGGTACCAAATTTCTTAACCATGCTTTTCAAAAAGAATTGAAAAAGGACACATTCATTTTTTCACCAGTGAAAATTTTGAAACTGAAGTCAGTGTCGTGAACCTTGAAAGAACGTATGTGGAAATATTTTACATATCAACATATTCTAAAATACACTGAGGTGTTACCATGTCTGGTCTAAGCTAACAATCAATCGTACCACCGTAGCATTGGATGTACTCCAGATGATGTGACGCCTCAAAACGAAGTGACCATGTTTGATCGATTGCTTGGAATGTCAGAGACATGAAAAAAGAAGGAAGTGTTAAACACCAGAGATTGGGTTCGCACTGGAAAACAAAACGCACTTTTGCTAAAGGTTATTGACCGAACTGGACGACAGAATTATTTCGTTTCACAGGACAAGTGAGTTGACGTGACCCATCTGTCCATAAACTGGAAGATATTAACGAAGAAATGTTAAAATAAACTGTTATTTTTTACCGAGTTATAACGAGTAACCATGAAAGACGACGACGTGTACGATATCGAAAACATTCTCGATCGAAAAACACGTAAAATGGAAAAACAGGAAGTCAAAGGCCGTTGGAAAGGATATCCTCCCCCCCCCCCCCCCCCGCTTCGATTGCAGCTTCACAAGTCATTGACCATAAAAAGAGTAGAAGTCACAAACATGCCGTTAAACACAGCTTCCCCTTCTCCAAGAACTACAAAACCAAGAGTCATAGTGGGTATCGTGCGCAGAACGTGTTCTTAAAAATAAAATCTTCTTCTTCTGCCAGATCTTTGTGGTGTATTGTGTCATTGGGGAAGCTATTGGAAATTTGAGTT
Source organism: Margaritifera margaritifera (assembly GCA_029931535.1). Lineage (NCBI taxonomy): Eukaryota > Metazoa > Mollusca > Bivalvia > Unionida > Margaritiferidae > Margaritifera > Margaritifera margaritifera. Next base: position 260,359 of record JAQPZY010001215.1, on the reverse strand, counting down.
TGCAACAAGGAGATAAACACTTGTGGACTATTTTACTCAGCAGTTGTATTTGGAAATCTTCTTTCCAATGCCTCGTTGAAATATACCGACAGTAACAATAACGGTAGCCTCGCCAACGCCAGTCACAATTCTTTCAATCACAACAATCCTCTGGAACCCTTGGAAAATCATTGTTCTTTGACATCGAGTGACTCCTCGGAGACAAGAACCATGGAACTATGAATACTCAATTTTATTTAACATTACCTAGTTAGAGTTCTATGGATGTGTTTCCCAACAACAAATTATGTTGTGGCACGGCCAGATTACCTCAGTCCATAGAACTGGACCACAAAGACCTTTGGGAAGTGGTTTTAGTAGATATCATTTCATCCTATTAAAGCCTGGAATATTACTGCAAAATCAAGCCACCTTTGTCGTAGATATTCTCAAAGAACAAACTCAAGAACACTTCGACAAAACAATCCTGGCTAATGCAAAAAAAAAAAAAAACACCAGCCAATCCTCCATTTAAAAATCTATAACATCATAATTCCTGCTGGATATTATAATAAATTGGATATTTTCCGAGAGCAAGCTCTGTTCCTAACTTTGTCTCCGAGTCTGTTTGCTAGCACCGCAGTCAAGAGACATCAAGAACAATAACCGATTGAATTTGATGTTGTGTACTGTGATATTATCGAGTACAATGTCGTGGGAAACACAGCCGCTTCGTTGCTGAGAGTCATTTCTTTCAAAGTGGATTCTGCCATGACATCTTTCCATGAAAGAGGAAACACGTATCATGTTCACCGAGAATTTGTATATCCTCATTATTTTCCTGTCAGTTAATCAAATTTTGACAATGTGAATATTAGTATAAAAGGAGATCTCGGACAAAATATTCTATTCTCTAAAGATCTAAAGGAAAAGTTAAAGTTACAGTGAAACTACATTTTCGAAAACGATTCTCGACTGAATTGTAACTGATGTATCCTGTGTACCAAGGAGTAGTTCGACAACGGGACATGGTTTGGGAGATATGTTGAAATCGGCGTTTCGTACGGTGGCGCCTATCCCAAAACGCATGGTAACTAGAGGACTGCATGACTTAAAATGTGCTGCATTGACGCAAGGAAGATACATTCTCTAAAACGTGCTAATTGACCAACAAAGTCACAAATAAGCGTTAATGAAAGCTGTTGATTCAGATAGGAAAAAAACTCCTTGGTCGCCTAGACACACCTATACATTTACTTCATCCTCCACGCCACAGCAAGGACAATGCAGAAAGATACGTTGACAACCAGAAAAAGAATAAGAAAAGAATAACGGTCAGAGATTTTTACGTTTTTGATCGCTAAAAACGTATGCATCGAGATTCTTGAGAATGCTTCAAGATAGAACTCAATCTGTTTGCCATGCCATCAACGCTGATGGCGATGCAAGAATCACAGTGAGCATAATTTCATCCCGTGTCGTCTTTGACTATTACAGCTCCTATCGAGTTTGAAATCAAAGGACAATTTTAATTTTTAAGCTGTTGTCCTGGATCGGTGATGTTAAAAAAAAAATTTGATTCAGAAACAAAATTGTATTGGTCAGTTTTTTTTACAAACCCCTCCCCCATAAAGAAAATAAAACAAATATCTGACATACTTTTTCACTTTCTCACTATGTTGATCTTTTTCTTTGACTTTCTAAGGAGAATTGTTTCTTTTAGGTCTCTGTGTATTTCCTCCTGACTTGTATTCTGTCCTCACTGTGTTTTCCTTCTTCCGAGTCTGATGGGTGTTTTCCTTCACGTCCCCGCTTAACGTATAGAAGCACCAGTGTTGCCATTCATCGTCAATATTGATATGGCTGACACAGCAGCACAAAGCAGACGAACCGGTGACGAACTTGGAGGCCATATATTGACGTAGTCAACCTGCATTACCACCAGGCAGATGAACCGGGGACCAGATGCTGCTAATCAAATTGGCCGACTGTATTGGGTTTTCCTTTTGAATTTTTTGAAAACCCCTTTCGACTATACTTTTTTAAAATAAAAAAAAAACACAAATTCGATCAATTTCGAACCACCACCCAAAAATTATAAAACTGTGAAAGTTAGAAATGTGCGTGATACTAAATGGAAATGAGTAACTTTTACTCACGGATTCGTATTATGTTTGGACACTAATATGTACACTATGTACACAAAATTTATATCTGAATGGAGATTTATTAAATAATGAAATTTGAAACTCGCAGGATTGTCATAATTAAAAATGTGGTCAAAACATAATTGGTTGTAAGGACAGCCCGATTTAGCTAACTGGCGTTTCAGTACTTCCATGGCGCTTCGCGCCTTCCTTGCCGAGCATCATGCAGTCCGCCTTTCCAGATATACATCTAATCATCGTGTGGTGCACGCAGTAATGTGTCAGATGGGTTCGCAGCCCGGCAACTCATCTGACGAAAAACTTACACACCCTTCAATGAACCCTCAAAGTAGGGAAACCATGCTGCGAGGGAGTGGTGTGTAATAATTAATACGGGCGCTGTGTGCCCATTAACCACTCGCACATGGCTGAATGGCCGAACGCTATTATAATCTAAATTAAGTAAGTAAGTTCATCGTCAATCCTGTGCAGAAGAAAAACGAACCTGCCAGTGAAGTAGGTAAATTGAGGGAAACCTTGTCGTATTTAGAAAGAGTGGAACACCACCTTGGCAGAGTAAAAGAGTATTACCAACATGCAAGACATATCGAGAGGGGGGTGATCTCATTCAGGGTGGGGAAAGAACTCGTTAGAAAAGTAATGGAAGAAAAAGTGGAGAAGATAAAGAGAATTTGGGAGAAGGAAAGGGAGCGAGAGAAGAGGGAAAGGGAATTCCCAAGCCTCAACCAACACTGGATAAGTGTCCATCAAAGGCAGAGGCAACAAAGAGATGAAAGGGAGGACTACCTCTGGCAACAACAGCAGCAGCAGCACAGTAAGCAGTATCAGCAACCAAAACAGTCCCTGTTCCCACAAACAGAAGATTTGGAGATGGAAGCAAAAGCTTCCTTTTTTAAACTCTCCGTCTCCGTCGTGGGATGAAACAAACGCAACGAGATATGCCCTTGTTGCACAGCCAAGCCCAGGAGGTGCAGTTGTCCTGGAAATCGATAACATCTGCGATCGAGGACAACAACCAACGGCTTTTTTTGGAGGCCACCCAATTCTCTCAGAAACAGAGATACTACTCACATGATTGCCATAAATCTATGCTTTTGATGTGTGAATGTTCTTTTCTATTTTCTGTCTTTCACTAAAACTGCAATATCCTCTCCACTCTTGTGTCTTGTTTGTGATAGTCTGATAGTACGTTTGTGCGTATAGTGTGTGAGTACTCCAACCCTTGTGTGTGACAGCTTATAAGTTTGTTTATATATAGAGTGTAAATATTCCTACATTTGCGTGTGACAGTATACAAGTATGTTTGTGTGTATAGTGTGAATATTCATAACCCTTTTTTCCTTACACTTCACTCTTAATGTTATATGGATTATAAGGGTAATGAGGGGGGGGGAGGGGTATTTGTGCTTATAACGGGTTTTCACTTCTATTTCATTCCCTTTCTTTTACTTCCTACTCTTTGTGCTAGTAAGTGCAGGTGCTGGTCAGTAGATGAGTGGGTGTTGGTCAGTCAAACGGCGTGTTTGTTAGTAGGTGTAGATTTTGATCAGTAAGTGAGTGGGTTTTGGTGAGTCAAACGGCGTGTTGGTTAGTAGGTGTAGGTGTTGGTCAGTAGATAAGTGGGTGTTGGTCAGTCAAACGGCGTGTTGGTTAGTAAGTGTAGTTTAACATTACATTTCTCCTTGTCCGTATACGGTCCCATAATGTTCAACTTATGAACTTTTTTAACATTACATTTCCCCTTGTCCGTATAAAGGCCCATAATATTAAACCTATGGACATTTTTTACGTTACATTTTCACTTGTCCGCATACGGTCCAATAAAGTTAAACCTATGGGCTAATGTTAAATTCCAATAGTCCGTATATGGTCCCATTTCAACATGGCGGTCGTAATGATAATTCCCATTGTTAGTATACGGTCCCATTTGTCCTATATCGTCCCCCTATACTACAGTCGTGATCTTAGTTGTGGTTGTCGCTGTCGTTGTCGCTTTCGCTTGCTGCAATACTCATTTCTGTTACCACTACCACCAGTATCTACATCATCTATATTATCGCTTCATTACCATCGTAATCATCGTCGATGTCGTCGTCATCAGCAGCAGTATTCAGCAGCAACAACAGCGTTGTGGAATCAGGTCACAATTATTACATCCTGGTTAGTACCCACAAATGTAGTCCCTGTCTATTTTTAAGTATTTTCCTCTCTATTTTTAGTAGTGATACTTGAGTTAGATTTAGGCATTCTTGGTATTGATACAAAAGGAAACTGTTTATTCTTTAGAATATGAGCACTATGGTGTGATTGTCTGTATGTATTTTGGCGACAGTGCACAGTGAGTAATCAGGCACTGATGCTGGCCCAGAAGTGAAATCTGTGACCCATTGCACATTGTGTTGTTAACAGTTCAGCCTCACACAAAAAAAACCAGATAAACTATAACAAAAGCTTCACTGTGATTTCATAGAGGAAGATACTTAAGATTAAAATATGATTTCTTGGGATTTGGCCACATTGGAAAGTTCAGTTCAGAAAAATAAATGTAGGCGCTATGTAGGGAACATAATTGTGTACTGACTCCTGTTTTGTCTCCTCCGTGACTTTGAGCCCAGTGCATCAATATACTACAACAGCAGCAGCACTAATAGGTCGCCGTGGTAAAAGTTGTAGTTAGTATATATTGGTTCATTTTCATCAGCCAAGTCTCTCTCTCTCTCTCTCTCTCTCTCTCTCTCTCTCTCTCTCTCTCTCTCTCTCTCTCTCTCTCTCTCTGGAAATACTTGTCTACATTATACTATTAATATGTGATGTACAGCATTATCGTTGAAAGTATAAACAATTCAAGGAGTGTTTTTAATGATCCCATGAATCTACTGTCATTTAAATATGTAGGAGTCAATAGTATCTCTTGGCTTTTGTGTTAAGTGTTTGTTTTTGTGGATGCAAGTTGATTCTTTCCCTGACGAAGAGCTTGTTAAGGTCGCAACGTTGGGAAACTGTCTTGTATTTGCGCCGTTCTAAATTTGTGTATTTATATATATACTTGATATATATATATATATATATATATATATATATATATATATATATATATATATATATATATATATATATATATATATATATATATATATATATATATATATATATCACAACAAAAGTAGTATTAGTTGTGTGAAATGTTCGTTTTGGTCCTAATTATTATCTGGTATTTAGACAACAATTACAAGCACTAAATATAAAGAGAAACAACTCTAAATTCAGCGGTCATCGAATATTATAAGAGTTTTTTCCCATTATTAGGAAAAACTCTTTCTAACTTTGCTTCTGATCAAGAATCCGGGTCGAACTAGCCCACCGGGATCTGGGATGGTGGCCTCAAAGCCGCCACTCTAACGCTCCTGTCAAGAGTGAAACAGAATTGGTATTTCTTTCCTTCTCAACCTTGTCTGTGTTGTTTTCTCCTTTTAAAGGGAAAAAGGATCTTGTTTATAACCCGATAAGTGATACATTGATACTTCAACTGACAGAAATATATGAAAATTCGACAATAAATGTTTTGGATTCACTGAATAATATTTGCCGACGTTTTTGAATTAGCTGAAGTCAAGAAATACAGATTTCAAGGCACACAATTTAATTAAAATGTTTCTAATTTAACCATCACACCAATTAATGTTAAAAAGCCGTTATAATTTTGTGTATTAAAGCTGTATCATTTGTTAAGATAGCTAATTTGTGATCATAACAAAAAAAAGAAATCGACTAATAGTGAAACTGACATAAATTAATGGATAGGAAAATTTCTGGTGATCATGTCATAGACTGATGGTTATATAGCAGTGCACTATAATGGGGTGAAGGTGCACCTTTGCAACATTATATGATGATGTCTCTATTTGTGTCTTTGTCTCTATTTAGAAATCGTGTTTTAAGATATTGGTATTAAATGCTCAGCTTGTTATACCTTAGGTGTCAAGAGATCATGTGGTTGAGGATAGTCGCTCACTGATCAAAGAAATTTACCGTTTGAATAGTTTATCCATATTTTCGATAACGCACCCCTTCGTAGCTATATTCTCACACTTCCCGTGGGCCATGGAGTTAAATTATATTGAGCTACAAGTTGAATAATCCCATAGTTATTATTCCTGTACATGTATATATATATGCATGCAAACGTTCTCAGATAATATCCACATACATAAATAAATAGATAGATGCACGCATACATACATACATACATACATACATACATACATACATACATACATACATACATACATACATACATACATACATACATACATGTATACATACCAATACACATGCGTAGAAACGAACATAGTTATGTTCGGCCATGTGTACATAAAAACGTAAATACGCACGTACTTGCATACATATATGCACACAAATGTTCTTAGATAATACATACATACATTCTTCCGACTCCACCTACCGTAGCAATGCTGCCTTATTTGTTTGTATTTCACATTAATTCATATATATATATATATATATATATATATATATATATATATATATATATATATATATATATATATATATATATATATATATATATATATATATATATATGTGTGTGTGTGTGTGTGTGTGTGTGTGTGTACTATATTCTACTTAGACTTATATATGTGTTTACATACATGATTAAAGAGATATATAACATATCTGATGAACAAATGAAATGAAACAATTGATGGTGGTATAGTTTCTAAGAAAGAATGAGTTTTTCTGTTCAAAATCTCTTCTGTTATGTATTTCGTTAAGTACAGATATAAACAATATATACATATTTTTAAAAGAAATAATGCACTCCGATAACGTAAACTCACTTTTCTGTTCCTCTGTGTACGTGTATCTTTCATAAAGTATTGTTATTTGCGTGAATATGACTTTTGTATCCTTCTAAATTTGTTTTGTATGATTTGAACTCATCTGTAAAGGAGTAAATACAGATTATTCATTCATTCACTCATTCATTTATTCATACACAGACGTTACATGTATGGGTTGATGGATACACAGACGTTACATGTATGGGTTGATGGATACATAGACATGCAGAAACTCTCATAATTAGCAGCAGCAACAGCAGTAGTAGTAATGGTAGTAGTAGTAGGAGGAGGAGGGTTAATCGAACAGTTGTAGGAAAATGCAATATTTTATAAACAAGGCAACCCAACGTCATAATAATTAGCCCGTCTGTAATTACATCCTAATGAGTGACCTCATCTTTTTCTACGTTGTATAGGTAGACGGGGTGGTAAAATGACTGATGAGTCCGTTTTCAAACAGAGAGTGATTATAATGTTTTTCCAAATTTAGGAAAATGTTTTACAAAGATAAAAGCTGACTTTAATGCTGTTTATTGGCCTAAATCACTTGCTATATCTGGAATCATGTTAAAGATCATACCATACGTGTATTGCCCTTGACAGGGATACATGAAGATGTGTTACCCAAGGCAAGTCATGTTCCCCGCGGACGAAACCCAAGTGAAATGGACTTGACGCGGGTGAACAAATCTTCAAATCTATCCTATCAAGGGCAATAAATTGTTTATTATACCGAATAATTTAAACTTTGCAATGCAGTTTAAAGAGTGTCATGTCCGTCTTCCTCGTTCCGCACACAATTATCTCAGGGCAACATCCAATTCAGAGGGAGCATACCCCTCGTATTGCAAATTTTGTTGTCCACTTTCCCTTAAATAATCTCTAAAGCACTTAACTGCAACCGCCATAGATTTCTTTATGTTCAACGAATTTTTCTTTACCAAGACTTCATTCATTTCATCCTCATTCATCATTTTTCGGAGTGCAAAAGCGGCTGCACGTAAACATCTCTGCCTTCTGCTTGTCAGTACATACTCGGCAGACTACGTGCAAATGTGTTGGAGCGCAGAGACATCAGTCTACAAACAAAATCAAAGGTCTACAAAGCCATTATGTTGCCGACACTGCTGTATGCTTGCGATATATGGACGATGTACAGACGCCATGCCAAAAAGCTGAAACATTTTCAGATGGGCTGCCTGAGGAAACTGATGAGGATAAGATGGCAGGACAGGGTCCCAGACACTGAGATGCTAACAAGGGCAGGCATTCCAAGCATCCACACTCTGTTAATGAAATCACAGATGAGACGGGCAGACCACATCACCAAGATGTCAAAAGAGCGACTACCAAAGAAGATCATATACTGTGAGCTGAAGGAGGGAAAGCGATCTCAGGGTAGTCAGAAGAAACGCTTCAAAGATTCCCTCAAGCCATCCTTGAAACACTTCAAAATTGATACTGAGTCTTGGGAAGACCTCACACGGGATCGCTGCACCTGGCGGAGTCTCGTCCATACCGGAGCTGCAGACTTTGAACAGAGGACAATTGCAGAGGCGGTACAGAAGCGTGAGCAACGTAAATCTCAGAACTGCAGCACGTCATCTGTTGATCAAGTAAACCCAAGCGCTATCTCCTGTCAAGTGTGCAACAGACAGTTCAGAGCACAAATTGGCCTGATCCGCCACTCACGTACTCACAGAAACCAAACCAGTTAGTGATGTCATGGTCATTTTCGAACTCGAAGGACGAACAACAACAACAACAACAACAACATACACTGCAAACACATTAAAGACTATGGAATTTCGTGAGGGGTTCAAAATGGGGAGAACAAGACAGGGAAACATGATCGCGTGAGGGAGACGCGATGTTTTGTTCCCTGACATGTGACATTCTGTGAACTAATCATTGACATTGTTACTTTTATGAGGTGTAATACAAGATAAGGTAGGCCAAAATAAATAGTCGATTCCTTGGAAGTATATGTGAAGGAAAACAGACGTGTTACTGTCCGAGAAGCAGCCGACGATTTTGATATCGTGCAGAGGAAATTCTAACCAAGGAATTAGGAATCCACAGGTTTGTGTCCGTTGGGTGCCCAGATTGCTTGATAAATAATCAATGGGCCTAAGGGTACCACTTTGAAGACCCCTCCCGTCCCCCCCCCCTGCCCCCTGCATACACACCATACATGCAAGTTTTGTAATGCAGACTTTACAAAAACTTGGCGTTGAAACCGAAATCACCCACCATACAGCCCCACCACACAGTACCCAGCACACTGCACCCACTACACAGCCCAGATTTAGCTCTTTGCGCCTTCTGACGTTTTCCAAAATTGGAAGACTCCTTACTGGGAAACTATTACGAAAGCAAAGAAAAACTAAGGGATGCACTCATCGGGCCGTTACGAATGCTGTCACGTGACAGGCTGCTGCACGTGTACAGAACATGTATCACAAGATGGGAGATGTACATTAAGTCGAAAGCAAGTTACTTTGCGAAGGACTATTAAAAGTATTGTTAACATTTGTAACTTGTTCTTAGTTTGTTATAGAACTTTTTTTTATCAACCTTCGTTGTAGTAGCAGAGTTGGTTTGACGAAACATATCTGAACAACCAGATTAATCTTACAATGTCTATTAAGATCAACATTGTAAACAATATGGTGTAATTATCTTTACTGAGTGTAAAATCTAGGCAAGAGCCCCGAATAACATTGTACGCCCTACCTAGATAACTACCTACCTACACGAAAACATACATACATACATACATACATACATACATACATACATACATACATACATACATACATACATACATTCCTTTAAAAAGGGCTTAACCTTTCGTTATCTTGTTTTTCATTAGAGACATTTTTAGATATGAAATGTAATATAACAAGTTATTCTATCTGATGAAAAAAAATTCTTTTTAAAGGTATGCCCAATAAGGTGTTTTATATCCAAACTTTAGTAGATATATTCAGATATGTCATGTTCATCGGTACCTCCGTCTGTCCGTCAGTGTTTTCCTTGAAGCCAAAACTACATCTACATCGACTGAGGGAGAGCAAATATCATAAGATGTTTTGTGTCCTGGTCATAGCTTTCAGCTAAATTGTAAATATAATACAAAACATTTTTGTCCATCGTTTATTCTTATTGTTCTAATGAAAAACAAATGAGTAAACGAAGATGTTAACTGAATTTGCACAGATAATAATCTCTACAATTTTTTAGAAGTCGTCTGCTTCAGAGAGAAAATGTGCTATTTATTATGGATTTTGATGTGCTGAATTCAAATATGACAATTAAAACAACTGATTGGGTACTGTTCCCAAGATATTTAAGTTTTTACATTTTACGTCTATATATATTGTGTACATAGTAGAGTTTTAATCATAAATTGTAAACCTAGGTCTTTTCATGTGTTTATGGTTGCTTTACATGATAACATGTCACCTGTCCTGTTTATGTAACACTTTAAAAATCAGCAAAAGGGTTATATAAATAAAATGTATTATGAAACAAAAGTCAAAAAACTATTATGCATTTTATAAGTACATAGTTTAGTCCTTATTCAGTGTCTACTCGGCGCTTCTTGGCTTGTCTCTTGTATTCATTAAATGGAGCATCTCTTGTCACTGTCCAGCAAAAGTCTGCAAGCATTGATGGGTTCCATATGCCCTGATAGCGTTTCTCCATTGTTGCAATGTCCTGGTGAAATCGCTCCGCAGTTCGGTGGAAGAAAATCTAGATGAGAGTGCAAAAAATGACATGTTGCAACCAAGGCTTTTGTATGCCTTGAGGAGGTTTTCCACGAACTCCCTGTACTTGTCTGCCTTGTTGTTTCCAAGAAAATGTGTTGCCACCAACTGCAAGGCTATCCATGCCGTATTTTCCTTGCTACACAGTGCACGGTCAAATGCATCATCTCGAAGAAGTTGACGAATCTGACTACCAACAAAGACACCTTCCTTTATCTTAGCTTCACTTAACCTTGGAAATGTTCCACGGAGGTACTTGAAAGCTGCTTGTGTTTTGTCCAGGCTTTGACAAAGTTCTTCATCAGACCCAGCTTGATGTGTAAGGGTGGTAACAAAATCTTCCTTGATTCAACAAGTGGTGGATGCTGAACACTTTTAATCCAAGGCTCCAATGACTGTCGGAGTGGCCAATCTATCTTGATGTAGTGGGAATCTCTCGCACGACCATCCCATTTGCAGAGAAAACAGCAGTACTCTGTGTATCCAGTCTGCAGACCAACCAAGAGAGCAAGAACCTTGAAATCGCCACAAAGCTGCCACTGATGCTGGTCATAGTTTATGCACCTCAAAAGTTGTTTCATATTGTCATAGGTTTCCTTCATATGGACTGCATGACCAACTAGAATTGATGGCAAAACATTGCCATTATGCAGGAAAAACAGCTTTAAGACTCGTCTTCAATGAAGCAATGAACAGTCTCCACTCATCTGGATCATGAACGATGTTGAGGGCTGCCATCACACCATCGATGTTGTTGCAGGCTACAAGATCACCTTCCATGAAGAAGAATGGGACAAGATCCTTTTGACGGTCACGGAACATGGAAACCCTAACATCACCTGCCAGGAGATTCCACTGCTGCAGTCTGGAGCCTAACAGCTCTGCCTTACTCATGGGTAGTTCTAAATCCCTAACAAGGTCTTTCAGTTCACCTTGTGTTATGAGGTGTGGTTCAGAGGAGGAGGATGAGAGAAAATCTGGGTCATTTGACCTTGATGGTTCAGGACCATAAGTTGCATGCGCTTCCTCTTCCTCGACTGACTCAAGTGAGAATTATTCTGGTGCATCAGGAACCGGCAGTCCTTCTCCATGGGTTACTGGGCCTATAGCTGATGGAATGTTTGGATAATGCACAGTCCACTTTTTCTTTGACACACCTTTCCCAACTAGAGGCACCATGCAGAAGTAACAATTGCTGATATGATCTGTTGGCTCTCTCCAAATCATTGGCACTGCAAAAGGCATAGATTTCCTTTTCCTGTTCAACCACTGGCGAAGATTTGTTGCACAAGTGTTGCAGCATATGTGTGGGGTTCACATCTTGTCCTGATCTCCAATGTTGCAGCCAAAATAAAGGTGATAGACTTTCTTAACCACAGTGGTTATACTGCGCTTTTGTGATGCAAAAGTCACTTCACCACAAACATAGCAGAAGTTATCTGCATTGTTCACACAAGTACGAGGCATCTCTGCACACTTTGGCTAAACAAAAATGTGTCCCTTTCCAAAGTCAAACACTGACAAATAAGAGAGCACGACACTGTAGGATTTATAGAGCTGATATAGGGCAATTTGTTCAGCAGAGTGATGTAAGCCAATAACCGTTCTAGACCCTGTGTACCTTGCACCGTAGTAATTCCTATCTGCAACGAATACCAACTTCACCCTCGATTAATGGGTGTCGTGGATCCGAGACGACTATGAGATTTCGTGAAAACTAGTGCAAACATTCGTTAAAATTACTGCACCATTGCCATACCATCAAACTCTTATGAAAGATCTTCCAGAGTTTTACACAATTTAAATTATTACAAACGAATCCTAGATTGCTGTATCTGCCTTATTAGGTGTTTTTAATACTACAGATTTTCAAAGAAAAGATGGAAAACAGTCTACAGAAAAAGAAATGCTACCAAAGCTGATACACAAAATGTAAAGACTTCATCTACCGTGCTTTATCTTTGTCTTTGTCAATGGAATTTTGTGAGGGAAATCAGGTCACTGTTTTACATGCACGAATCTTGTGAGGCTTCTTGCCTCGTTCCCAGAAAAGTTACTATCCTGTGATTATGTCTTCTTCTTATACTGGTTTTTTCTACCATCTCTGAAAGAACATTTGTGATAAATCCGTCATTTATTTATTCTACATATGTCTCTTATCGGCTATTGTATATTAATACCATACACCTATAAGCTATTTTGAATCCCTCTAATGCACCGTTGACAAAGTTTATCATCTGGTCTCGAAGTTAAATTGTGTATAAGGTCTGACTGAATACTAATTATTTCCCTGGGCTACTTATGGACACCAAGGACGAACTTATCTGGGAGGTAACTTTAAATCTGGCCTAGTTAACCTTCACTTGCGACATTCAAAACTATGTGCAGTCTACTCACTACAAAACAACAACAAAAAACCCTATGTTTTTGCCTATTTCATACCATTGTTGTGTTTTTTTCATATACAATTTTGATTTTGTGTAGTGTGATCTACTTTCGCTGCTTAGGTTTGTTACGGACTAAAGTATTATTTAGAAATGGAAAAGTAAACGTGAGAAGCAATGTTCTATCTGCATTCTTTTATTTTTAGCAATAAGTTCGGAACGAAAAAATGGGACCCCCTGCCGGTTTGATAAGATCGAACCCACGCAACAACAACGGACATAGATTTCAATAGTCAAACAAGACTTTATTCGAAGATGTAATTGGAAGGAGTATGAGGTGTAATTTCTAACCTACATTAGAGGCCGTTGATCGCAAGGAACAAAAGCAAACCAGATCCGATTTATCCATCCCACACTATTCAAACATGGGGTGATTTGCCTGCGAACGGAAGATGACACGTTACATGATTATCCGAAATATTGTTTCTGTTGCATTTTTAGCCGACAGCCTTTTCTATTTGGATACACAGATCAATTCCATTGTTTTCTCTCGTTAAAGCGACTGGTTCTCACAGAAGAGATATTTCATATGATTTTTGCGAGTTATTCTATGATGACGCAGCGGTAGCATCGAAATCTCATTCATTATGTCACGTTTGAAATGGTCTTTTGCTTGATTGTCTGATATTGCCAGCTGTGATCCCTAATTTACGCTGTTTATACAAATTATATTTTAGCATTATTGTTTAAATGACTTAAATGATTACGTATTGCCATGCTAGTCATTTGTCGTGACCATAACTAAGTTCTGTATGCTTACGGCAACAAACGCGAGGAAGGTGTTCTTTTAGCGGTATTTTCCTGTAAATTACGAGCATCCCTATATCACATCCGAGAGGTTGTTCTGCCACTGCAAAAACACCCGATGTATTCTGCATTAAGCCACAAAATGTACCCATGGTGGCTTTCTTAAAAATACTACTGCCTGCTCAGACTGCATGACCCAGAGTCAGCCTCGTTTGAGTTGAGTCGTGTTGCTTTCTTATTTGTTACATTTTGGCAGAAAGTTGATAAACATCGATGACAAGATTATAGAAATAGAATTGTTTGATACGTGCCGAAAACGCGTTTTGGAAGTTACGAACTTGAGATGCTACTTTGCATATATGCAAGATGTGCAGGCGCTGGCTTTATCGGCAAAACGCTACCTTGTGAGCAGGTAAGAACGATTTGCAAAGAACTGCAGTGATTGGTGTTTGCTTTCAGACTGATATCTGCAAATTCTGTGAAGATACTGTCGTGGCCACTGAAAATAATAATAAGAAACAAATACAGTTTACTTTCTTTATGCTTCCCTGCTTTGGACTGGGCAAAATTGCAACTTAATATTTTAGAGGCACTTAATTTTCGGTAAGTCTAACTGGAAGTCCTAGACCGACGAAGGCAACCTTTGCTTATGACCAAAGATTAAAAATGTAGCACTATAGCGAACACACACTCTACATTTATGTTTTTCTTTAAAAGAATATGCAGTTAACAGAATATGCAATTAAGATCTTATAACAAGGACTCTTTAAAAGACGAATTATTTACAAATTAGCAACGAGTTTCTAAGTTAGGAGTACAAAGTGACTGCCTTGTAATTTCTAAGTTAGGAGTACAGAGTGACTGCCTTGTAGTTTGTTAGTTAGGAGTACAGAGTGACTGCCTTGTAGTTTGTAAGTTAGGAGTACAGAATGACTGCCTTGTAATTTGTAAGTTAGGAGTACAGAGTGACTGACTTGTAGTTTCTTAGTTAGGAGTACACCCTGACTGCCTTGTATGCATCGGTTTTAGCATTCCAATTGTTTTCTGCCATGTAGATTCACAAGTTCGAATATGTCTTCATCACATGGAACATGGCCTATAAAACTGCACCCAGTTTTACAAATTTCAACTTTTTCTCTGTCTGCAGGCAACATATAATCCCTGGTTCCTTATACTTGTAGCAATGTATATATTTTTAGTTGGCGTCCATAGGATGCCGGTCTATTCCTCTCCGAACGAATCGAATGCGAATTCCACTCATGCACGGTTTCTTCCATGTTTGTTTTCCTTGTGGAAGAAATATTGTTATGATGTTATCAATATGAGAAAGTATTCAAATTCTATCGAATATTAAATCAAGGCTATACGTAGCTTCTGTATTGAAAATAGCATTGTAAGTAATATGTAGAATGCTTCGAGTTACTAGTACCGTTGCTTGGGATATATGAGTTATGCCTGTTTTGAGCTTGGTACCCAGCTAAACATAAGAAAATATTGTACATAAAACATGCTTAGTGATAAAAAGCATGATATAAATAATTCGAATTAAATAACTACTTCCTTCCGATAAACAATTGCATGGAAGAAAATTTATTAAAATATATTTTTCAACGCAGACATGGGCAACTGACGGATATCGACGAGTACGGAACCTGACCTAGAAACTATTGAGATTCATTGGTGTATTATATACATGTCCGTCATCCATCATAAAGATCTTGTTGATTAAATATATTTACCTACTTGTAAGACGCTTTTACCTACTTGTAAGACGCTTTTACCTACTTGTAAGACGCTTGTTGAAAAAGGGTAGGAGCAATAAAATATTCATCTAGAGTGAATTATTGTTTCTTACTCAGTTTGTTAAAGCATATTGGAGTCCCAAAATTTAATGTTAATCCGATAATTGAGAGAGAGAGAGAGAGAGAGAGAGAGAGAGAGAGAGAGAGAGAGAGAGAGAGAAAGATGCATATACTTATATCGCGTATAAAATTATTATGAGCTTATGGTTTCGAGAATTTAACATATTCCAGCAAAAGTAATACGTTATGGATCTATTCTTATGGTTTCAAACTTTGGGTTATGGAAAGTTGGGTCCTTACTTGCTTCTGGAAACAATTTGTAAGCATTATTAAATGCTTATATATCATTCTCTCATATATCATGATATGTTAGCTGAAGAAAAAGAAATACAAAACTTTTCGTACTTTCATAGAATACGAATAATTGCATTACAATAATAGTAATAATAATAACCCCGATAATAATAATAATAATAATAATAATAATAATAAAGTCTCCAGAAGGTAGAACGGATAAGCTAAATAATAATAATAATAATAATAATAATAATAATAATAATAATAATAATAATTATTATTATTATTATTATTTAGCTTATTCGTTCTACCTTCTGGAGGCCTTGTTCCAACGAAGGATACGTTTGCCTAAGGCAGTCAACAGCTTAAGTTTGCGCGCCAGTTGGCTAACAACTTTTCAGGTAATAAATAGCAAACTGTCGAGTGATACAAAAAACATTATTAACTCTGTTTACCATGCAGCACTTAAATCTGCTCTCACAGTGGTATACAGCATGCTTTTGATGAAGTTATTTAACATACCAATAGGTTCACAATCAACAATGGATTTTGAAGAACTTGTAATAAACTAAATATTCCGTTCTCTCTATCGACTACTTCATCACGTGGGCTTTCACCTTACGCAATTCTTAACACATTACAAACAATGTAAAATCAAATATAGATTGCTAACTTTTTTTCAGGCAACAACGTCGTTTGCCGAATGCACATTTTTTATTATTGTTCGCTAGACAAATAATACATTGTTGAAGGAAACAAAGACATTATCAGCACAGTTTACAATGGAATGCTACGCGCTGCTCTTACTGTTGCATACAATGTGGTTTTGATAAAGCTATTGAAGTTCAAAACCAGTCCTCCATCAACAATTTGATAAAGCTATTGAAGTTCAAAACCAGTCCTCCATTAACAATTTGATAAAGCTATTGAAGTACAAAATCAGTCCTCCATCAACAATTTGATAAAGCTGTTGAAGTTTAAAATCAGTCCTCCATCAACAATTTTTACTGAAGAAGCTGTAAAACTAATCATTTCAGCGATTTTAGCTAGTTTGCAATCGACAATCTGATAGGAAATATACTTTCACTTGACAAAATTGTTACTAAGTAAAGCAGAAATAGTTGTTATTGTGTAAGAAATTAGCAAAATATCATCAAGCGAAACACAATAAGGTCTGCAAAATGCTGCAAAGATTATAAATTATTTGATCAAGGGCATAGAATATTATAAAGGCATGAGAATGAAATACAAATTAGCATACACATTTGTGAATTCGTTATTGGAAGACATAAAATAGATTCAGGAGCTTTAGCTGTTTCTACTTTTGGTTTGTGTAAATTGGAAATAGCTACTGGTATAGTAGGTTCACTAACCTTCAGCAGATTTAATACAGTCGTTAAATGAATTGCTTCAAAAGCTTTGCATGATAAGATAATTCGTAGAAAGGTTTTATATCATGATGAGATAGTAACATCTACCATCATGAAGTTGAACACTATCGACCTCATGAACAGCAAATCGATAAGTAAAAACGAAATCAACCATGAATTATTTTGATCATCAACGAGTATAACGGATCCAAATCGATAGAAAACAAAACTCAATCAGGAAAAGAATTAATACAGAAACAAAAGAGAAAATGGTCTTTTTAGAAACTTTAACGGAAATTAGATGAAAAGAAAATAGCCTGCACCAAAGGTACAGTTCTTGACTGTGCTAATTTATATTGTAAAACTGAACCGCGCGGCAATTGCAAAGCAAGAGAGCTTTACAGCAATATATAGACGCACTGAGAACAAAATATATGTTACAAATCCAATTCATAACAGAAATGACAAACTATCCATTACATTGCAGTGAACAGGTTTTGTTACTGGGTGTTGCAATATTTCCGATGTCTTCAAAGACAATATATCTTACTACACAAATGACAAAATGAAAAAGGGACTGTTTCAATTCCTGGTGGTTATTGCAACCTTGAAATGTATATGAAAATTAGTCAAAGAGGAAATAACTGCAAGTGATTATTGCAACCTTGAAATCTACATGAAAATTAGTAAAAGAGGAAATTACTGAAAAATGGTGACAATGAAGAAAGTATTGATGTCGAATGTTTTAAACAAATCTCACAAGTTAAAATCGCTCTGCGTAACATTTACACATTTAATATCACCAACAGCGATGATAAATTGCTAGGACACCGAGAGAAATATTGAAGGTATCTACTGAATTTGATACCGTTTGCGAGTTTTCAACCACCCCCACCCCACCCCCAACAATTATATATTTTCTTCTACCAAATAAAAATAAAAAAATTTTTAATTATTCTGATGGCCTCTGTTATTACTGTTCTTTATTAGAGTATATGCGGCTAAACATGTTTTTCACAGAGACTTTGTGGAAATCATGAGTAAAAGAGAAATTTTGGTCTCTTAAGTGGCGTAATGTAATCTTAAGATTATGTATCTCTTTTTAATTAAACAAATTTTGTTATTAACGACATTTATTTAAATTTGTACGCTCTTTTCTGAAATATTAGATCCTTTAAATGGTGAAATGCCATCCTAAATCTTTTGCATTCCCAGACTGTTTTGAATATTTTTAATGTCGTAATTGCACTTTAAATTCGCTAAATGGTAAATTAAGAAATTTTCCAGAGAATCTTGAGTATGTAATTCTAATATTTATAATCAATCAATTAATATCAATACGTAATGATTACGCCAAAAACGTAATGTTTGGCCAGTGTGTATCTGTAGCTGCCATGATCCGACATGGCGCGAACTCACGTATGCTAATACTTCGAGAAAACTAGAACGTGTCGCAGGTTGACTCTAGGCGGCTCTTCCAACATCTGTTCATCATTGCGAATACCGAACTCAATCAACCATCTGTTCATCATTGCGAATACCGCACTCAATCAACCATCTGTTCATCATTGCGAATACCGCACTCAATCAACCATCTGTTCATCATTACGAATACTGCACTCAATCAACCATCTGACGATGTAGTTTCACCTCAGCTACTTAACTAAATGAGGTTGTGGACGATTCGTCGTCTTAAGTGGAAACCGTGTAGCATGTCAAAAGACGACGACAGCGGGTCCATACTCTATGTGCTGTACCCTAGTGGCATATCCAAACCCATAAACTAAACCTAACATTATTTCACTACGGAGATAAATCATCCGTTTCTAAAATACGTTCATAAATTGGAAGTAGTAAGATTTTGCATCAAATTAAATTTACGTAACGTTTCTGAGAAATTTGTACATGCCTTTCACATGTTGTTTATTCACTAAACTGGGTCTGAATACACCGAAAGTCTAGGTATGACAGGGTCACTACTGCAGAGTCTATATTGTACATTATATGCTGGGTTATTTCCCTTATACCATAAATTCAGCAATTCAAACTGTTTTACATATGTATTCTCCAGAATATACGATATTTATATTGTCTATGCTGCATTATTCTAGTTATCATTAATCTGATAACTGGTATTAATTAAATGCGATATTACAATAAACAGTGAAATACAAGTTGAAACTGCACTGTTGACCCGAATATAAGTAAAACAAGTAATGGTTCAAATATCATAATTTAAAACAGAAAATATTGGTGGTAATATTTGCACAAGTGGCTATGATGCAGATTTGTAAATGGTAAACAACATTCTCCTTACATAATTAGGTTTTAGATTCATATGATGAGCATACAAAAATAAAGGTCTTAGAGTGCACAAAAGTGTTTGAAAAACATACTGGTAATGTATGTGTAGAAACGTTTTGCCATTTTACAATATCATGTCTACAGTAGCAGAAGGGCTTAAAAAGCCTTACTCTTTCATTTCGAATGGTTTATATGGGCCTTACTCTTTCATTTCGAAGAGGATGACAATAAATAAATAATGGTACTCGTCTCCAACCTCAGGGCACTCTGGTTGCAAAGAAAATGCAAACAGAAAATCTCACTCAATTACGAACAAAACAGCTTCATAACGTGTTTATAAATTAAAATTTACGTTATAAATTAAAATTTACGTATGTGCAGAACCCGAATGTTCCATCATATCTGTACTTACCTATAAAGTAGTTCACCTAAAAATTAGTTTAATATAAATGATAATACAGTCTAAGTGCATTGTGTTTTCGATCCGACTAGATGAGCATGTTCGGACCAAGATTTCATGCCCCAAAATATTTCCTGTTTATGCGCGAAAACAGACATGCAAAAAAAAAAATTGCAGAAATTTATTTATATTTGAAACTCCTTTTTTTCACTTCTAATAGAAAGAATATGTTTTATTAATCGTATTAATTTATTTAATGGTTTAATTTTTCTTTGGCGACATGCACAGTGCTCATGTCAAAAAACACTCACCTATCCACCCTGCCACGCTTTCATATCCGAATGCTCGGTTACACAATAGTCGGAACAGTGACGTAAAACAACCACAACGAAGTCACTTCAAACGAACAACCAAGGATCAAAGTGAAATATGTATGTTGTCAGGGCAATGCCCAAAACACAGAATAAAAAATATGAGAAGGATAGGCGTGTCGTTACAGAAGAAAAATGGAAGACTAGTAAATTCCACATTTACGTTGAAATTTCATAATCAAACTTTGCCGAAATTGGTCAGGAAATAGTAATATTTCTTATTTAAATTTATAATTAACATAGCAAACATCACTTGAATAAAATTTTCCACAATAATGTTATTCCTTATCAATTCATTATCAGAACGTCTAATATTTGGGTTGCTTGTCAAAATATGTTAAAACCAACATTACTTCGGCATTTTTCAAATGTTTTTAATATATGGAGTGTGTTTTACTATTTTATTTCACCGAGGGATGATAGTCGCATGGAGCATATATTTGTTTGTGTGGGTTCCAGTGGCGTAGCAAGAAATCCCCCCACCCCACCCCCGAAACTAAATTGCAAATGCCCCCTCCCAATAAAAAAGTTGTTTGAAGGGAATTGGGGAATTTTGGGCCTCACTGGGGTCTAGTTAGCAGCCCCCCCCCCCCCCCCAGCAGTTGCTTGGGCGGTTGCTATGCCACTGCAATAAAGTGATTCTGCATTTGTGAAGGCAATCAATGCGGTTGAGGAAGCGAATTGTTTTGTTTCTAAATTATGCAATGCTTCGTGGACTAACAGAGTTGTTTCCCTTTGTCCACCTACTGTCAAATATATGGAGTACATTAGAAGTGGAAGTAATATTTATGGGCTTTGGAAATTGGTTCACTGGAACATTTCTAGTTCGAGATTTGTTATGTTTGAGAATTATATTATATTGTGAATAATTACCACTTTTCTTTTCCCATCGCCGGAATTGAAGAAAGATATATATATATATATATATATATATATATATATATATATATATATATATATATATATATATATATATATATATATATATATATATATATATACACACCACACACACACACACACACACACACACATTCAAGAAATAGCTTAAATATATTGATCAATAAATGACAGTAAATACTTTTTGGAGTTTAATACATATGGTAATACAGAGATGCTATTGTTATTTTTTGTAGTGCCTTTACACACTATATAACTAATATACATGTTTGATTATAAAACCTAAATGTGCTGCGGATTAATAGATGCGATGGTATATAATATAGTTAAAAAATATTGTGAGATCCACATGAGGATACCAATGGGGTTTTTTTTCTATCATCCCAATCAAGAAGAGTGACAGTTGGCCGTGCGTGTGCGTGTGCGTGTGTGTTTCAGTAACAATTTTGAGTTCAAATTACATAAAATAAGGAGGAGGGAAGTAATTTTAAATAAATCAATATTGGATGTTAATATACTGGATTGTAAGGTTAACATTGATAAACATGTAACTTCAATCGAGTTATAACTGTCCAAGATTTGGATAAGGGAGGATTGATTCTTTTTTGATCTGGTTTTCTTTGGAAAATATTTAACAATTTCAAACAATTTTTTGTGGCGGATGTTTTCAAGGCGTGGACTAGACTTTCTAAAACATTTAGAATTGAAACAAATGATTAATTTTAACACACCCATTAGGTATAATCAGAGCAGGATTAATGTTAGGAGGGACCTAAGGCTAATAGTAAGGAAGGTGGCTCAGCTGTTACTTCAATAGGGAATGGAAGGCCTAAAGAAGGGCCTACAAAATATGTACAAAATATGAGGGCCTAAGTGTACTCGATGAATGTACATCCATCAAATTGACTGTGGTGTAGGGTCTGAGGGCCTAAGACTAATAGGAAGGAAGGTCGCTCAGCTGTTACTTCAATAGGGAATGGAAGGCCTAAAGAAGGGCCTACAAAATATGAGGGCCTAAGGCTATTGCCTTATTAGCCTATGGGTTAATCTGGACCTGGGTATAATTCGACATAAAAAGTGGAGGTATTTATCATTATGTTATAGGATGTTTAGAAAGGGGTACTTTTTTATATAAATGACATTGTAGATGACAATGGAAACTGGTTAAACTTTGTTAGTTTCCAAAAGTTGTATTCGGAACAAACTAATATCGTGAGTTACACGAGTATTATAAACGAATGTAACTGTTGGAAGAATACATTGAATATACAGATCACTGGTTCGCTTCGGGTGTCTTTGATTCCTTAAACAACAACATAATAAGGTTTCAAAAGTATTTGCTGAAGAATTGTCAAAGAAACATTTCGGAACATAAAACGAATGACAAGCTATTTTTTCTTTCATATTTAAAATATCCAAATGTCCTACCTTGACGTGATTTCATGCTAAAATTGTGTATAGAATGCTCACAAACAATGCTTTTTTATTTAGCAAAAATTGGAAAAATGAACAACAACAAATGTCATTTTTGTTGTGAACTTCCTTAAACAATTTCCCACCTGTTACTCAAATGCAAGTATATACAATCTTTTGGGAATAACTTTGTATTAATGATAAATAGTATATATACATATATAACACTTTTAATCTTGCAGAAGAAAAAGTTCTTTTTGGTAAATATGATAAACAACAAGTAGATGATGTTTTCAATGTACTTTTACTTAACGCAAAGTATCAAATATACAGGTAAACATTTTATTGCAATATACCGTATATATTCGCGTATAAGTTAAATCCAACTGCGAACTTCATAAACCCAGATATGCAGTCGCATAATGAGCCGGCAGATCTGAGTCTATACAGTTTGTTTGGAGTGATCATTAGAACAAACTACATAAACCCTGATCTGCCGGAGCATAATGCACATTAAGATCAGGTCTATGTTGTTTGCAATTGGATCCAATTTATAAGCGAGTAACGATGGTACTGAATGTGGATCTCTTTATTAAAGTCTGCTAAGTCTATATATTTTACAGAAAACTATACTGTATTAAAAAGTGTGTGCATCCGACGACTTTAACATACGGTAGATGCCATACAGTTAACTTGTAGAATTGTTCCAACCTCTTTCATAATATACGACAACGCGTACAAATTTTGTAAAATGTTATTTCAACTGTGTGTAAACGATTTTTTGTTCTCTTTTCTCTTTTTCATTCTCTTTTTATTTGTATCTCTCCTGCAACACGAAATGTAACTGAAAGAAGATGTCATAATAATACCAGTTTAGTACCTGTATGAACAGGAAAAGATTACATCTAGCTTTTTTCTCTCTCTCTCTCTCTCTCTCTCTCTCTCTCTCTCTCTCTCTCTCTCTCTCTCTCTCTCAGTATACTGAAATCCCCATAAGCATGTAACAAATTGTGTATGGTATTGATTACATGTAGATTCGTAAGGCTGTCACAAGCTGACTCTCAGACCCACTATCTCAGCTTTCTGCACTACAGTAGTGAAATCGTAAGTTGATGAACCTCCAGTGAAGAAGGCCGTACTTGATAATCAATCTTTTTGTAGATGAATCTGTGGTTAAGATGGAGCCATCAAGTCTCTCTTATAGAACGCTGTGAATCTGTGGTTAAGATGGAGCCATCAAGCCTCTCTTATAGAAGGCTGTGAATCTGTGGTTAAGATGGAGCCATCAAGTCTCTCTTATAGACAGCTGTGAATCTGTGGTTAAGATGGAGCCATCAAGTCTCTCTTACAGAAGGCTGTGAATCTGTGGTTAAGATGGAGCCATCAAGTCTCTGTTATAGACGGTTGATGCTGAAATATATAGGAATGCTGCCACTTACTTTAATGGAAATCCAATGAAATTTCATTTCTTTTGCTGGCCAAACTAGCTATTCTTAGTAACATCAGCGCCATCTGAAAGAGTCTTTTCTTGTGTTTGTTGTAACAGCCCTAACTTGTGAGAATGTAGACATTTGCATTGTTTTTAAGAAAAATATGAAACTGTGAAAAAGTTGTGACAAATAGGCTTATGAAGTTATGAAGCAGAATTAATTAGTTCAGTTCTTTCGGTAATACCTTGATAGAGACATGACAATTTTCAGCATGTTTTGGAACGCTGTAACTTCAGAAGATGAATTTATTTTCTGGAAAACTAATTTAAGTTGATGAGGATATCGTCTTCAGTCATTTTGAACTTTTATTTCTTTCAGTTAAACACACGACAATTTATGTTAAATTAATTAGTGTTTATTTACTTTAAGTTTATCATCTGAAGTTTATCAGATGATTTTTCTTTAAATGAACAAAGGAAAAATAGCTTCAAAAAGTATGATTAATTATGATTTCTTAATCCTAATAAGTTATACTTTATTAATTATGATTTCTTAATTCTAATAAGTTATACTTTATTAATTATGATTTCTTAATCCTAATAAGTTATACTTTATTAATTATGATTTCTTAATCCTAATAAGTTATACTTTATTAATTATGATTTCTTAATCCTAATAAGTTATACTTTTTTAATTATGATTTCTTAATCCTAATAAGTTATACTTTTTTAATTATGATTTCTTAATCCTAATAAGTTATACTTTATGTGAGGAGTATGCTGACACAAACAACCTGAGAGAAATATACACACTTAAAATAAATTGAAAAATCCTAATATATACTTTATTATTCCTTTCTCTTTGGTAAAAGTCGATGTGATAGGTTACATGGGTAGAGTTAATTCTAGATCATGTTCCTTTTAAATTCGACCCCTCACGCATCGTCATCAAAAGAATATCATAATTTAGAATGAGACTATATTTGTACCCTTGGGTGCCACATCCACCCTCACCTTCGTTGTTGGAATACATGTAAATCATACCCTATCCGCAGATAGCACGCCACCCCAACCCTCCACCCGACCCACACCACAGTATATATAACCCACTCTAAAATTCGTACAAGGAATAATCGAATTTATTCACAGGTGATAATAATTTATTCTACTTTTCATCGTTGGCTTATAAAGAAAACATCTAAATGTCCCTCTCGAAATACTCGATACTGTCTTTTCACTAAATAGTTTGAGACTATTTGATACTCCTGATAGCCACTAAGGGAACATGCAATTATCAAAAGATGCGTTACCCTTGAAGGGATAAGATAAAACTATTTTCCTGCTAAATTTTCTTAGATTTATGTTGGGCAAATTAACACACACACACATTTTGTCCCCAACAGCTCGACACTGCGATATGAACGATAACTGCCATACAAAATGCGGCAATACGATTTTATCGGGCGAATGTGTACTTATAGAACTGTGACATGACCTATTACCATAGCCGTAATGTGATACACACACCAAAAAATCATTATTCGTACATATACAGCGAACCAGAAACAGATATTATCGATTCCCCCTTGCTATATTGTTCATTGTTCTTTAACAGTAGAATAACTCATTGGGAATGTGAAAGATTCGGCCTTATTTGGTTATCAAGTATTTTAAACAGCAAAGCTATGCTTGTTGATTTAAATGAACGCGCCATTAAAAGAAATAAATAAATTTCAACAAAATTACAAATACAATATACCATATTATCAGCATTTGTCATTGACTTGTTTATTGCATAGCCCGTTCTATGGTCGATTGCACGGGCTGTGGTCGATTGCACGGGCTGAAACCTGGTGATCTCCCAACGATAATGGCCGAGTCTTTCACCTTTTTCGGATGAAGTTCTAGTTGATAATACGCTGATGAGCGGATCAAAGATAACCACGCATAACACAGCATATAAAATCAGAAAATGTTATGTTGACACTTTTCTCTTTGAATTAGTTGTTAACCTTTTAGTGCATGCTGAACATTTAATGAAAACTGGTTGCAAAATGTTGAAATTATGATGATTTGAATCTGTATATAGTATATATTGGCACTCGGCTTGGTGACGGACATTTGACCTGAATCTCCGAGAAGCTTCGGGTCAGCTCTAAATCATGTGATGCATCACACCTTTGCCAGTGTTAGTAATGGTCGGTGCAGATGGTCCATAAGTATTGACACGTGTTAGGGTATGAGTGGAATACAGCGATACGTTAATTTAGAAGTAGAAGCGCCGGGGCCGGATTAAGGCCTTTGGGGGCCCTGGGCACAGTCAACGTAGGGACCCATAGCTATCTATGCCTTGTCCATAGATAGCCGATATCTATGGACAAGGCATAGATAGCTATGGGTCCCTATGTTATAGGATCGTTATAGGCGATGACGAAGCCGATGCAATAAAATCGTTCCAAGACCTTGGTTACAGTACTGTTAAAAACACTGCCTGTGAAAATCATACGATAATATACGGTGGCCCCTTAAGCCCGGGTCCGGGTCCCCTTGAGCCTCGGGGGCCCTGGGCACGTTGCCCACCTTGCCCAATGGATAATCCGGCCCTGCGAAGCGCAGTGCATTCTCTCTCTCTCTCTCTCTCTCTCTCTCTCTCTCTCTCTCTCTCAAAAACAGGTACAATTATGTCCTAGTTTTTTGGATGCCAAATATTTTCTATTTTTTAAAATGAGCAGAATGTTTTTTAATCAGGCATTTGGATCCTTGTATACAGGTGTGCAGAAAGTAAGAGAGAGAGATTATAGGTTTTTGAACTAATGAAGAATATTTCAGCTAACAGGGCGGGCTGAATGATTCCCATCGAGTAATGCTTTAATGTCACTGTACCGAAACTGTTATGTTTCTAGTAAGGCTCACCATGTACAAAAGAACTACAGTTTAAAGTACCATTCCAAGTTCACGCAAGAGCATATTTGAAATAAGTGCCATTGCTATAGCACGAATCAAATGTACTCATTATATGTAATACATCATCCAATATCTCTCTCTCTCTCTCTCTCTCTCTCTCTCTCTCTCTCTCTCTCTCTCTCTCTCTCTCTCTCTCTCTCTCTCTCTCTCTCAAATATATGTTAGAGCTCCATCCAGTCGCGGCGCGACTGGGGAGTCGGGGTGGCAATTGCCTACGGGCGCCGGGGCGCCGTCGGGAGATTTTTTTATAGCTGTAACCGGGGCGTAGATGGTGGAGGTTGGCAACTGACATAAAAAGTGTTCTCTGGCAAAGTAGGGGCGCCACTAAAGAACATTGCCCCTGGGAGCCTCCGTAGGGGCGCCACTATAAAACATTGCCCCAGGGTGCCTCGAACCCTCGTGCCGCCACTGGCTCCATCAGAAGCGATTAATTTCATTATTCTTTAATAAAAGGAAACTATAGCATACTTTTGTAAGAAGATATGAAAATCCATTATAAACAAACAGTCTCTGTGATTTATCACCTCTATTTAGAACTCAGTTGATTTTGTCTACACTGAATAGCTAGATCAGTTTAACAGCATTTATGAAGTATCTGTTCCATCTACTATACAGATATGAATGACTCGTTGTGGTGTGTGTGTGTGTGTGTGTGTGTGCAGGCCCGCCGAGAGGAGGGGGCAGGGAGGGGGGTCAATTGCCCAGAGGCCCGGCGATTTCTAGGGGCCCGCCGTCAACTCAGTTATACAAAAATTAATTAATCTTTGCAGTAAATATTAAAATGTGTTCCTTGCAAGAGTTTAAGTAATGGTAGATTACTACAGGTTGTATATGCAAAACTGTGCACAGGTTTTTATATACAAAAAATCAAACAAGTTTTGGGGTCCATGACTGCTCTGCCCAGGGGCCCGAAAATTCTGTCGGCGGGTCTCTGTGTGTGTGTGTGTGTGTGTGTGTGTGTGTGTGTGTGTGTGTGTGTGTGTGTGTGTTTGTGAATAGACCTGAAATCTGTCCTTAAGTGCGGTCCATTGACTATACATAAATGTCGCTTAAATATCACAAACATATTTAAGGCGGCCATGCAAGTACATGTTAAACACTACAATGGTATAAGCGGTAGTAAAGCGCGCGAAGGTTGACGTGATTCCTGATTCCAAATTCAGAAACAGGTCCGAACAAGATCTGCAACCCAGGTATAATAAGGTAGGTGAGTCAATAGGTCTGAGCGATGTACGCGAGTCCCACTGCTCATAAAGGACAAATTATCATTATGACTGAGGCGTGAAAGCAAAAAGCGGAAAGGTTTTGTTTATATTTATTCGTAAAGCTGGAAAGAATTACGACATAGTATATATTTCAATTCATTATTCTACGGGCAATTTCATTTCCGGGATTTTTAGCCGTGAAATACAAGAAGGGAATTAAATGACATATTGAAATGTTTATTCCTTATCACGTTACAAGTACTTCGGGTAACGGACGATGGGCGTTCAATAGACACTAGTGTAAAGAGATATTTGAGTGTTGAATATTTATCTATCGGCTTTATACGCAAAAGGACCGCAGTGAGCTTATCTTGTGACAAGGAACGCCAATACATTTCTATTTGAAAGGGCCTGGTAGTGCTGATATTTTTAAAACCTGTATGGAAGGATTTCATGATCAATAAAAACGGTGCTACAGACATATCAGTCGCCTAATCACACGTTGACATATTAAAGAGGGAATTTATGAAAATGGATTTCTCAAAATTTCGACAAACGGGTGAATTATCCGATATCACAGTTATAGTGAACGGAACGGAATTTAAACTTCACAAATTTCCTTTATACGCAAAGTCCGATTTCTTCTGCACTCTTGCGAAGAACCCTGCTACAGATAGTTCTAAGATTGACTTAAAAGATTTTCCAGGTGGTGCTGAAATTTTCAGTCAAGTAGCTGACTTCTGCTACAGCATGAAACTGGAAATAACTAAATCGAATGTTGTCGGCCTACGTTGTGCTGCGGAAACTCTTCAAATGACAGGCTCTGGAAATCTAGCGGAAGTAACTGAAAAGTGTTTCCATGACACAATCACCTCGGCGAAAATGAGTCGGTCTACGTCTGCAATCGCTTCGCTTTTGCTATCATGTGTACCAGTAGGCCCGGTTGCTGAAAAAACTAGTATCATAAGTTTATGCTCAGACGCTTTGGTAGAATGTTGGCTGAAACCGCCCACCAAATTTAGTATGCCTTCAACTCCAGCGCATCAGGCATATGATAAAGCAGATGACAAAACTATGAAGATTTTGGTAAATCTACCTGTGGACTGGTTTGTGAAAATTATAATCCTCGCCAGAGACAGGAGTGTGAAGTTGTCTCATCTTGCAGAGATGGTGATGAGATACGTCACAAATTTCCTTGACAAGGAAGAGGGACTGGACAAAGGTGGTCAAGTGATCGACCAAAAGAAAGCCGATTCAAGCGATACCAGAAAGGGTGCACGTAGTGCACACGAATTCGAAGCGTTAAAGGACGCAAAATTAAATGCTAAATCTAAGAAAAAGACTGATACTGGCAAAACATTGGACACTATTTTGTTGGAACTACCAGAGGGAGCATTCACAGAGGAAGCTCTGACCACGGAGTGGATAACAAAGGTTTTGAAATTTGCAACACTTCATGGTTGTATTTGCAGACGTGTTCTTGTAAAGACAGCAGGTGATATGCTTTACAAACTCTCTCCTGAGGAACTGTGTACTGTATCCCCGTCGGTTCTCCACGACATCCTGGTAGAGTCTACTTCAAATAATAATGATCAAGGACAGAAAGCGTGCCGACTTGTAGAGTTATATCTCGCGGAGATGGCACGAAAGGGAGTGCTTACGGCCGAGACCTATAGTACTCTGATTTCAGCTGCTCCATCTGAACCGTGGAAGTCCCATGATTCTCTATATGAAGTACTGGAGTACGTCATCACTTCAGGTAATTTGTATCCTAATATTTTACAAATGTTTTTCGGGATCTAACTCTTAAACTCATTCCTTTGCTTATCAACATTCAAACAGATGTGAAAAGATTTATTAATAGTCGTGGGTTATTTGTAGACAAGGAAAACTGTATCATACCACTCCAAAATTCACTATCAGATGCATAAGACCCAATCTGGAAACTAGATATCTACATTGCCAACATTGAAAATTCACAGTTGATCTCGTACGTATGAGAATAAAATAAAAATTCTTAATATGGATCGAAATCTTTGATTATTTATATATGGTATACACTGGAATATGGTTCATATGGTATATATATATATATATGTATATATATATATATATATATATATATATATATATATATATATATATATATATATATATATATTAGCAACACTGTCTAATCACGAAATTCGTGCTCATCATATTCAGTAATTATTAATCTGCTGTAACTTCACATACTTAAAGTTACTTAAAGTGAAGTTAGACTTTAGAATAATTAAGGATTATTGGTTAGCAGTATGTCTCTAAAAACGTATCGAATTTCAAGAATATCACGAGACTATATATGATTTCTAATTTTTTAGTTTTCAGTCCGAGTTAAAGTTTTGTATTCAGAAGGTGCCGTTTCAATGGGACTTGGTCTTTTCCATTATTGTTTTGTATAACGAGAACTACGAAAGAGTAAATAAAGGGAGATCAATTTGTATAACGAGAACTACGAATGAGTAAATAAAGGGAGATCAATTTGTATAACGAGAACTACGAATGAGTAAATAAGGGGATATCAATTTGTATAACGAGAACTACGAATGAGTAAATAAAGGGATATCAATTTGTATAACGAGAACTACGAATGAGTAAATAAGGGGATATCAATTTGTATAACGAGAACTACGAATGAGTAAATAAAGGGAGATCAATTTGTATAACGAGAACTACGAATGAGTAAATAAAGGGAGATCAATAGTATCCTGCATATGCATCGGTTTAGGCTAGAAAAATTTCACCCACGGGTCAAAAGATTGTGTCTGACACGAGTCTTTCAAAGTGTCAAACGCAATATTTTGATCCGAGGGCGGACTTTTCCCAATACAATACCGATGCATAATGAAGCATTATTTTTATCTCATTCCTGGTGTTGGTATGCTAGCTGGCGCTGTAAATGTTGACTAATCAAAAATTAAATTGAGAATGTAATAAATACATGACAATTCAAACCATCAAAGTAAACAAAAATAAATTTTACACCAGTGAGGAAGAATGTTGTAAAATCAATGTACATGTACTTGTTTATCAGGCTAAGGCTATTTTTTATGTCATGCATCGTATCACAAATACGTATATGTTTGATGTAAACAATTACCAAGGGGGCACTGTTGGGGTCAGGGGTCAGCAACCGTTTATACTTAAATAGCCAAACTATGTCACAATTCAGAGCAAGAGATCAACAAAGAGCGAGAATAAGAAAACCCATTTGTAACTGACAGTATACAATTTAACATTATTGATATTAAACATGTTGATTAATAATATGAGAAGAAAAGAAAGCGACAAAAAGACCGAATTGACGTGAGTAATTAATTATTTTTTATTTTTTAAATTAATTTTAATTTTAATTTTAAAAAATTCGTGTATTTTAGGGATGACAAAAGAGCCATATTTTGTTCCGTACTGAGCCACAATTGGCTCGCGAGCCATAGGTTGTCGACCTCTGGTTTAGGCCTTATTTGGTCCTGACTGATACTATAAATTATCCGTGCAGATATAGTCTGCACACGTTGCGAATACTTTAAACGCCAACTTTGAACAAATACAAAAATGTCCATACTTTTACCCATCATGCTCAGCGCCCAATATGAAGCTACAACCAGTCACTGATTAATTCAGACTAGCCGTTATGCAAATGATGTCAGTTACTAACCAATCGGTAGACAGAGATTTTACTAGTTACCCTCCTTTGTTATCGACTTGCCAATTTTAGGCCGAGAACTAGCGAAAATCTGTACCTGTAACTAGATCGATCAGTGCAAAGCATCCAGTTTATGGGACAATAACTTCACCAGCTGTACATTTTGTAAGTGTGCTGCAATTAATTAACGTGAAAGAATGCTCGGGTGATGATGGAAATCAGGGAGTTTTTTCCAGTTTGAGTTCACTATGATCGGAGCAGAGGGTCATGTAATCAAAGCAGAAACTACGAGATGAAATATTGAGGAATTTCCCATGGTTGTTCTAGACTGGAAAACTCGATCATACACACATAGGAATGTGATAAATCTTATTGTTGGTTGGTCAATTGTCACGAAAAAGGGTTATTTTGAGCTTAATCATCTTTTAAATGTATGTACTTCCAAGCAATATAAAAATGTCACTGAAGTTATCTACCATAAAAGTATTTTCTCAAAGGTATAGTAATAAAATGATTTGTTTAAACAATATGTATTATCTGATTTGTTCAGTGGTTATTACAAAGCAATTATCCAGAGATTGTGAAACAAACGCAAAGCATTATTATATCCCTCTCCCCTAAAAAGAAAACTGAGCTCAATGAAGGATATATTACATCTACTGTTTACACAAAGGTTTATCAGAAACTTTAAAGCTGTATTTCCCTCTAAAAATATCGAACATTTATAAGATGGCAAGACATGAGTTTGTTTCTCTCGCAATTTAATAGCAGTAGTGACAATATTTTCAAGAAAGGTACACCGAGTCATGAAAAAAAAGAGGAATCCGAGCGGGAATTTAAAGCGTCTGGCAGACGATTTATCATTTATATAAGATGGAGTGTTTTCAAGTATGTTTTTATCACACACTCATATTACGATGTCAACAATGTCAACAAACGGGAGATGAGGTCACCATGACTCATGTAACCGTACAAAGCCAATCTATTACTAACTCGAGGGTTGGAAAAGGAAAGTATCGAGAGCACATACTTTCGTCAATGACCAAGTGTCGCTATAAGACGATTTGAGACCGACATTTACTAATTTGGATTTAAGTCGTTTATCGGCAGCTACTGTCATGTACGACACCGACCTAAAACCTTGTCTTTTTATAAAAGTGTAGTAGACCCAATAAAAAATTGAGACAATCATATGTACACAGAACATGTTTACAATTGACCAATCGCCAGAGCAGAGAAAACCACGCCTGCTCATTAGCAAACCGCGTCATACGCATTTTTCATTGGACAATTACACCAGTATGAATTCGTATGAGCGCAATGTATATACTGAAAATTTCATAAAAGTGGTTTAAAAATTATCCACATTATGTTATGCCCATTTGAATTTGTATGTGTTATGTAGTGCCAGTCAGCTAAGAGGCGGATATTAGACCAAAATTAATGTCAATATTACCATTGTGCCTGTGATGACGTAACGCATAATCCCTTCTCTAATTGATTGTATTGGTCGGCAGCCGATGGGTATCGGAAGGTGTTTCACTTTGAATGACATTCGGCGATAGGTTAATTTAGGAACAGCGAGTTTCGTAATCAAAGCCCCAACGTCACTGAGTGTAAATAATACCACGACACAACGGTTTCGTAAAAAAAAAAAAAGCCAAACTGGACGAACTGGGTGGATTTGGTGTTAAGACCATCATTTTGCTTTGTTAGGCGCTGCAAAGAACACGCTCGTAATGTTATTTAAAATCAGTTTGGGGAAGGAATGCAGCTCTAAGTCATGAATATAGTGGTCAATTGAAGTGGATGGTCGCAATGAACAAGAGTAGTCTGCACCATCGTCACTAAGTAAGCGCTTCTGCTATCCGGCGATTTACTATACAAGTTTAGATAGTATCCCTACGCTGACCAGCTCGCGGATATGTATGTTAAGAGTCTAACAAAATAATTCCAAACACTTGACCCCTTTACTTGTTTTGTTGTGATGACTTTCTAAGGTCAATCTGCTATATGTCTTTATTCACATGTGTTTTTAAAAAACGTAAAATTACCCATGCTCATTGGGGCACTTACGTTCTCAAATCTTTCATTTCGGATGTGCGTACTTTTTGCACGTTGTCAAACCCTTCATTTTCAGAGGTCAGTAAATCTTGCATGTAGTCCGCAATCCCGTAATGCCTAAAAGGAAGTGATCGATTTTTAAATACACAGGAATCTACGAAGTTTGGGAGCAATAGCGAATATACGTTTAACGCAGAGACAAAACAAGGGAATTAAATTGCTTGTGTGAAACAAATGTTAAACAAGTTCAATAAGTGCTTGACTGGATATAAAGTTGGCAGTATGTCGTGAAATGGTTGAGAAATAACACGAAAACTTTTCCCAGTCAAAATGATGAACTTTAGAGTACATATGATCGTGTCTAAGTGTGTGGTGTCAAATTTTTGTGTGCGAATGATATACTCTTGTACAATATTGCAAAATAAAGTATTGGTATCAGAATCGTCATCATCATCATTTCCTGTCAGTATCGTCATCATCATCA
Source organism: Margaritifera margaritifera (assembly GCA_029931535.1). NCBI lineage: Eukaryota > Metazoa > Mollusca > Bivalvia > Unionida > Margaritiferidae > Margaritifera > Margaritifera margaritifera. The sequence continues at coordinate 225,698 of JAQPZY010001215.1, read as the reverse complement.
TTTCCTGAAATCAAGTTTTGCACCGTTAACGGAATATTAGATAATTTCAGACCTCGGGTGCAAGCGTGGGGTGAAATTTTAAATACTTGTGTAATTTTATTGAGTAATCGGACAGAAAGAACTGAAGATACGTGCATATTTTATTGACCTATCTGTCCCATATCTACCTTCAGTTGGGGGGGGGGGATTTATTTGTTTGTTAATCGGTCTATTTATGTATTAAATTGTTTGGTTTGTTTTTCTTTTGTTTGCTTGGGGGGGGGGAAACAATTTTGGAAGTTTTAAATTTGGTAACATATAGAGAGGTAACTTTGTAAAAACAATGACGCAGTAAAATAGCGCCAACTCTGTTTCACTTGTTGATCAACTGTTTCAGTCAATGAGCATTGAAAATTGAGAAATAGCCCCTTGAACGTGCTACATCATTAGTGATATTGATCCTTCAAAAATAAAAATATTTCGTCATTGAAATATGGTATAGTATAGGTGTACTAGTTTAGTCATCAAATATGAACGTCCCTGCCTTAGTTGGAGCATTTGATTTTTTACGATCATGTTCTTTCAGTAATTTAAGTGTTATTTTTCCCCAACTTATGACGCCCCCTCGATGATTTATACCAAATACCAATATATCAGGTGTACAGTATCTAAATAAGATCAGGTGTACAGTATCTAAATAAGATCAGGTGTACAGTATCTAAATAAGGTAAAGCGGACTTTCCGAAAGACTTGAACTAGTTCCAACTGAACTTACAATGATTACATTTGTAAACACGTCATGTAGTCAACACAAATTGAATGCACAAACTGTACATTTATAAAATTTTAAGTTTTGGTGCTAGGCCTGTCGTCGATCGACCGAATTCCAAAATCCATATATAAATTCTCATACAGCCAGCAGTGTGTAAACAAACTTCACAACGATGAATATTTACCGTCCATTGATCTGGAGAAGATTGCGCACATAAGAGAAGTTTGTGTAACTATGAACAATTTCCATTAAATTAATAAACAGAGAAGTATTTCTTTTGCCACCCCGACTCGACGTATATGTCTTCTTGGTCAGTAAACTGAAAGAAAGAGAGAAATAAAAAGACACATCAGGCGAAAGTTCCAATTTGCACAAAGATTGACTCTTGGTCTGTGGTGCAGCGTAGCCATGAGCTATTCTTTTGATGGCATGCATGTAGTTGTTAAGGAATAAATAATCCATGAATATTAGTAATACTATTATATGTAATAAATAATCCATGAATATTAGTAATACTATTATATGTAATAAATAATCCATGAATATTAGTAATACTATTATATGTAATAAATAATCCATGAATATTAGTAATACTATTATAAGTAATAAATAATCCATGAATATTAGTAATACTGTTATGTAATAAATAATCCATGAATATTAGTAATACTATTATATGTAATAAATAATCCATGAATATTAGTAATACTATTATATGTAATAAATAATCCATGAATATTAGTAATACTATTATATGTAATAAATAATTCATGAATATTAGTAATACTATTATAAGTAATAAATAAAATCCATGAATATTAGTAATACTGTTATGTAATAAATAATCCATGAATATTAGTAATACTATTATATGTAATAAATAATCCATGAATATTAGTAATACTATTATATGTAATAAATAATCCATGAATATTAGTAATACTATTATATGTAATAAATAATCCATGAATATTAGTAATACTATTATATGTAATAAATAATCCATGAATATTAGTAATACTATTATATGTAATAAATAATCCATGAATATTAGTAATACTATTATATGTAATAAATAATCCATGAATATTAGTAATACTATTATATGTAATAAATAATCCATGAATATTAGTAATACTATTATATGTAATAAATAATCCATGAACATTAGTAATACTATTATATGTAATAAATAATCCATGAATATTAGTAATACTATTATATGTAATAAATAATCCATGAATATTAGTAATACTATTATATGTAATAAATAATCCATGAACATTAGTAATACTGTTATGTAATAAATAATCCATGAACAGTAGTAATAGTAATTTCTAAATATTATCCTTCTTGTACCGTCTATATTAGCTTATCAGTCGGGTTTAACTGCAGACAACATAGACCCTGCCGTTGCCGTTAGATCAGGATCTATGTTGGGTTTTTTTTTTTTTTTTTTTGTTCTATTGGTTACTCCTAACAAACTGCATAGATCGAGATCTGCCGGCGCATTATGCGACGGCAGATCTGGGTCTATGCAGTTTGCAGTTGGATCTGACTTATACGCGAGTAACGACGGTACATTCAGGCAGTTGAGAAATGAACACTACATGTACTTTGTAATTGGTTACATTAAAAATTACGCGTGCGTCATTGGCCGTTGGCTTCGCGCTAACATCAACAATTCTAATCACATAAGTAATCAAGTTTTGATTTAAAATCTAATTAATTAAGTTGTTAACTTTCGATCATTTTACTGCGTTGCGGGACCCCCTGCTGGGAGGGGGCCTTGGAGCAACTGCTCATTTGCTGCACCTTTAATCCGGTCTTGTATATCATAATGCATGCAAACGTAGATTTGTTCTTCAAGTGGCATATTCCCAACAATGAACCTAACTGCTCATGATGAAAAATAAGAAAATCGACCAACAGGTGTAATGTTGCCATTTATTCATGTTAATAAGATAATAATCGTTTTGCATCAGCATTCATATCTCTTCACCAGATACTCATTCTTACCGACCTTTTTCCTATAGTTTTAATGATGTATGTATAATAGAGAATATAACATGTTACTTCTTATTATAGGAAAAATCTTTGCAAGATGGCATCTTTTCTGAGAGTTCCTTTACATACGGATTGTATAAAATAGCTATTCCACTAATAAAAAATGTGTCAGTTATCTCCTGCTTAGATGGCGCCAGAGGAAAAGTCCTTGTATATATATGTCGGCAGTTCCTGAAAGAGGAAATTACCAATAATGCAATTTCAGATATTTAATTTTCTTTCATTTGAACTGCACTAAATTTGAACTTTTCATAACTGCATTACAGTATTTAGGTATGATTCTCGCCATGTTCAACATAACATTTAAGTAGAAATAGTGATCACCTTTAAATATGCAGAGTTTAATATCTCCTAATTTTCTATGAGAATATTTCATATATCAAGACTTTTTGCATCGACAAAAGATGTCGAATTTTTTAGCTTAATTTTTGGGAAAAACAATTTATTTCAAAAAAAGAGACCAAGACTATTTGTACATTGTACTTGAAATTAATTTAATTTAATTTGAAAAAGCAGAAGTATAAGGATCTACGTGACTGATGAATTATTTGAACATGTCACGTGACTGATGAATTATTTAAACATGTCACTTGACTGAGGAATTTTTTGGAAATGTCACTTTAAACCTATGTAAAAAAAAAAAAAAAATAGGTAAGGAATGCTACCCCATCATAATTTTACCTTGTTCGATTTTTATAACTGCTAATGTTTAAAGGAAAATCTAACAATTCCTATAAAAATAATATTGGTACAAATTATACAAAAAGAATGTGGATCAAAGAATATAAGAAAAAATAAAAACAAATGAAAGCAACAAAAAAATTTATGAAGAAAAGAAGAAAGAAAGTAACACATAAATTACTTTTACATAGGTAATAGAAGTATGCGATACTTTTGCCTTTGGAGTCACCTCAGAACTGTTTTTGTTTTAAAGAAAAAGAGAGAATGTAATATTGGAATCAGTTATGCCTTTTCATTTATAAACTATCAAATATATATTAAGACTTAAATGTTTAAATGTTTAAAATTTTAGTAAAATATAGTTTGTCCTCTTAAAGTGTTATAACGACAAAAAAAATTGTATGGTAAGGAAAACATAACCTAACACAAAGACACGATATTGTTTTTTTTTTCTTTCTTTCTTTCTTTCTTTCTTTCTTTCTTTCTTTCTTAAAATAGGTTTCTGGTGGTGCCACTTATCGGTTTCAAAGGAACTAAGTGAGTTTGGTACCTAGTGCAATGGTTACAACCACTTTCGTCGGTACCTAGTCCAATGGGTACAACCACTTTTGTTGGTACCTAGTGCAATTGGTACAACCACTTTTGTTGGTACCTAAGTCTGACTGATACTGATTTCAAAGGACCTCAAGGATGTCATCTTTATAACTGTATTTGTTCCCAGTCGTCACATGTAAAACCACTCGCGCAAAACAAAATGCGAAGCATGCATTTATATATACATATGTTTGTACGTTGTACACACACATATTATATATATATATATATATATATATATATATATATATATATATATATATATATATATATATATATATATATATATAATATGTGTGTGTACAACGTACAAACAGAAGCACGGACAGAAATCACACAAAATCAGCCTATCTAGGCAGTGGAAGCATAAACGATAATATAGAGAAATATTGTGTCTGATATCTTGTGTTTAACGTCAACAGGGATGATTCCATTGAAAACAAAATATAGTGATATCTGATTGCAATTTAGAAGAAACTGCATTTTTTCTGTGCAAGTAAGTGAACATTTTTTTATAAACAACGTGTTATTTTTATATATTTCTGTTAATGTCTAAGTTTAAAAAAAGACATGTTATACCTATATATTTCACTTACTTTAGTCATATTTAGAGAGCATATAATTTTAACGAATTTAGCTCCCAAACTAACTTTGGCTAGCTGGACGGACAGTTCGGACAGCTTGTAAACGGTAATAGATATTAGAAGCCTCGATTTTTTAACCGGCATGTTGTATTAATAATGCAACACCAAATCGTACACAGGTAGAACTATGAATATTATTTCAAATAATGCTCTGATATTTTTGTATATATTATTTTTTATTTCATTTTTTTTTTTTTTTTTTTTTTGTTTTGCATCCTTCAAATTGAGATGACCGACATAGCTGAGATCTTACCAACACTGATACAATGATACAAGGTCATTTTCTGTTAAACTTTAGACTGACCAATCAAATTAGAGCTTTCACATTTTGAAAGTGAAAAACTTCATTCTGAATGTATAATTTCTAACGATAACTCTTCCTAACCTGAAATGCAACCCTTTACCTGATAGGTTACTAAAAATTAGTGGACCGTAAATTCCAAAGGTTGGCAGAACACGAACCTGTATCGGTGTCTGTCAGATCTGCTTATTAGAGGTAGATGTCAGTTTTAATTAGATTGACATCCCTCATTGGTGACAGCAATGCATGTTATGTGCGGTTGATATTATCTTGTGCTGGAATATATACATGTCATTTCGACTGTGTTGGCGAATATACCATGCAAGCAGGTGGTGTAGGATAAAACTACCTGCAAAAAGTTAATCTTTTTGACCATCGGTGATTCGCTAAAGTTTTGTGTCTCTAATATGCTAAAATTAAATATTCGCCCCAAATGGATTCACGCTGAAATGATGTAATTTACAACATGTTAAGAACCCCCCTCTTTTTTTTTTTTTTTTTTTTTTTTTTTGTTTCGTCCAGTAAGTGTATAGTCCATCAAGACTTTAATAACATGCTATTTTTGCAAAAAAATAATTCTTTAACCTTCATGTTCCCTCTCTCAGCTATGGTCGAAAAGCCGACAGGTATAGATGTATTTACTCAGGAGAACATCTGATTCATTTACGTGCACTCAGATCTGTATTCAACAAGTTGGTTTATACAACAGATACACAAGCCCATTCATTTATTCAAAAGATACATTGTTAAGTTAGTCCTTTACCTTGAATTACCTTACTTGATTAAATGTATGGATTTCTTTTAAACAGTATCTTTAACTCAATCCCAGGTTACATGAATTTGATATACCCGATCACTGAAAATTGGAGCTTCGTGCTACCTGCCGATATCATACTGAATTCTCTGTGCAGTGTATTAGCAGACACATATGTATTACGATCACGCTGTACATTTACGGCTTTTTTTTTTTTTACAAAACTTAACATAGCAAAAAAAAATTTTAAAAAAAAAAGACCCAGGCGAATGAAGTTTATAATTTTAATTTTTGGTCATCGTTAATAAATGTAATAGTTCTAGGGCGGACAATTTGATTAATGGTGATAGTTTTGTGACTTTCAGTGATCATGATTTTAAATCTGTCAGTATTCTAAACAAGAGCACGAATATGGTATATGTGCATGTTCCGTTGAACAAAATGGAAATTTGATATCAGCAGGTTTTGACAAGTCACTGAATATCTCGAACGAGCATGTGAGAATATTTAGTCTAAGAACTGGTACACACATACACATTTACAAAAGCACCTGTACTGCAAATTAACTGACTCTCATCAGTGTCTCTTCCCCACCAGTTGTTACCCCAAGCTCGTAATAAATAATCTGCCTTACGGTCTGTGCGTTCGGACCAAACGCATGTCATCAAATCTGACTAGCTTTGAAAAAAGACTTATAGAGCTCAAGGGGGACATTAGAAAGACAGCATACAGAAGGAAATAAATTGATGAGGCTATGAACAAAACTAGATTCCTCGATAAAAAAGCCCTTCTTAAATATAAAGCGAAAAAAACCGACAAACACAACTCTTTCGTGGTTAGTTACTTCCCAGACCCCAAAAACTTACAACAGATCATTCGGAAGCATTGGTTTTTAGATCGAAACTTCCGAACGTCTGAAGGGCACATTTCAAGAAGTTCCTATGATTGCGTACCGTAGATACAAAACTTTCAAGGACCATGTGGTACGTGTCAATCTATCTTAGAACAAAGCCACATTTGCAAGTACATACAATTGCAGAGAGACAAGCGCTGCCTAATCTGCAAGCATATGTACGAGACCCAATCGTTTCGAAGTTCGTCTACAGGAGTAAGCTTAACTATCAATCAGAAGTTAGGATGTCGAGCCAAAAATGTAATCTATATCCTGACATACAAAATCCGTACCACCCAATATGTTGACGATGCCGCTGATTTCAGAAAACGAATGAATGACCATAATAGTCACATTTGCAATAAAATCAGCGCGAAACTCCCCAGCCACTACAACCCAACTGGACCGAATCCTCTGAACGTCTGAAGGGCATATTTCATGAAGTTCTATGCTTGCATACCGTAGACCATCTCGTATGTGCCAAGGTATTTCAAACAAGACCACAAATCCAGGCACATACTGCTGCAAAGACAAGCGTTGCCTAATTTGCAAACATATTCCTGAGACAAAATCGTTCAGAAGTTCGACGACAGGAGCTAGCTTCACTGTCAGTGAGAAGTTAGGATTTCGAACCAAAAATGTAATCTGTCTTCTGACGTGCAAGATCTGTGCCACTCAATATGTTGGCAAAACCGTTGATTTAAAAAAAAACGGATGAATAACCACAAGAGACACATTCGCACCAAAATCAATGTGAAACTCGCCAACCGCTACAACTCGACTGAGCATACGTAAGAAAAAACTCATGGGGAGTTCGGCCTAAATGAAAAAGTCTAACCTTCCTCATGCAATCGTATCAAAACTACAACCAGGTATCAGTTTATCAAGCGCACGCAATTTGTGCGATAATATTTACCGTAGCTTTTTACATGTATTATTATGATGATGAGTATTATTATTATTATTATTATTATTATTATTATTATAACTCTTGTCCATTGTCACGCTACACCATTCCTTTGGCATATTTCCTTCAGTACCTACATGCCTAACTTTACCTGGATATCATTTCTTTGTTAAAATTTGATGATGGCGTTGATATTTGGCCACACATGGTTTCCGCCCTTTGTCCCCAGCCTGGAATTAGGTCAAAACATTTTGGTCCGTCCTTTGTCTCCTGCCTGGAATTAGGTCAAAACTATTTGGTTTTCTGTTATTTTTTATTTTTGTTACTCAACTTTGTTGGGTTGACGGCAACACAAAATAGATATGTAGTTTACCCGTTTAAGACCGTTTGTACGTTTTTCTTGTTTTCTTCCTTCTATTTTTTTTTTCTTGTTTTTTTTTTTTTTTTTTAGATTTCCACCTGTCATTCAAACATGTAGGAGTCAAGAATTTCTCTTGGCCTTTGTGTTTGGTGTTTGTTTGGTGGATATAAGTTGTTTCTTCTCCTGACGAAGAGTATGTTTAGCTCGAAATGTTGGGAAGCTGTATTGTGTTTGCGCCGTTATAAATGTGTGTGTGTGTGTGTGTGTGTGTGTGTGTGTGTGTGTGTGTGTGTGTGTGTGTGTTGGCAGTTCCTGCAACTGACGAAGAGCAAGGTCTGGTTTAATTGGTTCTGTTAGTATAACCTCTTATATATTGTCCATTGGCTCAAACCACTGAACCATTTAGAACATGACATGTACAGTGGTAAGTTTGGTGCATGAACATAAAGTACTCCAAATTAACATTCTGGTTAAAAACTAACTTTTGCATATAGCGCACAACCGAGTACCTTCGTAATTTATTAATAAAATGTTAATGATTTATTATTGAACATAATTATTTATAAGAAATTGAGAAGATACCCTCAAGTGTTGTTTGGTAATTATTTTTTGTTTTGAAATTGTGATTTCTTCAACCTATAATGTCAAAAAATGAAGAAAAAGTATTTATTTTATGCTTAATCTTAAGTTTCATTTGGTGGCTTTTGGGTCTATTAAAAAAATCGGCGATCAATTATGCAAAATACTAATATCATAAAATTTCGTCTGCTCGACATATAATTTTTGGGTTTCGCTGATGTCATGCGCCAATTAAGTTGCCCTTTCATAAAACGCAAAATTCGAAGGGCGGAGATCAAACAAAATTGGAAGCCGTGGTAGCTCAGTTGGTAGAGCGTCGGATTCCAAGGGTAGCAGATTTATATACTCTCTCAGGTTCCCATTTCCTCGGAGTGATATAGCTAATAATGTGCTCATCAGATGAAAATTCTATATTCAATTTTATCTACAGATAACAAGATTCCTTATCTAAGAAAATCATAAAACTCTGAGACTGGGTTTGATAATGACTTCTCACTCTCAGCCTGCCAAAAGTGACTTTTCAAAAGTAAAGTCCTTTGTTATTGGCTGAAAAAAGTCTGAAGCTCAGACTTCAACTCATAGGTCAGATGCTTCTCTATCATCGATATGGTTTCGGTGGTTTGTTGATAATATGGTTATAAAAACATGGTACATTTATTTATCGTTTGAAAATATTGTCGTAACGAGATTCAATTGATCAGTATCTAGATATGTTCCGCCTAGTTGGGTGCATTTTGTTTAAGTCTGATGGTATTATCAATGAGTGTTTTTTTAGATAAATTCCACGTAAACGATTTGTTCCTTATCTTTAGTTCTCTTTGGTGCGGCAATGGATTCGATAATACTATAAAGACACTTTTTAATCCAAATAATTGGATTGGATACACAAAATGAACAGACATATAAACACAACACATTGAGAAACATTTCCTAATGTAAGTTAGGTATCGAGTTTTTAGGATAAATTGTTTGTACATAAACATATGAATTTAAATTTATAGTAGTACATGATTGGGTATCTTTTCGGGACCCTGGCATGTACATCCCTATCTAAAATACTAAGGAGTTCTCCCACCCCCAATCCCCCCACCCCCATGTATGAGATGTAACTCCTCTATTAAGTAATTATTATTATTATTATTATTATTATTATTATTATTATTATTATTACATCGTACATAGAAACTTATTTAGAGTCAACATTATTGATCTCGTGTGGGTTTAATTTTTTTAATGGGTAGTTGACATTTGCGTCCCATATACTCTGCATATATTTTGTCGTAAAATCGTGTCGAAAAACAATATCTGTGTATATGTATATCGTTTACACGATTTTAAACGGACCACCTGTGAAGATAAAATATAACACCACAATCACACAAGACACCGATACGTTGATGGCGCATGTAATCCTTGAACGGCCTCCAAGTAAAATACCTGTAAATATCGATTCTGTATATACGTATTCTGTATACTGAATTAGATAAATTATCGTCTCTATTGTCATTTCCTATTACCAAGCCCGGATCGATCTGATCAGTTATATTTGTCCACGATTTGATGGCGAGGTAAAATGTCAGAAGAAAGACTAGATATGTTGTATGCATGGGCATGTGTAGACTTTACAAGATTTTCAACTTATAATTTGTTTACCTATATTTGTAAACCCGAGTTCTAGTGATTAGGAAACGAATGAGCTTACCGCGATGAGTACATTGCATACAGATCTGATTGTACACTGTTTCATAATATGTGTGAGTTCAAGTATTTATCAACAGCGGACAAAGATTGCAAACAAAATGTAAATAGAAAATCTCACTTAGTCACGAACAACATAAAAGTTTAATAATGTTCGTACACTCTTTATAGCTTTAATCGATTTGAGCGGTGTGTACATGTGCAGCTTAGAATTGCTGCGTAGTATGTACAGTTTGCATATCTGTCGAGCTGACTACCCCGTTACTGGGACAGTGACATAAATATTTACATTTATACAGAACTCACATCTGTCATTAGATCTGTGTTTATAAGCCGATAGTTTTGTAGATCATGCGTTTCACGCGGTGAATGGAGAAGTAATCTAGTATACACCGAATTCACAAGGTAGACTCGTCCGTTGAACCCTTTCCCTCCCCCATCAACCGGTGTCTAATAATCGACTAAAAAATATATACCACTTGGTCTTCCAAAAAGTCATAAATGGAATATATATATATATATATATATATATATATATATATATATATATATATATATATATATATATATATATATATATATACACACACAATTCTTGTTGCCTTAGCTATTTCACTTGTAGGGTGAACATAATGTACACTGGGGCAAATAGGTAAGCAATTTTGCAACTATTGGGGAAAGGACAAATTTTGCCAATGTTGCTGTTCTTTGGCTTAAGAGTTTCTATTTGTTGATCAGTGCTCGAAGAGAGCATACGTCACGAGGCGATAGTGTTTATACTAAAATATGCATACAGGCCGTCCATTTCTGTAATATTATGTGTAGCTGGCTCCAAACCTACTTTGATTTGCAGGGCACTTAAAAGAATTTATATTTTATGTACGGTCAGAGAATATACGTAGTATACAAGTAGGTGGCAACTTTCTCGGTTTTCCATAATAATACAAAATTTACGGAGTAATGACAACAGCAATATATCTATATATATATATATATATATATATATATATATATATATATATATATATATATATATATATATATATATATGAGATCTTGCAAAATGTTCGGTTCCAATGAACGCCAGAAAATATTTCAGATGCGTCCTTATAAGATAACAGAACACACTAGCGAAAGGGTTTTTTTTCAGTCCATAATATATAAGCCCTACTTAGATTTTGATCTTCTTTATCGTGTCATCAGTTGTATTCATTCATTTTACTGATGATCTACAGTGGCAATAATTCATGTTATGAATACGGTATATTTACTTTACAGAAAAGGACAAATTAACAGCAGAACAGCGTCAAGGTTTGATAGATACGATCAACTTCAGCCTTCTGGGGGAGGAGACGCTTAGAAGGGCATTTGAAGGGCAAATTGTGCCACCCACCAGCGTTGCAAAGGGTGCTCTTGCGCTCTGCTCGAGGTTAAGGGCGGAACTTGAGTCAGCCAAAAGTACTGTGTGTAAACAGGAGGAGGAGCTTCAGCGCCTGAGGAGGAGTAGACAGGTCACGCCTAACGTAACGTCCACCCCGATAAGAGATTCCAAAGATTCCAGTAAGCTTAAAATCGTCCACACTTGTCGAAACTTTAGTAATAGTTTTTGTCTTCTGTTTAACGCCCATTATCGTAAAATTGCATCCCTCGAGGACGTATTATTATTAATTAACATTGCACCAAGCATGAACGGACGAAAACGTAGATTGACACTCTTTCACTTATTTCTACCTTTCCTATTATTACTCTTCTGTCTGTCCGCTACCTTATTTCTATGTTCTTGACCGAGCACCACCCGTTGTTTAATAGTCAAGTGTGACAGCATTGACTGCATCAACGTAGTTATAGATAGAGAAGAATGAATTTCATTGAGGAGTGGGGGGGGGGGGGGGGGGGAGAGGAGAGATCTCAATCTCTACAGGTTTTACTATTTTTTAAAGGAGGACTCTATTACCTATATAACATTACTTTTTATGCAATATATTTCTTTCACACTCGATCAATCAGTTACGGTTCAGGTTGAGACATAAAGTGTACATAAAAAGACACAGATCAAGAAAAAAAGATAGATACATATAAACTTATATATATATATATATATATATATATATATATATATATATATATATATATATATATATATAATACAAGAGTGTAAATTTAAATTATACCATTAAATAAAAAAGCTACAATGTGTAAAACTTTAATACATAAACTATCTCTTTGAAACAAATGAATGAAAAATGTATATATGTCTGACCATTGCAGAAGAATTTATTACTGGGCTGTTTTGCCTCTCAAATATATTTATCAAATTCAAAATACCTACGAAATATTTTGACCATAAGTTCACAATTCAGATATGATTTCAGAAATTTGATATATAGATCATCTGTTTTCCTATAGCAAGGAGAAAGTAAATATCATTTAGACAAGCAGTTCTAATATTATAGTTTTGTAAAAATTTCTTATTAATATTAAAATTATCCTTCAACCAATGTTCTAACTCAATCTATAAATGATTTTTATTTTTTACATTCAAATAATAAATGTACAATTGATTACTTCTCCTATTCACAGACACTACATTTATCATTATCTGGTATTTTGTCTTTGTGTAAAAATGAATTTGTATACAAAATTGTACGCACTATTTTAAAAATGTAACAGCTCTTAATTTCATATTCACAATGCAAGCAAGTAAAGAAACATAATTAACATTTTATCTGAATCCATATTTTCTATTGAGTCTATTCCATTTTTGGTTTGGATTCATTCTTTTTTTTTTACAGTAATAACATCATCAATAATTCTGAACTCTTTCATATTTTTCAAAATATATGATAAATATACATCGTAATTATAAATATTGTTTTTTATTTTAATATTCTTGATTTTATATTCTTGAATTTCACATTTTCATTTTCAATCGGATATTTCCTTTTTTTTTTTTTTTTTCTTTTTTTTTTTTATAGGAATTTTCCTTATCACAGGCATATAGTCTACAATCACAGGCATATAATCTACAAATGTTCCTTTCGACCCGTACATATTTTTAATTAATCAAAAGAATATAAGGAACCATCGCATGGAACTAGAACGAAAATACTATGGATGCCTTTTTCAAGCCAATCTTTTATGCAAATCTTTTGTGACCCAAACATATTTAAATTATACCATATGGGTGATAATAAAACCTTGTCAATTGTATAATTTTTCAACTTCTTAGTAAATTCTCGCCTTGAATCTAGTATATTTTTCCAAAATTTGTTCGTCAGATTTTGAAGCAGTAAGTGATTAATGTGTGATCCAAAAGTTAATATTTTCTTAAAATCAATACAAGCAAAAGACATCCATTTATTTTTAATTTCTTTTCTCAGTCATAATATCTTTATTGCCTTAATACAATTTTTAATTTTTCAGTCTTCCGACCTCTATGCTTATAATCTTAAAAGATAACATGTCATTTTACACGATCTGGCCATATATTCCAAATAAATCTATAGTTTTTCAGTAAGAAAGTGTGGTGTATCGGATAGAGATTGAAATAGGTGTGTGAAATGGATTAAACTAAGGATTTAATTATGGTAATTTTTCCATACAGAGTTATATTTGGAGATAAGACAGTTTGCCCGTTTGTCGATTATGTCAGCTCAGTCCCACAGCTTACAGCACGCACGGGGTTAAACGATTAGGTCATCTTGTCACTGTTGTTGTTAATACCGATTGCTTAATTGTGTGGATTTTATATATCTGATACATTACTGTAAATTTACACCATCATTCCATAATAGGTCACTCTAAATCGCCATAATATGTGTCAAGCAGTTCGATTCAGCTTTTATCGAATGAAGAGACAATACTTCCTTATCAGATACCAATCATGGGGAAAGCTTCTCTTTCATAGATTTTTGCTCTTTTCTGCTTCGAATATTTCTCGCGTTTAGTTTTTGCGTTTGTGCAATTGTTATTTTATTCCATTCTTAGATTAAATTTCCACTGTTCGTGACCAGATGGCGAAAAGCGCGACAAATATATCCACATGAAAGTTCACCATATACGGGATCTTATTTACAGACATGATCTATAATTATAAACACTGTTTTTGTCTTGAGAAGAAGAAAAAAAAAAGAAAAAGAAATTTGTTTGGAAGGATGATGTTGACTGATATTTACATCTTCTATGCTTGTTGACGAAAAGAACATGTCATGTGTTTAAACATTTTTTTTATTATTTTTTTTTTTATCTACATGAGAATGACCATTATACTTAGGGACCGATCATTTCATTTTTTCGGGGGGGGGGGGGATGCCCGCTCTTAAATAACCTGACAAATTTATTTTTGCTAGGATTTATTGCAAAAAAGAACCCGTTATATCCCTTATATTAGTTTTAAATATTTTATCTTGACGTAAAAGAAAAAATATCCCGTCTCGTAAGAAAATTACAGCTGCCCCCCCCCCCCCCAATGAAATGGTCGGTCCCTCATTTGTGAAGATCTTAAAGTGAGATCCCCAAACATTCTGTCCTATTTTTCAGGTTTTTCCGATATACCCGTGCGCGACAGGAGTTCACCGCCAATACTTCCAGAAACCGATGATATTCATTCGCCTAGGACGCAAGATATTTTGGTGGCTGCCAGAAATAAGCTAGCCAATTCAGCTGCCTCAACCACCACAGTGTACAACACATTTCGACCTGTTACTGCCGACGGTGATCTAAGTTTTGATGATGACCTTGATTATAGATACGAAAGAAGCTACCGCTCCCTTGACAACACCAGGACCAAACCAAGAAGCGCCGTCTATAGAACCTCGTACCTTTATTCACACAGAATGTAAAACAATTAAGTCCACAACGATATTTTGACCCACTTTTACTAACACAGAGGAGCTAATACAAACATGGGTATCGACGCCGGTTGGTTGAGGTGACCAAAATGGAGGTTCACGGTGAATAAGTGTTATTACACGATGTTATGTATGCAGCCCTTAACCCTTATTTTTCAATGAACTGATCAATTTCTGAGCTCCTGGATGTGCCAAAAATATCGATTTGATCAAACGTTTATGTACATAGCTAGGCTGTATTGTTTATATATATATATATATATATATATATATATATATATATATATATATATATATATATATATATATATATAGAGAGAGAGAGAGAGAGAGAGAGAGAGAGAGAGAGAGAGAGAGAGAGACTAATTTTCACTGCTGTGACAATCCAAACGAAGTCGTCAGTAAAGGTAAATTTAAAATCAGTGATCAGTCAATCTTTCAGGTGATTCAGTTCTACTAATTTGAACAACTTTTCCGTTTCCTGATATCCCACATTCCTCATTTACCTATTCCTGTTAGATCAGTATACTTAATGTATGGACTATTATCGGATGTAATGGCCAGGAAAAGCTATGCCAAACAACTCGATAACATTTGTATAATGAGTTGTACAGAATCCATCCCAAACAGAGGCTAACTCTTGAGTCCACATTGAACTTTTGATAACATTATCTTTTTCGGCAATATAGCGTCTGTTCTTATACCTAAAACACAGCGTCTGTTCTTATACCTAAAACACAGCGTCTGTTCTTATACCTAAAACACAGCGTCTGTTCTTATACGTAACTGGCCTCATGGGGTCAGAAGACAAAGTCGTTGGTTTTTTTTCCTTTTTTTTTTTTTTTTTTTTTTTGTTCTTTTTTTTCTTCATCCATGGCCATCATTAGTTAGTAGTTTGGTGAAAATCAACTTGTTATTGCTCCCACGCCAACCAGATTTATTTAAATCAGATTCATTTCGGAGTTAGGTGGGGATTAATTAGTATGTAAGTATTGGGTTTAACGGCACGTCAGAACAACCCTTGCTATACAATGCCAATTAGGAGTTTAGTTATAAAAATATAAAAGGAAAAATTGTATAAAACCTTTAGGAAGATAAACCCTTCCAAACAAAGGAAATATATAGTCCTTTAAGATAATATGCAAAGATCTAACAAATGTTGTAAAAGAATGTAAAGATTAAACATTTATAAAGCTTTCAGGAAGATAAACCTTTCCAAATAAAGTAAATATACTTTTTTTTTATAAGATAAAAGGTAAAAGATGCCAAAGTTCGGGGGATATATTAGAAAACACACGTAATAAAAATAATGGTATAAAATTGTATAAAATCAGTTAAAACTATTTAAACTATCAGCATTTGATTGTCTTACCTTCCTAAGCATGGTGGGTGATTGGTACCACTTTTTCTGGCAGCTACGGTGACGTTAGAGTTTTGTGTTTTCATATTTTAATTCAAGTCAGATACAGTGTAGGTAGAGGGCTGCACCATTGCATGGACGCATGTCAGATACCGTAGGTAGAGGGCTGCACCATTGCATAGACGCATGTCAGATACCGTGTAGGTAGAGGGCTGCACCATTGCATGGACGCATGTCAGATACCGTGTAGGTAGAAGGCTGCACCATTGCATGGACGCATGTCAGATACCGTATAGGTAGAGGGCTACACCATTGCATTGACACATGTCAGACACCGGGTAGGTAGAGGGCTGCACCACTGCATGGACGCATGTCAGACACCGGGTAGGTAGAGGGCTGCACCATTGCATGGACTCATGTCAGACACCGGGTTCTGTTGGACACTTGTTTCTGGTGGTTCAGTGTAAGCCAGATTGATGATAAATGTACAAATTACACATCTGATACCAGAAAAGCACTCGCATAAAATACATTTAATTCATAACATTATATTGTTATAGATCTGCTGATCAGGTAAATACATTTTGAATAAAACTTTTTTAAAAATAGATAGTTGTTTGAAAAATATAATTGCATTTACTAAAGGTTTGTATAAAGTATGTCCCGCTATTTAGAATTACGTTTTTCAAACAACCATAACATAATTGAACGTCGAATTGAGGCAGTCATGCATGGTAAAGATCCTGGAGTGAATGTAAAATTGATGGTGATGCACAAGTTATAAATAAAACGAGATAACTGTTGGTACAGTGCATGGGGGGGGGGGGGGTTCCAAAACCGACCGGTAGAATTAGAATGGGCTGTGGCTTGTCAGGTATGTGTGGTTTTCTTATTTATCCATATCAAACAAAGCATGCAAAAATATAATACCTATTGGCCTATCCGTATCAAACAAAGCAAACACAAATATAATACCTACTGGCCCATCGCGTTATGCACGAAGTTGTAAGCTAACTAGTCCCCCTCTACAACCAGTCAGAATTTATAGGTAATCAATTAATGTAAAACTTTACTTGTCGACCACTGTTTCATATATTACCTCAGACAGAACAGCTAATCAGATCCTTCAAGGAAGCAATTTTACTCGACTACAGCACAGGTCTGGTGAATTTGCTCCCTTGTATAGCGGGGTTTCGGTCTGGAAGTAAACACTGTAAATACTAGAAGCGGAACATCCTGGCAAGGACTCAAACGTCTACAGCGGACGTTTGAGTCCTTACCAGAATGTCCCGGTTCTAGTCAATCCATCTTCCCGCTGGATGTTAACCTACAATGGTCAGGCCCTCCATGCAGGGTGAGGGATGTATTCTCATTCGCTTCACGACACTACAACTGGAATAAACTCCTGCCTTAAGAACCCCATGTATGCTCGGGAGCCTGTAGCATTAACCTGGAGCAGCGGTTCTCAAAACATTTTGCACCCGCGGCCCACTTCTGGGTATTCAGTGTATGGCTAATATATCTCCTGCAGCAAGCCCGCGTCCCAAAAGTGGATCGGAACCCTGAGTTTGAGAACCTATGACCTAGATGAGTGCCAGATTAAATACAGTAACATTTAGATAACTCCAACGTCAATCGCTCAAAACTTGGCATTACGCGAATGACTGCGTCTGTCCCGATGAAAAGAATTACGTTGTTCATCAGCCTCCTTTGAGTTTCACAAACTCCCAGGGCTGGAGGCTCACAATTCGAGTTTTCTGGTGTTATACGAGAGGATGTTTTATAACGAAATTAAGCCAATCATTCAAGAGAAGCCAAGCATCTGCGTGACTGATGTTTGAGTTATCGAACTTTATTTACAACCCTTTGGAACGGTTTACGTCGGAAATGATCGCGATGAAATTAATGTGATCATTTAAATGATGAACTTTAATTGGTAAGTATTGGCAGTTGCAATCAGAAGATAGCTTTTCAAGGTAAAGTAGTTTATTAATTATGGGAGACTACGACGACCAACTGCTCTAAAATCCTCAGTGTCGATGAAATTATGCTATTTTCACAGATAATTTTTTGTACGTGTAGAAAAAGAAAAACTCGTAAATATATTTATTGACTGTGATACACTTCAAGTAGATTTATATTTAAGAATTTACTTGAAAAATAAATAATTTATCGATGAAATTTTTCTTCTTTGTTAACGTTTCTATATATTCTTGTATAGAGATAGACAGAGACATACAGACACAGAGAGAGTTAAGCCAACTGTCAGGCATTCATTCAGAGTGTAGGTATTGTTGTTTTATTTTAATAACTAAGAACACAGTTTAGAGTATCTTCATAAGAACAGCCTCATACAGTAAAAATTTGTTTGAAATAATCTCCGAGAATATTATTGGCTTACTGTACACAATTCTTAAGAATAAGTTTTGTAAATCACATTACTAGAACGTCAATTGTAGGTATACGTTTGCTTATCTGTTCGTATATCTATCTATCTATCTATCTATCTATCTATCTATCTATCTATCTATCTATCTATCTATCTATCTATCTATCTATCTATCTATCTATCTATCTATCTATCTATCTATCTATCTATCTATCTATCTATCTATCTATCTATCTATCTATCTATCTATCTATCTATCTATCTATCTATCTATCTATCTATCTATCTATCTATCTATCTATCTATCTATCTATCTATCTATCTATCTATCTATCTATCTATCTATCTATCTATCTATCTATCTATCTATCTATCTATCTATCTATCTATCTATCTATCTATCTATCTATCTATCTATCTATCTATCTATCTATCTATCTATCTATCTATCTATCTATCTATCTATCTATCTATCTATCTATCTATCTATCTATCTATCTATCTATCTATCTATCTATCTATCTATCTATCTATCTATCTATCTATCTATCTATCTATCTATCTATCTATCTATCTATCTATCTATCTATCTATCTATCTATCTATCTATCTATCTATCTATCTATCTATCTATCTATCTATCTATCTATCTATCTATCTATCTATCTATCTATCTATCTATCTATCTATCTATCTATCTATCTATCTATCTATCTATCTATCTATCTATCTATCTATCTATCTATCTATCTATCTATCTATCTATCTATCTATCTATCTATCTATCTATCTATCTATCTATCTATCTATCTATCTATCTATCTATCTATCTATCTATCTATCTATCTATCTATCTATCTATCTATCTATCTATCTATCTATCTATCTATCTATCTATCTATCCGTCTGTCGAGGACCCGGGTGGCCAAGTGGTCTAAGGCGCTCGCCTATACGGATCGCTCACATCACACCACTGTCTGTGTGGGTTCGAGTCTTGGCTCGACCAACGTGGGTATGCGAGAAAGCTTGCCAGTAGCTTTCCGTGGGTCGGTGGTTCTTCCCGGGGTCTTCCCGGGTTCATCCTCCACCAAATATACTGGCCGCCATCTATAGTCTATCATGTACTGAAAAATGGCGTTAAACTCTACAAAACCAAAAACCTATGCATCTTTCTCTTCGTCAGTCTATTTATCGATCGTGACTTTTTGAGATGTACAACCTAAAAGTGAAATAACTTTACAAAAGGGGTAATGGAAACATATTTTGGGAAACGGGATAATAACATCGATCATCATGTGTTGGCTGCTTGTAGAAAGGTCATGCTTGATAATTCAGATCCAAAATCGACCGGATGAGGAATTTTAAATTCGCTTAAAATGTGTCTTGAAAAGAACAACGTTATTTGTAAAGAAAAACAAAATTTCTTCAAAAGAAAGAGACATGCGAGGACGAGGTTTGCTCCAGCTGTATGCAAACATTTATGCAGCTGAATGGGAGAAAGAAATATTTGCTAAGGCACTAAATCCACCATTTTTCTGTGTTAGGTTTATTTATACTTTTTTCATTTGGACCCATTCGTAATAAAAACTCAAAGAGTGTCTTAACTGGATTAATAACCAACACTCATGAATTACATTAAAGCTAAAATTAATAAGGAAAGTGTTAATTTCTTAAGAGAAAAAAAAAAAGAAAAAGAGAGAGATAACAATCTACAAGGGCAATTACTTTGCAAAGGGAGATAATCTGGATACTAAGGTATATTTCACGAAAGAAGACACTCTTTAATTGCTACATAAATTAATTTCCAAACACAGCATACGTTCAGGAGCATTGTCAAATCCAAAATACTTTGGTTCCACTAGATTTGCAACAATGAAACACAAGACGTTGACGACGTTTCTTCATTACTTTTCAAAGGACCGCGAGAAAGAGGTTACTAACACAAGGAACGTAGGAAAATTACATCTGAAGTATTAAGAAGAATACATATTCATAGCAAAACACAAGAGATCATTCTTCATTTAAATAGACAATAAGCCTCTGAACCAAAGCATGGTAGATAAAGTTCTAGTGATTTGCAAGAAACAGTTCCTAAAACTTTTGGAATATGTACTTTGGTTACAGTTTATAAACGTAAAAAGAAACATCTAAATGATAGGGAACATCGTAGTGACATCCAAAATAGCATGCATCCACAAACCCGGTTGTATTAAGTGTGAACTTAATGGTTGTATCAAATGTGAACTTAATGGTTGTAAGTTGTGTGATTCTCTATTAATTCATGTATAGTAACAAATATTGAAAACAGATATATATTTTTTAAAATTAATCAACATACGTCATATTATACTCAACACTGGGGCCCCGGGTGGCCGAGTGGTCTAAGGCGCTCGCCTTTACAGATCACTCACACATCTCACCTCTGTCTGCGTGGGTTCGAGTCTCGGGCTCGGCTAACGTGGGTATGTGAAAAAGCTTACCAGTAGCTTCCCGTGGGTCGGTGGTTCTTCCCGGGTTTTTCCTCCACCAAATACTGGCCGCCATGTATAGCCTTTCATGTGCTGAAAAATGTTGTTAAACCCACAACAACAACAACAACAACAACAATACTCAACACTTGATCTATGTAGTGTATTGATTGAGATGGAAAAAACAGTATTTTAGTACAAACTGTAGTAAATATCATTTGAGAGCGATTGCCATAAAATATAACATCTGCTGGTCTAAAGAGGATATAAGAAAAATATTAAAATTCTGGACTAACCTTTAGGAGCTGACACTAATTTTGAAATCCCACCAACGGTGTGTAACCTCGACGTAAACCTGTGCCATTTTATGTTATTTATTTGTTTTACCTGTTACTTATCTTATTTGTACTAACATTGTACGGGACAATTAAGACATATTATATCTATCTATCTATCTATCATCTTATGTATTTTTTTTATTATTTTTTAGATGTAACAATATAAAAGGAAAATAAAAGAAGTAACATATTTTAGAAAGCGGACATTCTTGAACATCCGTTTAAAAAATTATTTATGCAGGTCATAAGTTCATGAGCATTAATAAATCTCACTTAAATACTAATGTTCCACCAAGATGCAACAATGATCAAGACTTTTGCGATGCATATTCAGTCTCAACCTTAATGGGTGGTCATATCATGACTTGTAAATGGTAGTAAACGAAAATACTGCCGATTTTATATTCATCATGGCTGCCATGGTAACTATCTTTAAGACTTCTTATTGCTACTCCTCATAAACAAATGGTTATATCGACATGGGTTTTACTATAAAAAGAAAATTTGAAGGGCATGTAAGTAGTGTAGTTGTGACAAAGTAGGACCTAATCATTTGTTGTTGTTGGGTTTTTTTTTTTTTTTTTTTTTTTTTTTTTTAAATCCCGTATAGGATACGAGAACATAACGATTAAAAAGTCTTTTCACCAGTTCTATTTCATTCACACTACTAGAACACGCATATTTTTTGTGTATCACAATAAAAAAAAACAATTACAAAAATTACTGGACCAGTCAGAGTATGAAGAAAATTATTAACGACACGACCTGTGCAAAATCACAACAGTAAATTATTTTGTACACAACATAAATAATAGCACAAGGCTACAGTGTATTGAATTCGACAGTTTACAAAAAGGTGATGTCAATATTTCAGGAGTTTAACATGAAAACAACAGTGTTGGTATCAAGAGATGACATGTATTTAATTACAAGTTTGGATGGAATTAAAGTGTGGTAAAAGCTAGTTGTATTACCAAACACAAAAGAATGCATTTTTTATTTCAAGCATAAAAAATATATACTACAATGCTATAAAATATTCCATTTCAAGCATAAAAAAGATATACTACAATGCTATAGAATATTACATTTCAAGCATAAAAAAGATATACTACAATGCTATAGAATATTACATTTCAAGCATAAAAAAGATATACTACAATGCTATAGAATATTACATTTCAAGCATAAAAAAGATGTAGTACAATGCTATAGAATATTACATTTCAAGCATAAAAAGATATACTACAATGCTACAGAATATTACATTTCAAGCATAAAAAATATACTACAATGCTATAGAATATTACATTTCAAGCATAAAAAAGATATACTACAATGCTATAGAATATTACATTTCAAGCATAAAAAAGATATACTACAATGCTATAGAATATTACATTTCAAGCATAAAAAGATGTACTACAATGCTATAGAATATTACATTTCAAGCATAAAAAAGATATACTACAATGCTATAGAATATTACATTTAATAATGGTAATATAAAGATATAATACAATGCTATAGAATATTACATTTAATAACGGTAACATTAAGATATTATACAATGCTATAGAATATTACATTTAATAATGGTAACATTAAGATAAGCAGCATCAACACTGATAGCAAGCTGTTTAAAATATTTCAGAAAATCATGTAGATGGTCATAAATTTTAAAAAAGTGCCGATTTGATATCCAACATGGTCACCGTTGCGGCCATCTTAAAAATATTTTTATTGTTATTTCTCCTGAACGGATGTTCATATCAACATGGGGTTTCGACTGAAAGACTTCTTATGACGTGTAATTGGTGCTAAAAGAAGATTGTGCAGATATGACCTCGCAATATGGCAGTCACAGAAGTTATCAGGAAAACCTTGTTATGACTACTCCTCCTGAACGGATGGTTTTATTGAAATGGGTTTCACTGACACATCTTACATGTAGTAGGACCTATATTATAACGACACTGATCTAGTCTCCACTTTTCACAAAACACTGTAGCAACCTGCAGCTGGTCCTGAATGAAAATGGCGCTGATCTGACCTCCAACATGGCAATCAAAATGGACATATAAAACAAATCTTGTTATTACTACCCATCTTCAAAGAATGGTGGCATTAACATTGTGGTTTTTACCAAAACATCGCTTGCAATATATTATTAGTCCTGAATGAAAATGGTGCTGATCTGACCACCGCGCTGTTGTGAACAAGTTTGAAAATCAAACCTTCTTGCCCTTGGTGTCATGTTTATGGTCAACGCTTGCAGTTTTTTTACTTATTATGTGGGTCCGACATGAATTTCAGTATTTAGAAATTTAAAAAAAAAAAAATGAAAGGAGGGAAGAAGCTGAATTCTCGTCAGTTCCTATAAATTCTTTTCGGCTAGTAGAACGTCACTACCTCAGGGGACTCTTGTTTACTGTTCATCTGACATCTACATAAAACAGTATCAGTAGACCAATGTTTCAATGTGTATTTGTTTAATTGCTAAAGTATATGACAAATTTATTCTGAAGATACCTTTGTGCAGGGAACAATCGTGACTCTTGATATTGGCTTAAAAAATTAACACGTTTATTTCCCGTTTCAACTATTTTCCCGGAAGGAACATGATGACATTGTAAGATTGAATTTCATCTCAACAGATACTCTTTATTTCATCTCTTCCGGTTGCAAAAATTTGTTTGTTTCATCAGTTATTGTCATATGGATATAGGTCAATTAAAATAAGATAAAAATTAAGTCGATAAAATTGATATTAATTTGTAGTTGAAATTCAGTCTAAAGATTATGAACAGGATCGGATCCATAAATATCGTTAGACGTTGGTGGGGGGGGGGGGGGGAGGGGAGGGGAGGGGTGCGTAAAAAAATATGTGAAGGGACTGTGGGACAGAATCCCTAGTGGGGGCCCAGGATGAGAAGCCCCTGGAAGCTGCTACATTTCAAGCGTTTCCAGGGCACAATTGTAACAAACTGGCTAAAGAAAACTTACTCTGGGAAACGTGGGTGGGGGGCCGCCCCCTCCCTAATCCACCCCTGATGAATGGATCTCTCAAGTAAAACACGGTGAAACAATTTTTCTTTCTGGAACAAAATATGAATACACAATTTTTCAAAGAAAGAGAGTTTACAAATTTTTGAATCTTGAATATGAAAATACAAGAGAATATTTTGGCAAACAATAAAAGAAGTCTTTCAGAATAACTTAGAAACCAGTATGTGAAAGTAAGGCGAATTATTATTATTTATTTATATATATATATATATATATATATATATATATATATATATATATATATATATATATATATATATATATATATATATATATATATATATATATATATATATATATATTGTTTTAATATAGAAATTAACAACTATAAGTATAAGAGAAAAGTTTAAATCTGGGGTATTTATTTTTTTCACAAAGTGGTGGAAACTTTAAAACATTTGATAACATAATGAGATTTTCTATAACGATTTTTGAATATGAAAATAAATTCATTGGAATTTAACTCTACATGGCTTGCGTGTGTGTGTGATTTTTTTTTATTATTGTTGTTGTTGTTTTTCCCAATGATTTACGCAACAATCATACATTACTATTTTATGTGCAATCAACTGAGGTTAGCTTGAGAGCAGTTAATAAAAAAAAAAAAAAAAAAAAAGAAGAAGAAAAGTCCATGATATGCGTACCTGACAGTTTTAAACATAATTTAACTATAACGAACCAAACATTACTATGAATGTATTGTTTTTATTTCGAATTAAGAGGAAAAACGTGTACTCTTTTTAAACAAAGGAAATTATTTCTATCGTAATTCTTTATATCCGAAATTGTAAACACTCTTTAATAGTCCATTCTTGAACTATATTCATTTTCCATCATCGTGAAAAAGTTTGTTGTTAAAAATAAATTCTTTCAAAATTTGTGTCCTGTTTGTAAGACAGGGTCTTTGAAACTTAAACAGCTTTCCATGTATAAGTATTTGAATGCGACTTCTGTTTTCGGGTTGAACATCAACCATCAAGATTTCTATGCCTTTAAAAGTCTGTCCTCATATTTTCAATATAATATTTGTAATGTCTGGCCAGTTTGAGAAGACATTTTGTGACAGAACTTTTTTAAAAACCATTTTATACTTAGAGATTTACCACAATGTCAGACAAATTCAACCCACTCATATCAGTTTAAGGGACACGATCCTTATTCCGGTAGAGTTACTATTCGTAGTTTATGAACGACGGGAAGATTTAAAAAGTAACCAATCAGCGAATCGCTTATATGCGGCTTTTTCAAAATGCAGTTGAACATTAAAATTAATGAAAGTGTATAAATATTTAACTTTTTGCACAGCATCTACAAAATAAAACAATGGCAACACCTAGGTAAGTGAAAAATAGTATTTATTCGATTAAATCCAGTAGTCAAAGGTGCTAAGAAATGGCACAAACCTTGTTAATATTTACACAAATGAAGCCTTCATTGACGGGTAAAATCTGAATCATATTTGTTGGTTTAAAATTAAGTTAATTGTTTAAAAATCAGTTTATTCCTATATCTCATTATTGAAGTAACAAATGTAACAATGGAATGTAACAAAATCCCCAAATAAACCATGGTAACTTTCTACTGTACCGTAGATAGTAAGAACTGAATATTACGCCCAGATTTCGAGTACAAACTCTACAGCATGGTTAACAGTAGAATATGTAGAAGCAAGAAATGGGTACGGTTTAGAAAGTCTTCAAGTATAAGATATACTTTTAATGATGCAAAAGAGTCCCGCCACCCCCGTAAGTAAATTGAAAATTTAATAGTATCATGAATATTCTGTGCACTGTTACAGGCAGTTGATCTCTTGGCAGATGAGTTATAGCTTCAAGACGTTACAGCCAAGTCACAGTTCCTTTTCTATCTTCACTACTCATGTGCAAAGATATTTGTATGGCACTTTGTTTCATACAGTGATTATTTAGCATTTCTGAGAAAAATAATGTGTTTTTGGTAATCTGTTGGAAAGAAAACATTACAAACTTTTTAGGGGTGCACTGTATGTTTAGTGGTGTATGTTGCACATTCTTAGGCATGCTCACTGATATATACTTGTGCACATTGGCATAGAGTGCTGACTGATGCATCCCTGCGTTAAAAATCTAGTGGCATAATTTCCAGTAGCCGGTTGCTGAAATTCATTTTGTTACTCTTCATATTCTACTGGTCTTTGCTGCTGACAGTGTTAAGACATTGAATTAATAGTAACTGCAATCCCTAAACGAAATTTGTGAGTTTTTACCATGCTATTGTAGCACAAGTTACCAAACTAACTGCAATAGGATCAGTTTAAAATGACAGTCTAAATTATTTCATGTTCAAAAATAAGTAAACTGACTTTATATTATATTTTTAGTGTTTTCCCTATGCCTATGCCTAACATGCTTAGACAAATTACAGCTGGTAAACGACATATCTTAAATTCCCACTGACATGCCTTGATTTCAAAATTGACAATATTTACGACTATACACAGGTTGCTATAAATTACCTTTTGGGATTTGATTTGTTGTTGGTTTTAAATTATTCGTCAGAATACTGTTGTAATAATAGGAGGCCCAAATATATTAGTGCATTTAAGGTAATAATTAACTGATCAAACAATTAGCCATGAATTATTTTGTCTGTTGGAAGCCCATCTGCTTTAAAATGCATGTTTTAGATGATATGAGTCATAGACAATATGATGTGAGCTGACAAAGCTCTTAAAGCATTACTTGGAAAGACTAGGATCAGAGTTTTTCTTAGGAATTCAGTACTGAGAGTCCCATTAAAGGGAAAAACAATGAAAATTTGACTATTATTTGATAGATTTTAAGTTCAAATATGCAGGAGATGTAACTGATGTTCAGATAAACTCGTGCTAATATGAAAATAGTTCAAACTTGTGATGGATATGTATGTATATAGTAACCTTTTATTTCACCTCAGAACAATAGTGGCTATATGATTCCAACCAAAGGTAAAGTTTGAAATATGTAATAATAAAGAATTGCACAAAAAGTTTACGAAGATAAACCCTTTCCAAAAATGTAAACATGAAAGAAAACAAGATAAAAGGTAAAGATGAAAAAATTCTGTAAAAGGTGTTAAAATAAAAGATAATGTTAAAACTTGTAAAAATCAACTGTATCTACCATACACTTGGTGCATCCTTATTTTGCATAGATAAGATGTATGAATGACTTGAAAGCATCAGAGGATCCTCAAATGGTTTGTTGCATCATGAGGTTTGTGTTCACTTCAGTACTAAATACATTACAGCTAAGAATGTTCTTCAAGAAAAATAAAATAAAAAATTTAACCACACTTTAAATTCTAGCGATTTTTTGCTATTAATTTAACTGTGCCTTTATTGCCCATGAGGACTTAAATTTGTGATGCTTTCCGATCCAAATAAAATAAAAAGCAGGGCTCATGCTGGACTCGAAAATTTTGGGTATAGTGACTTTTCCCTCCTGTTGTAATAGGGCAGAGTGATGGGAAAATTGGGAGAAGTGTGCTGGAGGTCAAATTGTGAAATTGCAAAATAAGTTCATCAGCAACTGGAATTTTCTGGCTTTGCCAGGTCTGATCAAATTTTTTTTTCATCCACTTGTCTAGGACTAGTGGTTGCAGAACATTCATGTGTCCTACCTACCTTTTCACTTGTCCCAAAATTTAAATAACTTGTCTAGATTTGATGAGATGTATGCACATTAATCCAAAAGAAATAATGTATAACATGTTTGTTTACTAACATTTTTTCAGTTTTTGATTGTCATGGTATCTTATATACACTATATCTTCCTCCGATACAGTAGCATCAGTACTTACATCAGCAAGAATGGGAAGGAATTTACTGGAATTTGGACTTTCCCAAACTTCTTCTCTCAAGACTTGATAAAATGACAGAACAAAAGTCTCATGATCTGATTCTCTTCTTGTAATTAACACAAAATTCAACACTGTTCTTCTGGAGTGCGCACAGCATTCCACAGCAGACAATGGTTTTCCATAACATGCAGTGTTGTACCTAGGAACTTTACTTGGTATCTTGTTCATGGTCTTGAATTAGCAGATTTATAAATTGTACAACTCTTACAGTCTTTATAAAGTACATGATCATTTTCAATCAATGTTTATCAATACAGTGCAATTCTAAGTAGACCTAAATCATAGGAAAAGGGTGCAATTCTAATTAGACCTAAATCATAGGAGAAGGGTGCAATTCTAATTAGACCAAAATCATAGGAAAAGGGTGCAATTCTAATTAGACCAAAATCATAGGAAAAGGGTGCAATTCTAATTAGACCTAAATTATAGGAAAAGGGTGCAATTCTAATTAGACCTAAATCATAGGAAAAGGGTGCAATTTGTAATTGCTATGCAGTTAACTTTTTAGTTCGGTGTTTTGTAAGGATAAGATAAAAAAAAATATCTTTTTCATTATGGTAATTATTTATTTTTCATTAGGAACGCCTAATTTTGTATGTATTCATGTAGATGACTAAACTTTTGATAAATTTATGTTTTCAAGTAAGCACAAAGGTGGGACTTACAGGATGGGGTATGGGACTTCTAAATTTCAAACTATGCAAGTCCATCACTTCCAAAAATGAAAAATGATTGGAACCCCAGTAGATAACTGTTTCCAAAAAGATGTGACTAATGTTTGTCGAAGGCAAATTATGTCAGTTCATTATGTTTTTGGTGAAATATTGTATAAATTCATTAATCGCTTCATATTTTTGGTCTCAAAACTTCTTTGCTGATACAGTATTTGGTTATGGGGTTGCAAAAAGCTTGGACTTTCACCACTACCTAGAGCAGAGCTCATTCCAGGAATTGATAAAAAGGAGCCTGAGAGCCCCTACCCAGTCAAAAAAGTGGGGTCATTTAGAAGAAATATGGGTCACAAATATCCTTACTTGTTGCTTGTTTATTCAAGAAAATTAAAGCACATATCATTATCAGCATCCCCTGCCAAGAGTATTTTTTGTAACGGGATTTGAATTCATCATGTTTGAGTTACAATTCCTCTCTAGAATTTATTTTAGACATTTGGGTATACATTTTTTCATCCCTGTATACCACTTTGGACATAAATGCAGTATTGTTTTTTGCAGAAGATTTCATCTTCTCTTCTTTACATTTTCTATCCATGATCATTAACCATGTATTCTCGATTGTTGCCCAAGCTAATCAAAATCATTAAGACATTTATGTCAGCCAATGAAATTTAACATCTTTTGCTTCTTTGGCAATGAGTACACTCTATTCAGTAAGCCAGCTTGGGATGCTCTTGATTCAATCAGTCTTAAAAAAATCAACCGTGAGGATATTTTTTTTCTTCTGGGGTAATTTTTATGAAACCTATGGGCACCATGGAGGAAACTTTCTTCCACCAAAGATATAGGTCAGTGGCACAGCGTAACATAAATTCTGAGTTTCACATTAGTATGGTTGGTAGTAAAGTTGTAACTCTGTATACTCGAGGACACCAGAAGCTACTAAATGAGTTCAAAAGTTGACTGTAAAGCATGTTTCTACTGTTTTGCACCAATAAATTTGGTTTTTATAACTAAAAACCCATCCAAGATTCACTATTTGGATCAGAATGCTTTTGGGGCTGACAAAATGAAATGTAATGGACGAGGGTGAATGTTTTGCCCACATCACCTGGTTGCGTGATCCTTGAAAAGACAGTTCTGTGATCACTACAGCTGTGATCACCACAGGTATCACTTGAAACCATAAATCTTGCTTTATATGGACCTAAAATGAAAAGTATCAGTTCCTATTTTAAATTCAGCATCTTGAATGTTAGGTAGGTCAGTAAATAGTTTATGTTTGGCGTGGAAGTAGTGTAATCATGAGTTTCAACTGGGTAGTACATTTAGCCATTGTTAAGAGAAAACCATGTAGTATGATTTAGTTGCTGTCTGGAGACCAGAAGATTCTGAGTAATTAAAAGTAATTAGACAAAAATGCTGCAAAAGTAACCCAAATCCAGGGTTCAAAATGCACTGGTGCATACCTGCACAGTGTATGTTTTTGTCCATATGCATATAAGGAAAATATATTTAGGTAGCATATATAATTTTTGTCAACATCCATGCTCAAGTTTTGAATTTATATTTTTATTTTTATGGTGATTGGAAATGAATTCTTGACTCATTGTTCAGGGAGAGCTGGGGTTGGTTGGTTGGAATCATTGTTCAATATTTTGGGAGCAAGTTGCTAAAATTGGCAATGTGGCATGATTTTCAAATGAAACTTATTTTCTTCCATTAGTAAAGAACAGCTAAAAACTGAACTGACAAGCTGTTTAGACTTGGCCTTGAATAAACTTCATCAGATCTGGAATGTACTTGGACTTTGTGATGCTCAGAGACGTGACAGGACCAACACCGTGCTACACCATCTGCGAAATCTGCTGGATGAGATGGTAAATGAAGAAGAGACCTTGAAGGAGCAGATACTACGAAACATTAAAGAATACACAAGGGAGATGGAGGCACTCTGTCAAGAGTTAGCAGTTCCTGAATTTGAGGTAATATTTTGCATCTTGTTTTGTTAAGGGAATCTTTTTTTCAGGAATGTCACTTCCTTTGTCTTTTCTGAATTAGCAGATGAGGAGATGTGATATGTATCACAATTCCAGCATCAGTGACATTTCATCATTCACAACAATGTTAAATTTTTAGTAAGGTTGCAATGTTTACAAAATTGGTAAACATATGAATAAACCTGCATGTAGCTGTCAGTGACGCAGGAACTACCTGTTCCATTTCAATGATATGTTTCCACATCTCTGCTTTTGAGGACAGTTTAATATGATTTTTCTGTTAATTCTTTTCTTAAAGTATGTATGATTTTGTTTCATCGCTAGGATAAAGCAGAAGTTGACAAAAATTGATTGTAGGACACATTACACAACATTACACATCAGGTTGGCTTACTGATAATGCAGATAAAAATGTTTTTAAACTACATTATGTACCTTTGAAACACATGTTTGTTACTAGAACCTTTGATTACTAACATTTTGAAGTTACAGAAGGATGGTTTCAAATTTGTAAACCATTGCATAGTTTCTTATTCATTGTATATCCTACAAAAAGCATCCTATGCGCATGTCCTACAAAAAGCATCCTATACGCATGTCCATGCAGTACATCCTGTTGCATTATTTATTTTTTTCATAATGTATATATATGTAGCATTTGGAAACAATATCACGATGATCCTAGGGATGTTGTACAGAAATTGTCAGATATATTCAAGAAAACATGTCTTACAAACCGAATCCTGTCAGAATAAGAGGTAAAAAACAATCAGTAAATGAAACAATTGCAAATTGAGCAAGGCACACATTATAACTGTCAGCTATTTAGTAAGCCTAATGGGTAGATAAGGAGAAGAGTTTGAGTTTCTAATGATTAGATTAAACGACATCGTTTTGGAAACTGTGTACGTGTTTAGACATTTTGGTAAACGTTGCAGCCTTAGATGTTACATAAGGCCCCGAAAATTTATGTTTGTTTCTGGTTTCATGCTAGCAAAATTTGGGTCAGTCTGAAGATTTTTTTAATACTCATTTCCTATCCTCCCCCCCACCCCCCATTTTACATAAAGTGAACAACCATTGCATGAATGACCTAATTTTATTCCTTTGAGAAAAGACCTTGTTATTATTACTCAACAACATGATGTTATGTAATAGATATGCACTTTCAACATAATTACTTAAATAATTTGCTTTTTTCTTATTTTACTTACTGTAAATTTGAAGCTAACCAAGATTGCAAACAGCATGCAAAGGTAGCCATTATTGAATCATGCTTTGCAGTCAATGTCAAGTAGGTGCTTTAAAATATTGGAAGAAATAGTACGTGTCTTAATGAGCATGATATCTAATACTGTTACCTACAAATGAAATCAAGTCTGGACTTGTCACAACATTAAGAAAATCCAGATTTTTTTGTATTTGATTTTTATTTATTTATTTTTTTCTTTCTTTATGGTTGGAAAAACTTCTAGATTTTGCAGGCAAAAAATATGGTTAGGTGTAATTACCATACATCATATGGCTGTTCACTTTTGAGACTCTGTTTTGTCAAACCTTTCATTATTTCCTTCTTTCTCTTTATTCAGTGTTAAAGTTTTTAAAAGTCTTGTATCTTCTAAGTTGCTGTATTCAACTGGAACCTTGGTTTAATATTACTCTGTGTCTAAAGTTTGTATCCTGCTATACTAAGTTTGTATCCTGCTATACTAAGTTTGTATCCTGATATACCAAGTTTGTATCCTGATACACTAAGTTTGTATCCTGATATACTAAGTTCGTATCCCAATACACTAAGTTTGTATCCTGATATACTATGTTTGTATCCTGATGCACTAAGTTTTCTTATCTTGCCTGTTTTTCAAAGCAGAAAACTGCCTCATCATGTCATTTACAGCTGAGACAATTTGTTCCACATAACCATTGTTCCATATTTGTCTCCTCTTGTCAGAAAAAAAGGAAGAAGTGGTATTGATGCAGTAATCTGGGAATATTCTGATAAAATATTGGGTTTTTTAAATGGTTGTATTTGACACGGTGTCCCCCTCTCTCCAGATCTAGGAGACACGCACCATTTTAGAGGAATGAATGAAAATATTAGTACGTAATGCACTAATAGTGCTATAAAAATGAGATAATCGTAGTTGCTTCAACATATTTGCCACCTTAACTTTGTGCTCTGCACTGTACTATCATATTTTCCTTGAACACTTGCATTATGGCAATTAAAGTTTTATCATGTGCTCAAGTAACTCATGAAAACATATGGTTAACCTGAAATGAGCTGCAGCATGAAATTTTCCATGCTGGATCTTGCTTTCTCATTTAACTTGAGTGTACACTCATTATCTGCCAGCATCTATTATAATAAATACCTATGTTTTCTGAATTACTTTTCTTTCCAAACTAACAAATCATTAATTAAATGACAAGTTGTGTATTTGCATAAATTTAGTCACTTTTGTCAACCTCAAAATAAATTAAATCTTCCTTGCTGTAGGGGTGACTTTAACCTTGAAAATACGTTACACTAACAGCCGGCAAACACTTTACATTGCAACTCGACCGACTATCACATACTTGGAATGTTTTCATTGCCAGATACGACTTTTGACATTGCTAGTACCAACAAAGTTATGGATGGACATCCACTAATGAAAAGTTGTAGGCGTATTTTTTAATTTTTTTCTGATGAAAAAGCATGTCCAGGAGGGTGCACAGGGTCAAGATTTGGAGGACATACGATAAAAAATTGGAGGAAATCCGTGAGCCAGTGCTCTATGTGCAACACTGGCATCAACATATATTGTTAATGCATATCAGTTCAATGTACCCAGATTCTGTTGTATGTCGCATACTTATTGCTAAAGATAAAAATAAAAATATTACTAGTAGTGTTATCATATATCACCTTTGCAATGTATTCTCATCGGATTCGGCATGATAGTGATATCAGCAGAAAAAATGGATTAGCGCTATTGTACAGATCTGAGATTCCCCGACCTGCAAAAATGTATTTCCAATTCACTACAATGCAGAGCACCAATAGAATAGTATGTTTACCGTAATCAACTTTGTGAAACAGTATTAGACATTGGCTTTCTATTTCTCCCAATATTTCTAAGTGTCTACTGGACCTAAACTAGAAAGCATAATTAAGTAATGGCAACCCCTGCATGCTGTTTGCTAATTGTGGTCAGCTTCAAATTTATTGCAAGTTTTGTCAGACAAACTCAAATTATTTAAGTAATTGTATAGAAAGTGCATATCTAACTATCCTGTAATATCATGTTGTTGAGTAATACTGACAAAGCCTTTTCTTGAAGGAATAAAATTAGGAAATGCAACTGTAGTTCACTTTTGGTAAAAGGAGGAGGGAAAATAATGAGTTTTAAAAAATCTTATTCGGACTCACTGAATGACCCAATTTTTTTCCAGCATGAAACTGAAATACACATTTATTTTAGGGCTGTATCCAATACCCAACCCTTAACATGTACAGTTTTACATATATTGTATGGTTTTGTCATAATGAAATAATGATCTTTTTTTTGACAGCTGAAGAAGAACACTGCTATACTACAGCAGGAGAAGGATCTGCGAGCTAAATTAGATACCTTGAAGAAAGAGAAGCAGGACCGATTACGTACACTGAAGAAATTGAAGGATCAAGATCAGGCATTGTGTGATGTGATGAGTACAACTCCATACTACATTCCCACAGGGAGTACGCCAACCTCAGAACAGCTGCAGGCCCTGGAAAAACATGTCAATACTCTCACAGCAGAAAAGGTTCATTTTTAATTTATAGCAGGGCTGGACAGATTGATATTTGGGGCATCAGACATATTGTATATTGTATCTATTGTTGTCCTGGGACTAATATTAAACAGTGCTCAGAATTAACTTCTTTTACTACTTGCATTTTTTTGTGAGTGGAGAAAATATCAGCTTTCAAAATCGTATTTCTGTTGGCTTTTTTTGGATGAGTTACAGTTATTATCTATTCTGCAATCCAGGAGTTTGAGAATAAAAATGAACTACACTACTTTTCTATCAGTTTCAAGTGCAAGTTTTATTTATCATTTTGAAACAAACAAAAAAAGGCCAGAAAAACCCTACATGTAGAGCTGAATTGTTCTTTTGTTTGTTTATAACTGAAGTCAGACTTATTTCACATGTTCCAAGTTTTTATTTTTGGACCGTGAAAGGATCATAAACAAATAGATTCATCAGGATTGAACAAGAACTTACCGCACATACTTGCGTATAAGCCGATACCAACTGCAAACTGCATAGACCCAGATCTGCCATCGCATAATGCGCTGGCATATCTGGGTCTATGCAGTTTGTAGTGACTAATCAGTAGAACAAATAACATAGACCCTGATCTGTCGGCGCATTATGCAATGGCAGATCAGGGTCTGTGTTGTTTGCATTTTGGACCCGGGTTATATGTGAGTATACTCAGTACTAGGCACAACCTTTTCGTTGTTAGGAGATAGGCTAATATGTGACACAAATATCTGCGATTGGCTGTCCTACAAATTTTTAGAGCATCATCAGAAGAGATATAGTAATAGATTTTACCTAAACAGGGTCTCTGCTGGACTAAAAGTTTTGGGTAGAGTGGCAATTCTCCCCTGACTGACTAGATCAAAGTGGTGGGAAAATAGGGAGAAGCGATTGTAGAGTAGTCACAATTTAGAATGCTTACAACAGTCACTTGAAATAGCAGTTTTACTAAACCTTTGAGTCAGATAGTATCAAAACAAAAGAATACTCATGAAACTTTATGAAGATATTAAAATTGTTGTTAGTTTGATTCAGTAAAATTATTGTCTTACTTTGTTTTTGCAGGAGGCGGTAACCTCTAGAGTAGGTTAAAATATAGAGTACCAGTCCTTTCTTCCGACTTCACAGGTTGAAATGCAAAATAAACTTGTTTAGTTTTACTAGCAATCAGCCTTTAAACCTCCAGAGTAATATTTGCCATTATTGGGCTACAAATGCATAGAGATTCACCCGCTTGTTCAAGCTTCATGTGTAAAAGTTTGGTGGGAAGCTCTAATTGCAGAAATATATAATAATTTAATTGACACAAAAGTTAATCTAAAGTGCAAAATATGATGTTTAAACAGTTTTTCACTGCTTGTTGGACAAAAAAAGGACACGAGTTGATATTGTACTTAATATACGAAAGCATTCAGTGTGGCCTGAAAAATGGGGGGGGGGGGAGGGGGCATCAACTTGGAGAAAAGTCAACTACACTTTCTTTGCATATTTAGGCAGTATGACAGGCACTTGGGGAACTATTTTTCCTGAATTGCACCCAAGGGTGAACCTGGTAAATGAAAATAATATCAGAGAAATAGTTCCATATTTGTGAAATGATTTGGCACAAAAAGATATATCTTGCTTCCCCTTGAAAATACAATGGTTGTGCCTTTGACCACTGTGTATTATCAGTAGGTACATGTATGGCCACATTATTAGGCAACACGCTAAACAGCATATCTGACAGTCAGCTAATCAATGCCTAAACAAGCCTAGTTATACTTTTCAGAATTATGCTGAGTTTGCTGAATTTATGTACCTAGTTTTACTAAAGATTTACTGTATATCATTGAAAAATTTAGCACTCACAAAGATGCAAGAGCCTGAAATCTCAACTGGCACTTTCGACAATTGAATCACATTTTGAGAGTATGCAAGCATTACATCTTGAGCCCTGATTACATTTCTAAGTATATCTTTTTTTTTCCTTCATTGGGAATATTTGCAATAAAAAAATAAGTTCCTGTTACATGATGTTCTGACTGAAAATTTTAATTTAACTTTTTAGCAGGGAGAAACAAAAGTACAAGGTAACTAGTTCAGGAAAACAGGTATAATGGGAAATTTTCCTCCTCTGACAGATATCTTTGGAGTTTGTTGATACAATAGATCCTCACTGTCTTGAACATGGTTGAATTAAACACTCAAGAGATTGCTCAAACTTTGTTTAAAACCTTATTTACTGAAACTACCAATACAGGCTTTGAACAATTCTGAAATGGCCACTAGTCATGCAGGACAAGTGACTTGATGGTTTCACCTGTTGTGCACAAGTTTGACTTGTCCTACTGGCTTCATTTGAGAATGCAAATCAGTATTATATTCATCTGATTGGACAAACTTTTATAAACAATTTTTCAACTCCATAACCTACCTTTGTGCACTTCTCATGCTTAACACAATAATCATAGCCAGGGCTGAGCAAATCCCATAGCCAGACATCCCGGAATATTCATTTTCGAAGTTGGGCAAGTACAATTTTCCAAGTCGCTAGTCCGAGACAAGTGCTTTTTTCCTATTTTAAAAAAGTCGTGCAAGTCCTTTTTTTTCGTGCTTTAATCACTACATCTACCTTTATTTGGCCATTCATGCCCTCTGGGCATACTGAATACTTAATTGTTCCACTCTCCATGTATACATTTACATCCTGTATAACACCTACAGGTGGTCAGTGATAACTATCGCATATGTGCACGTTCTGTTACCGCTTGACTGCATATTGGGCTAAGTGACCAAATTATCGGCAAATCAAAACACATCAAACAAAACAAAGCCAGTATGATTAATTAGCACTATTTTAAGCGGCTTTGTTGCACTGTGTTTACTCAAACCAGATCCTCATGAGTGGCTCACTCTGATTTTAATCCAGCGAGTCAGCGTAATTAAATTAATGAAAAGTACTTTACCGACATCAGTGTTGGTTTCATTTATGAACTGATTAAATGACAGTAATGATTCTTCATTTTTAATTGATTATACAGACGATCAACTTTCATGTGCGTATTGCGTTTGAAGCGAAATAATTACGCTAATTAATGAGCTGTCTCTATTCGTATTTAAAAGAGAAAATGTTTGTTATGATCACTTTAAAAGTAGTTGTCAAGCAAGCTGATATTTACAATGTGGATACAATGAGTTTTGCTAAATTATTTTCACAAGGAAGAAAATAAGGACGATTCAAAGAAGTAAAATTCTTGTGAAAGTGGAGGAATAAAACGTAAGACTGCTACTGAGGGTGAGAATTCCTTAAACCAAGAGAGTTTAAAAATTCTAATGAACATTTCACCAAATGGACCAGAGCTTGAGGACTTTAACCCAGGCACAGCTATCAAGTGCTGGTGCAGGTGGCAGATATGTACATGGACATTTTTTTCAAAATCCAGCAGCTAAAGCATATATACGTGTACCTGAAGTAGCCAAACGTATATCAACAAATGTTTTAGAAAAATTAAATTCTTGTAAGAAATAATTATGTTGTATATTATTTCATTTGTTCTTTCTATGGATTAAGTACATACATCTCATCAAATCTTGGCAAGTGATTACCATTTTGGGACAAGTGAAAAGTAAGGTGGTACAAGTGAATTTTTTCAAACCACTTGTCCTGGACAAGTGGATGAAAAAAAAATGTGCTCAGCCCTGATAGCTCAGTTTTAACTTTAAGGTTGCTTCAAGTGGATATGACAGTGCAATATTTGTTTACCAGTCAAAAAGTTAGGTAAATGGTTAAATTTGTTGTTAGAATTGGGTGTCTGGTAAAGGAAGGTAAGCTTTATGGGGAAAATGACAAGAATGTGAAGCAGAATCTGCCTGATATGAAAGGTCTCAGAAAGATTTTCTTGTTCTGAAACCTGTAGTCATCTACAGAGATGCTTCCAGAGTGTGCAAATCGAGCAGAATTTGTACGAATTCGCACACTTGGAAAGCAGTGATGTGTGAGAACTCCCGCAAATTAGTTTAGAGTCGTGCATAAAAAAATGTACTCTGCGCAGTATGCAGTTGTTATTTAACTGTTAACCCTTAAAGTGCTTGTCGCTGCATAAGTTACGTCACCAGTAGAGGTTTCATAGCTCTTGTCTCTTCATCTGTCTTTTTTCAGGTAAGCAACTGTTTACACATCTGAGTACTTGGGCTTGACATGAACGGTTGTTAAATTAAATTTGATTGGCACATTGGGCCCTGGAACAAGCGTTCTGTAAAGTTTTTAACAATGCATTCATGAAGGAAGTTCTACAAATGCATGTTTAAAATATGGGCTACCTAGAAAACCTAAAATGGCTTATTCCAACAGGGTTCATCTTCAGATGATGATTTTGTTCGGCAAATACTGGCTGATAATAGCGATGAAGACAATGATTTTTTAAGTTTTGAAGTATATGAGATTATTGGAGCTTGGAAAGTGTTACTGGAATTAAAAGTGAGTAATTTTGAACCCGAAAATGATGTTGAATACGAGTCTGATGTACATGCTCAATGGACAAAAACAGATGGCATGCCAGTCAACCCACTATTAAGCATTATTCTGAAATTAAATGTTGAAAAGGCAGAATACCAAGCCTATTTAAAATACAGGGAATTTAAAAGTAGAGTGCAATTTTCATTTCTTTTCTCAAACATTTCAGACCTGAGGGATCTTGTGTTACAAAACTATACAGCACTCTAAGGCAGTGGTGTCAAACATATGGCCCGCGGGCCAGATACGGACAACCAGACTCATTATTTATCATTATTATTTATTATTATTTATATACAATCTGGCCCGCCATAGCAAATGAGTTTGACACCCCTGCTCTAAGGCTTAAGATAAATTGAGTAAATAAGACTCTAAAAAGAAATTAAAAAGCAAGGATTTTTATTTTTGATCAAAATACCAGTCTGAACAAGCAGACTCTGGCATTGATGGACTTAAAACCTTAATACAGCATTGTTGAACAGATAAGAAATCTGGCATAGTAGTCAGCAAAGCACTGATTCAAGAAAGTGAAACTTTGGCAGAGCTGTTGTTAGTGAAATCTTATTTAGGAGCAGAGATATCCAAGAGACAATACCTGTGAGCTGTGAAAAATTGCACATAACAGCCATAAAGAACAGTTTCCCAACTTGTTCAAGCTGGCTTAGCTAGCTATGAATATGTCCCTTCAGACAGCAGATTGTGAAAGGGGGTTCTCAGCACAGAACAATATTCATACAAAGATAAAGAACAGATTAAGCTCAGAAACATTCAACAGATTAATACAACTAGAGGAGACATCTTTTGAGGATTTTTATTTCAATAGAGCTCTAACATAGTGGAGCAGGAAGAAAGAAAGAGACGGCTATTTATGTCTTAGATAAATATAGAACTATGGCCATTTACTCCTCATCCTTCCCCCCATGTTTTTTTTCTACTCCCCCCTCATTTTGGTGACAAGGGGGAAGCTTCCCCCTTTAGATAAAATCCTGGCACCATCTCTGTATCTAAGTTTTTAGTTCACCTGGCCATAAGGCCAAGCGAACTTATGGTACTATGGTCTCATGTCCAGTTTGCATTGTGCATTGAACTTGTCAAAATTGATTTATTCATTTTCAACCAAATTTGACATAGGGCATTCTTGCATGACGGTCTTTCCAGGGTTGGGTTGGAAAAATACAAAGTTTTTCTACTTGTCCAAAATCAAGATTGTACATAAACTTTTGCAGAAATCTGGATTTTTCTTATTCTACATAAACTTACGGGCAAGAAACATAAAATTTTACTTGCTTGCCCAGCAACAAATATTCAACCAGTCCCAGCTGCTAGACAGCACATTTTTCCATGACTTCTTTAAAATTTGTATGAAACATACCAATTCACCATCAAATATTGTCACTTTTACTAAAACTAGACAAACCTTTAACAAGTTCTCAAAAACAGCTAAACAGCGTATGACCAAATTTAAAAGAAAGCGTCATTGTCTGAAGGACTTTCAGTTTTTTTTTTACAAATGAAGCCAATCCACCATCCAATATGGCTGCATTTTACCTAATTTCTTTTGAAAAACTGCTTCATAGAATTTGTCCAAATTTTAGGGCAAACATTTGCAGCTACATGGAACATTCTAGTGCCTTAGGGACACCCATTTAGTCCAGATGTGCAGGCATATGACTATACAAATGTTAAGATTTTTCTGGTTGCCCACAAAATTATTGCAGTTGCCTCCAAGATTGCTGTAATCAAAGTTATTCAACAACTTCACTATATATATATACAGTGAAACCCTGCTATAATGCGCCCCGCTATAACGTGAATTCGGATATAACGCGATTGTGGCGTGGCTCCCAAAATTTCATATATTCATTCGCACATGAACATTTTTTTTTCGAAGTACGAGAAATAGTGTATAAAATGTGTATATTACAGTATCATTTTGGGGAAGAGATCGCGTATGAATTCGAGTATAATACGTTTGTGGCGTGGTTCCTGAAATTTTATGTACATGCATTTACGAGAAATAGTGTACAAAAAGTTTATTATCATTTTGGGGAAGAGATCACTTATGAATTCGATCGTGGCGTGGCTTCTTAAACAATTTCACCAATTTCTTGAAGTATTATGCCAAAATAAACATTATCGGAAATGTTACTTATTATTGATCCATGAATAAAGCCAGTAAGTCTTCTTTGTGTTTGTCTTCAATTCATTCTGTATACAGTCATTGCTCAAACAATAGTCGACATGTTTTTCTTCTTTAACTGCATACACAACCGAGCATCAGACAATGTGGTGGTTGATAAAAGATTCTCATGATTTAATAAACATCAAAAAACGTAAGCCGCCAACACGTGCGCTGGACTTCAATTTATCCTGTATACAATCATTGCGCAAACAATAGCTGACTTACGTTTCTTCTTTAACTGCATACACAACCAAGCACCAGACAATGCGGTGGTTGATCAAAGATTGTCATATGTGGGTGCTTATGTAGAGACTGAGTTTTGGCGGCAAGATCAAAGATTGTCATATGTGGGTGCTTATGTAGAGACTGAGCTTGGGCGGCAAGATCACAGGGAATTCAAATAACCACTCTCTGTTACTTGGCACTGAACAAGTATAGCTGTATCAAACTCGTGGCTCAATCAAAGGGTTGTCATGTGGGAAAACAAAGACAGATTGATATAAGATAGTAAACGGTGTTGATACCCTATTCATGCTATACATTAGATGTGTATACATTGTTCTCTGAATAAAGTAAAATATAGTAAAACCCCACAATGACGCGACCCCGCTTTTTCCACGATTGCATTTTAAGGACCCCAAATATCGCGTTATAGCGGGGTTTCACTGTATATATTTGAGGTAAAGTGCACAATTTCAGACAAAGCCTTTTTATCCTTCAAGAATACATCTTCTGTGCTTTTTTTGCAATAGAACAATCAATGACTTTCTCTTTTCTTGTATTTGTATTGTATGCATGTGTATGTACCTGCCTATGTATCTGTTTTTATGTTTGTGTGTCTTTAGAGATGTGTATG
Organism: Margaritifera margaritifera; assembly: GCA_029931535.1. Lineage (NCBI taxonomy): Eukaryota > Metazoa > Mollusca > Bivalvia > Unionida > Margaritiferidae > Margaritifera > Margaritifera margaritifera. Next base: position 183,114 of record JAQPZY010001215.1, on the reverse strand, counting down.
TTTGAGTGCTCCTGTCTTTGTCAGAATAAAATCACTCGAGTAGAAATCTCCACAGAAATAGTTAAGATTTTTTCTTCACTGCACTGTGATTTGTGATGTCTTTATTGGAATACAAGAATACATCTTTAATCTGGTCTCTGGTCATGGTATTTAAAAGTCCTGCATGAGTCTTCACATTAATTATTTTGGGCCTGAGATTGTAAAAAAACAAAACAACAACAAAAACATGGGAATAATGCAAGTTCAAATTATTCATACCAGTAACACTTCTAAAATGATCATTACTCTTGCTAATGGAAACTGTATTACAAGTCTACACAGTGATTCATTTGAGCTCTTCAATGTAAAGATAATCAACAGGAATAACACAAGTTAGTCCTAATGTCACACAAGTCTACACACTTTGTTGGGTTTTTTTAGAGACTCAAAAAGTGTGATTTTGAGGTCCCAGAGGACGTCAGTGCTCGTGGCCCAAAAAAGCGATGTCAGTTGAGAATAAGTTATCTTTTCATATAACATTATTGAAAATTACTGGAAATTCAAATTTGATTAAAAAAAAAGAAAATAACATATGTTTGGAGAATTTAATACACTTACAAACAAAAACTAGTTGGTAGATTTAGCATTGTCCAATACCAACACCACACACATGTGCCAACACTCACATAATCAGGACTAGACAGACATTAAATAAATTTTAAAAAAATATACCAAGTTTCTGTCTTTAAAACCTATTGGAAAGTGGAATATTTTCTTAATTAGATGCAGTATTTTCTGATCTCAGTAGTTAAGTGGGGGGTTGGGGCTGAAGGTAATGCAAGTGTCATTTGTGTTCATCTTTGCACTCATTGAAGACTGGATGGTACTGTTGTTCAAACTTCCCCGAAGATCTTGTTGAATTTTTCTCGGCATATAAAATCTTTCTGCATCTGCATTGATGTGAGATAGTGTCAAATATGCTGGGTGGCATTGCTATGTCAATGGATGTCTTTCTGTCTTTTTTTTGCCCCAAATCCTATATTTCCTCTTAAAAAATTGTTTTTTTTAAATTTGTTTGTGCCAAATATTTCAAACATTTTTGCCACCTGTTCAAAAATACTTTGTAAAAATGATTTAGTGTTCTTCCTAAATGTTTGTCTTAAATTTTTATGTTTCAATGGTCTTGTTTGTAGGAAAAGCGGTACAAAGAATTTGTGATGACCAAGCAAAAGATTGTTGACCTGTTCATGGAAATGGACCGCAATCCAGACACAGATTTTGAGAGGGAAGTTATTTGTGAGGAGGACCAATGCTTTATTCTCTCCTCTGAGAACATGACAGCCATCAAAGTTCTTCTTGCAGAGGTAATTAAAAAAAAACCCCTCTAGATATAGCGTTAATATTTAAAATATGGTGAGAAACATGGGGTTTGTCTTAATGATCAGTGAGCATTGTCCATCATAATGTTAAAAGAACAAATTGTAGAGGAACTGTACCAGTTACAACACAGATCTGAATATTGCACGTTTCAGGTTTCATTGTTATATTTTTGATGGCAGCAGAGGAAAATATTTCCTGTAGCTAAATATTTGTCCTTATCTGCTACCAATAAAAAGAGTGTAGATAGTCAGAAATAAGAGTGCAGATAGTCAGAAATAAGAGTGTAGATAGTCAGAAATAAGAGTGTAGATAGTCAGAAATAAGAGTGCAGATAGTCAGAAATAAGAGTGTAGATAGTCAGAAATAAGAGTGCAGATAGTCAGAAATAAGAGTGTAGATAGTCAGAAATAAGAGTGTAGATAGTCAGAAATAAGAGTGTAGATAGTCAGAAATAAGAGTGTAGATAGTCAGAAATAAGTAAATAGTGTAATAAGTGTAGATAGTCAGAAATAAGTAAATAGTGTAATAAGTGTAGATAGTCAGAAATAAGTAAATAGTGTAATAAGTGTAGATAGTCAGAAATAAGTAAATAGTGTAATAAGTGTAGATAGTCAGAAATAAGTAAATAGTGTAATAAGTGTAGATAGTCAGAAATAAGTAAATAGTGTAATAAGTGTAGATAGTCAGAAATAAGTAAACATCTTGCAGCAGCTGGTTGTGTGTGGCAGTTGGTGCAATTTCCTAGGATCTGCAATGACTTCAAGAAACTGCTATGGCTTACAAAGTTTAATCATTGTTTCTTTAAAGTAAAATGTTACTCATCAAAGGTTCTGTTAACAAACATGTATTTCAAAGGTAAACAGTTGAAAGAATTTTTTGTTCAACAAGATCAGTAAATCAACCTGAAGTGTAATGTTGTTTAATGTGTAGTACAACCAATTCTCATCAACTTTGGGTTTTTCCTAGTGATGCCCAATTTGATGTGAAAATCATCAATACTTTATGAAAAAGGTAAGAGAAAAATGTTACGATGGAAATATATAAATTAATTGGAATGGGTAGTTACTGATTTTGTAAACATTTACAGGCAGTAAACTAAACTAAGCCATTTATCTTGCAGCCTTAATGAGTTATACAGAGTATACATTGAATACATTATCCCCATTATCTAATAGATATCTTTAATCATTCTAAGAAACAAAATCTAAGTGTAGCAGATTACTAAATTCACTTAACATTTATATTTACATATGCCTGACTTTTAGAAATTTTTAAAATCCCATTCTAATCGGTCAAGTTAATATTCTATTTCCTGTTTTACATTGAAGGGAGGGAGGGAGGGGGAGAGAGAGAGAGATGCTGACATTGATGCTCAAAACATAATGAATGTTCATCGAGCTGAATACCATTCAAGCCATTCATATGTCAGTGTGAAGCTTGTATTGTACTACTAATAAGACAATGCAGTAATGCTTTCATTTCATATTGATAGCACATGCTGCTTTATCAATGGTTCATTACAACCCAAGAGCTGAATGGCTATTTGTACAGCCTATATGAAAAGGGCAGTACACTTAACAGCTTGTCATACTCGGGACTATTTAAGAAGAAATTTGAATAAAGGAAGCAGTATTTTCTATATAAAAAAATTTGCATGAAGGCTTCATTAGTCTTTTTTCAATCTACCAAAGGCTGAAACAGTTGAATTTTGTACACAGTGAGATGATAATTGTACACAGTGAGATGATAATTGTACACAGTGAGATGATAATTGTACACAGTGAGATGATAATTGTACACAGTGAGATGATAATTGTACACAGTGAGATGATAATTGTACACAGTGAGATGATAATTGTACACAGTGAGATGATAATTGTACACAGTGAGATGATAATTGTACACAGTGAGATGATAATGCATCTCTGATGGCACAACTCAGACTTAACCAACATTGACAACATTGTTTTTTTTTTTATGGAGGTGTTTTCTCATTTGGAAACAACAACATTTATATCAAAGATGCCAACATCAATTGCTATACAGGCTACAAAGATTTTTATTTTGTTGTATGTACATCGCAAATGAATCGACTGACTCCAGTAACAAAACTAGAGGTCGATCTTGGTCACCCCAACCGTAAGTTTTCTGACAGTTTTGTTAGGATTTATTTTATTTGTCCCTAAGTTTTTGGACAGTAAAATAGAGAATTAGTTTTTGTTGTATAAAAACATAGGGTACAAATGATTATTATCTGATATTATTGTATTGCACAAAACAAGCCTTAAGATTACTGAAAAATCTTAGCCTTGACTCTAAATGTTAATGTTTGATTAGCTAATTTTGAATCACTGACCAATTAGATGTCTGAATTTTGAGTTATGTCTGAGCAGGAGTGTATAATTTTTTTTTTACTTAGGGCCAGTCCCCAATTTCACCAACATTAGCCGTGACATTAGGTATAAACTTTGAACATTGATTGGTCAGAGACTTAAATTTCATTCTATCAGATCACACATTTTAAACTTCAGTTGAAGTCCAGACATGGGTTTTGTTGTTGAAATCCAGAAGAGATTTAATAAGGATTATACACATATCCAATACATGGTAAAAAGACATTCTTTTGACAGGAATTGTTAACAAAAATAAGATACTAGGTATGCTTATCATTTGTTCATTGCATATTTAGGGAATGCAAATAGTGCCTGAACAACATAATGTAAGTAACTGACCATTATAGAACTGTTAACTCAATGTTCTTAAACTTTTTGTTTTACCAATAGACAATTTCTGAATTACTTCTCTTGGGGAATACATCAGCAACTTTTAAACCTTTTTCAGGCATTAACGACCACTGTGTGGTACTAATAGCATTAGAGTTGGGAAATGCAGTTTTCCTGTTGGTTTTTATTGAATCTAAACATTTTATATGGGAGGTTATTAGTAATGGATATTATCATAAATGTTATATTTTGACTGCAAATAATTCTTATCTCACTTTTTTCTCCTGAGATTGCAAGCAATTTGGTCATTTAACAGTCTCCCTTTCACAGTATTATGGGCTGCTCTGTAAGATTGAACAGCAGGTGGGCATGAAGAGGAGTTAGTGACATTCTGTCGATCTCCAGTAGAGAAAAATATATATAAAATGCCTTCCTAAAATGTATTGAGTAAAGAAAATTTCATTTTATTGTAAGCCACTTCTTTTCATGTGGTCGCAGATCATTAATGGAAATGGTGAAATGTATGTGTACTCAACCAGCCTCCAAGTTAGACAAATACACTACAAACAGCACTAAATATAATTTTAGAAAATAAAATCATTTATTTCTGTAATAATTATGAGTTCATATATACTTGTCTCTTGCATAGAAAAAAGAGAATAGTGGTCCTTGTACAATGCAGGCCGCTAATTTAACACCAAAGCTAACAGAAAAGTCAGGTAGGGAACAAAGCTCTGTATTTTGGAAATGTCTGTCAACTCAAACTCAAAGTCCAGATGTTTTGGAATTCTGTAACTTAACTTGGGATACAATTAGTAACAACTCTCATGACTTTCTAACATGGATTATCAGGATCAGACAAATTTCAGATCTAATGGTAGCTTCCAGAGCAACCTGGAAAAGAACAAAAGTAGACTAAGTGTAGCTTGAATTCAGTAATCCAAAGAAAGCACTTCTTTAATAATTTTTATCTTCCCTTTTTATTACTCACTAATAATTATTTTTCAATGTGAAATGTTAATATTATAGTTGTTTTGAAACATGTAGAACAAGTCATGATATTCTAACTGTTTGACTGCAAATTGTCCATCAAAAGCCTGGTTTTAATAGCAGTAATACAAAACCTGCTATTATTGTGTTGCTATATCTTTTCCTGGCACTAGTCCACAGTCCAAGGAGACCAGTAAATGGAGGTCTAGAAAAACCATGATCCCAGTCTGATACTTTAGTCAGCTTCCATCATATGGAAATTCATCCTTCTTTTCTCTGGACTTTGTGCAGTTCTCACGTGTTTTTTGGGCATTCAACATTCTCATTATCTAAGTTGTCTTTTGGCAATTCTACTGTCAATCATATCCTTTTTTGTGTTGTATTTTGATACTTTCTCCTCAGTCCTTGCATAAGTTTTGTTTATCTGTGTCCCTTTTCATTTGATTTGAGGGCTTTCAGTACCTCACAAACCAAGTGCTGCTTGTTTGTTTTTATCCCTGCTTTTGTAACCGGTATTAGGGTAAGTATTATCCTCCTGATTCTTGTTCCTGTTCATTGTGTCTTGTATTTCCTTTCACCATTCAGGAATGCCTCAAGGTGTGGGCAAATGTGGTCATAAAAAGTCAGCTTGAAACACACACCCTACCTGCTTAGTGTGCACTGCGTGTTTGCAAACAGATCATTGTCCTTTTTGTTGCCTCTGGTCTGACAAGGTATGGGACTTAGTGGATAGTCACTGTGTCTATAGGGCCAAGAAGAAGGGTCCCTCTTCATCCTCTTCGTATCTGGAAGACCTCCTCCATTCCCAGAAGGGGTCTGTGGCATTTCCCAACTCACATAAGGGAGAGATTCATGGTTCTTCCATAGTTTATAAATTGCTCACACCCACAAGGGTGAGATCATTGACTCTTGGAAGGAAGTTGTCAGTTCCTGTGAGGGAGGTATCCTAGTCAATGATCGCACTATCATTCATTGGTAACTAGGATTATGTCTCTCTTCATTGCTTACCAGGGTTTCTGGTCAAGAATCAGCTGCCTTTGGTAGCTCCTGTTCCTATTGAAATCCCCAGTCTGAGTCATATCTGTGCTGGGGATGATCGTGTTAGACTCCTTTGCTCACCATCTTGATGTGGATTGTTTGGACTAGCAAATGAGCTTATCAATCTCTCACTGAGAGATATCTTTCTTTTTTGAAAATCAAAGCCCATGAAGTCAGGGCTATTGCTGCATCTTGTGCCTTTCTTAATCATTCTTCTTTGGATATCATGTAAACTGCATTCTGATGGTCGCACTCCACCTTGTTGTTTTCCCTTAGATCAGTGTTGCACCAGAGTGAAGGCATTTACACATTAGGCTCAATTGTGTCAGCCCAACAAGTTGTCAAGTTATCCTCCAGTCTGCTGTAGAGCACCCTACTGACAGCAGTGATAACTTCACTTTGAAAGTTTTTTTTTTATGCTATCAGCCTTCCACCAGGCTGGTAAATTCAGCAACGCAATAATAGCAGGTAATGTATTACTGCTATTTAAATGTAGATTTTTGTTTGGGGGTAAAACTAATTCTAGTTATGCAATATTTACCTGATATTATTGCCCAAATTCTCTCCTCCCTCCTTACTCTGATGTCCTTTCAGTCTTGGTCCAAGTAAAAAAGGACAATATTCTGTACAATTAAAGTTGACTAAGATACCAGACTTTCAACTTTGGATCATGTTTTTTATTCTAGACCACATTTACTTCTAGAAGGAGGTAATAATCACTTTTGTACTGGGGGCTAGCACCAGGTAAAGATATAGTAATGCATTAATAGCAATTAAGTATTACATGATTAAGTTAGTTTTACCCTTAAAAAACTATGTTTCTTATTCAATTTTTGTCCTATATTTTACACATAAAGAAGTAACATCACTGAATCATTAATTGTACAAAGTTAGCATTAGTTCCTTCATTGTTTAAATCCTTGTATTATAGGTAGAGAGAAGTAAGCATGACATGGAGAAAAGAGTGAAGGACTTGTGGGATCGCATTCATGTTTTGTGGGAGAGACTCTCAATTCCACAGGAAGAAACAACAGCTTTTTCACAGAGAAAAGAAGGATACAAAGCAAGTGTTTTTAAGGCTGTAAGTATTTCCCTATTAATGAAAATGTTCTTTGTGACTGGATTAGAATTTTGATAAGGAAAACTGGAAATATAGATTTATGCATTTGAATAGCCAACATAATTTTTATGCACAACCCCAACAGTTGTAGGGGCATATAGTGTCACCCTTGTCTGTCCCTCGGTATGCCCACGTTTCTGGATTTTTTTCATCAATGTGGAATAATTCTGACATCAAATGCTGATATAACTTTTATCATTTAAATGTAAAAAAATTAAAAAATCTTAGTATTCTATTGTAGAATACTTCTGGCCTCTATTTCACCAGCAGCACATTTGTCCATATTTAACTTAATTTTAATATCAAGCATTCAGTGCCAGTTGTCTATGGAACATGTCAGTTGTAAGAAAGGATGTGAAAACTGTTAAATGATTCTTATAGTCCAATAAATCAGCCCCCAGACCTGTATTGGTATATTGGGTGGTTTGGAGTCAGATATCATCTATTAATAAAACCGTGCAATTATTTCAGTTAGACACATCAGTGCACATATTGATCATGTTTAGACACAGGTGTTTCTCGCAGATGTTGAATATATGGTCAGTTGAAATTGCCTTTCAACGATCTGTACAGCATATTTCAGTATCAAATCAGATGTTTGACAACTTGTGAATCCAAGTGGAATAACACAGCCCTACCTGCTGTTGCCGTTTCGAATTATTGGTCTAGAATTGCAGATAATCAGCTGTTCCATCAATAATGATGAATCAATTAGATGCGACTAATGTCATTCGAAATGTTTTGGTCATGTACCTCGAGCACCTGTGGACTTGTCATGTGACTATCTCATGTGATGAATATCTCGTCATGTAACTATGATCACAGTTTGCCAACACATCAAATTACAAAGTAGATGGATTAATTTTATTGTAACCCAAATTGCTCAGAACACTGCAGATAAATCTGTATGCAATAATTTCAGAGTTTGGTGAGTGGGTGAGATCAGACCGCAACCACCCAATATACCAATACAGGTTTGGGGTCTGATTTATCTGACTATGATTCTCAAAGATAATTTGACCAGCTTTGATTAGATCCACATAGACATCGTTGCCATAAAAAATCTTTTGTTTTTGTAAGAAGTCAGATTACCTTGTTAAATTCCTTGTCTACAGCTGAAGGAGGAGGTGGAGAGATGTGAGAAGCTGAAGTTTAACAACATGCAGAGGTTTGTGGAAGGGATGAGGAAGGAGTTAGTGTTGTGGTGGGACAAGTGTTTTTTCAGTGAGCCCCAAAGGGAACAGTTCAAACCCATGAAAGATGGTGAGTATGTCCTAATGATTATAGTGGTTGCTTACCATAAAGCCCCTCTGTGTTCCACTGTCCCTCTTATAACATGTGTATAATCATGAATCCCATGACACTGGTTAGATTTTGTTCTATAATTGCTTGCTTTTTATGCCCCACCATAATAGTGGTAGTGGAATATAATGTTACCTTTGTCCATCCATTCATTCATTCATCCATTCATTCATCCATTCTTCACACCTTGGTTAAGTTGTGCATTTATGTCATTTCAGGCACTGATGGGATATCCTTGTTCCATGAACACATTTTTATTTTTACCTAATTTTATTTCTTGACTGGAGAGAACAAATTATAATTTGATTTTACATCATTAAATATCATATATTTTGTGTTGTATGTGTACCAATATGATACATCCTTGTTGAAACAAACTTCAGTATAAAGTCAGACCTCAGTATAAAGTGGTCTCACTTAGCAAATAGATAACTTTTATGGTTTCCATGAACAGCATTATAAAAAGGGGGCACTGTCATTACTTAGCTCTGGTCTGTTCAGGAGCATTTCTTACACATGCAAGACATTTTGTTGGTTGGTGTGCAGTGTTCTCTTCAGGGCCTTTAAGTTTTTCAGTCCCACTACGCTATCATTTAAGCCCACACTTTAGAACCTGCCACTATGCTATGTACTTGTGCTGCTACGCTTTTATATTTCCAGTTATTCATATAAAATTAATCTGTTAAATAAAAATCATGTCACGTAATTTAAAGCCCTATTACTCAAAGGAGACCTGTTCTTACCTCTTCTTGGGGATTCAATTAAGATAATCCAGGATAATTACTCATTCTGTAAGTATTTGGATTCTCCAACATGATCAAAAAGCTGACAAGAGAGCAGACTGCTCCCCATTTTCATAGCGATGGATGCTCCTTGCATAATTAGAACAATTTTTTTTGACAAGCTGTTCAGATAGTTGACATTGGTAATGGTCGATACACACATTTTGTACTTTGATTCAACATGTGACCTGAGATTCGCTTGGAGTCACATTGTCTAGTGTGAAATACTAAATGACTTTTTCAACTATTTTACTTCTGATTGAACCAAATCATGTTTTTTCTGACATTCTATTTCATGCTTATTTTTTTTAATAGTGAAAATGGAATAAAGTTTTAAATAATGTTTAGTATTCTAGTTTGTTGACTTGTATCTGATTGGTGACTTGTATCTGATTGTTGACTTTTATCTGATTGACTTGTATCTGATTGTTGAATTGTATCTGATTGACTTGTATCTGATTGGTGAATATGCTGTAAAGATTTCTATCCTTGAAAACCCAGAATTTAAATAGGTTGTAAATTTAACTAATGATGCCATATGATTATATGGCACCTTTATTCCAATGCCACCTGTAAGTAACAAACAGAATTATTATAATGCAGCCTAAATTTATATTATGTTAGACAAATAAACAGATACATTTGTTTCATATTAAGGACTTGTTATAAAAAATCTTTTTTTATACCAAGAACACAACAACAGCAACTTCTACTATCACTACTATTTAAAAATGCAGCTTTCTACTAAACAAGAACAAAATTATTTTACTAATTTTGGTTTATAATATTAATTATTTATTCTGCTGTAAAGGAACATCTCTAAATAAATTGCAACAAAAATTATGAGTGATGAGGGTTAAGAGGTCAGGGCTATTCCATTTAAACATACATGGTACCCAGCAAGGGCACTTTTTTAAAAAATATATGCCAGGGTACTCTGATTACTCAAAGAGTTCATATCAAAATGATATAAAATTCTAAATTGCATCTGTGGGTGACTACTTAACATTAAAAGTGCCTTCCATGGGTCCCAAGTATGTTTTACTGGAACAGCCTTTAGAAACTTAAAGCCTATATGTTAAAAATTACCCAAAATATTTGTTTCACAATGAAAAATTACCAATTCTAGGGATGGGGGCCCTAAAATTATATTGTTGGAATCATCCTAGTTTACATACCTGCCAACTATTGTGCTTTTGGCATAATTATTCCGCTTTATTTCACCTAATTACATCATATGCTCGCCTGTTTACAGATTACGCTTTCTTTTGGTACATAAAAAAAAAATAAAGCAATAAAAAGTTGTGTTAGTCATTTTTATTATCACCTCTTTAATCCCACACATCATATAAATCTGAAAATATTCTAAAAAAGAAGACTGCTGCAAAAGAAAAGCATAAGAGTACATTTGTCATTCGACCTCCATGTACTTTCCTTATTTTCTATTTGTAGCAGCTGTATATGACACATTTCCAAGAAAACAGACGGGTTTCTTCAATTTGAAAACTTGTCTCACAGATTCTTTATATTAAGACACAGAATTTTTTAGCGGACCAGTCTATACTTTAAAAAATGGCAGCATATGTTAGGTGAAACAGGCTTTATCAATGTGACTCTTGGATATTATATGACTAAAAAATGTTAGAGAAGAAGAGAGATCTTTTCAAACTTTAAAACATGTCGGTTCAGGGAAAAGACAAATCAATAGTGCTTTGCAAATTTAGGAAGAAGAACATTAGAAGGGTAATACAGCACTCAGGTTGAGCACATGGTAATGATCATTGCAGAATTTGTGGAGTTGACAATACAATCACTCAGCGAAGGTTAGACATGTAGACTAGTTAAAGTGAGTGTTGTGTATATATAATTTGTCAATATGTTTTGTGGCTTCTATTCTGGTACTAATCCACATTGATTTTGCCCATTTGTGACAAGAACTTTAACCAGCTGCAGATCCAGGTTAGTAGCAAAACTAAATGTACATTTTTCATACAGTTTATTGTAATTATGGCATGTAATATATAGATTAAACTTTTTTGCCACTTCGTTTACGCTTATACCTCTGTAGGGGTTGGCAGGCATGTGTTTAATTTCATATAATAGTTTCCGTACTTTTGATTATTTATCAAGCTTAAATATTTTTTTTTTTGTAAAAAAAGATGTTCAACAGAATCATTTGTTTGATCTCATTTCTGTGGTTATAGGGAGGCTTACTTCATTAGGGGCCTGGTAGACAGTGAGTTAAGGAAATTCAGTCGTAGTGTTCATTTGGGTTAAATATTGACCAAGGGGCATTGCAGTTGTAATTGTATTACACTTGAGCTAAATCATACATCATGGGTATGTTTTGGCCCATGAAAAGTTTACATTTGGGCCAAATAATTGTTGTTACTTTTACATTTGATGTTTGGTTATGTCAGTGAATGCACTGAAACACTCGTCTATCAATCAAACATGCCCTGAATACTATTTTACACAATCATTTAAATTATTTGGTAAATGAAAAATCAGAGTAAATCAAGTTAGAGTTGCCTTAATTAAGAGAGATAATTGAAATTATTTCCACAGAACCACCAGGATGGGGAAATAAGCATTGTACTTGTTGGATCTTCTATTTGGTCCCTGGTCTAAGAAATATTACCTGATTACTAAATGTGAATTTTCTATTTTCCATCCCAGAAAACTACACAGAAGATTTGCTCGAATTGCATGAGAGGGAAGTCAACAAATTGAAGGAGTACTATGAAAAATATTCCAGTATGTTGCAGAAAGTTGAGAGAAGAGAAAAACTATTTACAGATATGGTGGAATTCGAGGTATTCATTTTTGGTTTTACTGTTTTCTTTTTAAAACTACTTGATTGTATATTAAAACATGGCTGCATGGCTTGGCTGTTCATAATTAATTGAGGGTCAGGACACACATGGCATAGCTACAGAGAAAATAAATTAAAAATTTTCAATATTTTTCATTGAATGTTCAAAAAGGTCTTATAGTTATGTATTCTTGCCTCAACCCTGCTGTTATTAAACTTTACTTGACTCCAGGCCTTACTTAAAAATATTCTGACCAATGAAAACACTTTATTTGCACATTTCATGCAAGATTCCAGATTTGGAGTAACACTTATTACTCAAAATGTTGAGTAAAGTTTTATGATAGAGGAACCAGATATTGGTGTGATGTGGTCTTGGATGTGAAGGAAATGTGGAGAACCCAGAGGAAACTGATTACCTTTGATGGGCAGCTAGAGCTCAAATCGGGGTCAAATCCCTGGCTGCAGTTTGATTCATTAAGGCTAGTGTTAGGTAGTGCTAGGATTAGAATCCTACCACACGGGCTGCTAATGACTGGTTCTAGATGACAAAAGCTAACAATTGAAAGAGGCAGCTTGTGGCAGGCAGTGCATGTGAGCTTTGTTTCGCTTTCAGAAGAGCTTGCTAACTGTAAATAGAGACTAGGATTAATTTACCTTGAATTCCATATGCTTGATGTGTATTTAGACCCATTTACTCAGTGATATTTACTAAATATACATTTTCTAAAGGCAAATGAATGTTTGTTTATCTATGAAGAGCATGCTTGAGCAATAAGAAAAAATTAAGTGCTGAGGCAACTCAAAATGTGCATTTGTCAACATGTTAAAAATTCCTGAGAGGATAGGCCATTCAGTAGAACCAAGATGTCTTCCACACCAACAGTGAATAATGCAATCCTTACTGAATGCAGCCAAGAACTACAGTGGCTGAATGCATCACTAGTTCTTTTTCTTGGCCATGCAAGAGAAGTTACATGTGAAGAGCATTGCAATTGAAAGGACTAGGTTCACTTTTGACTAAAATCAGCCCTACGTCAGATTTTAATGATATCATGTATTAAACCCACAAAACCAAAAGCAATCATTTTTGTCAGTGCAATAAACATCCTCCTTCACACACATACACACTCTCTCTTCTTTGTGGAGAACCTACACAAAGACACATACGCAAAGACACACATTTGCTGTTTTATGAAGATAATATTAATGCACCAAAATAATCTTTTGCTCTGTCTCAGCTGCGCTACATTTCTTAAATTACGTACATTGCTAGGTGCTATTTCCTATTTATGCTGAGTTTGAATGTTCAACCCGATGTGAAGCAATCAACACATACAGCAAGTGTGTTTTAAATTTTATTTTTCGAATGACATGCATTTGAAAAGCATACATAGTTGTGTGTGTATATATATATATATATATATATATATATATATATATATATATATATATATATATATATATATATTTGTACAGTGTATATATGTGGGGTAGTTATGTAGGTATAACAACTCTTCAAATCGATAGCTACCTCCTAATTTCTTTCATCTGAATAAAAGTTTAACAATCTTCTTTTAAAGTGCATAAACGTAAGGGGGAGGGCATATATGAAAAGTCAGCAAGCATTCGTGGTGTAATAAATTTTTAAATAGATCTTTGTTTGAACAAAAATATTTGAAGACATAGTCAACTTTTTGAGGAGACAAACACACAGTTGTTTAGATTGGCAGAAAAACACAACAACAGATAGGTATAAATAGGATGAACGGGCAGATGGACAAGAAGTTAATTTATAGGGAGGAAGAGAGAACAGATGGACAAATGAAGAGATGAACACAAACGGACAAATCGACAAAGAGCAAACAGATGGATGAGCAATTAGCGAACAGATAGATGAAGGAACTGATAGACGGACAAACTCAAACTTAAAGACAAATTAAAAGATGGAAGGATGTACAGATATGGGTGAACAGATTAATGGACATGCACATACATGGACAGAGATAGTCAGATTGAGAGGATAAAACAAATGCACAGACAAATGAACAGAGTTTTGGGCAGATAATAAAGTTGTCCAATGAATAATTGAATAGAAGCATGGTGGACTTTCAATAATTCTATAGTGTTCTAATGTTCAGTCAAGTGAGTAACCGATTAAAGCATCTATTAGACAACAAACACTCGAATTGGATGGATAGGGTGCGACTCATTTTGGGCCCATTCGTTTGTTTCGAAATAAGGGAAACTTGATGATGCCCAACAGATTAATTCTTTAAAAAAATCTGTTGAAGGACACATTATATCAAAAACAAAGTACCAAGGTTCTGTTTAATTGCCTCGTTCATTTAAATGCTCCCCTCCTCACAAGGCAGTTTGGCAGTATCGACATAGTTGTTACCAATGCCATCTTTTTTTTGTTTTTCAATACAAGCAGATAATACTCCTAGTGTTACAGTGTTTATCTGTATGGACTTTCGTATCCATATCACATATTATTTTATTCCAAGTTTGTAAAGGGAAATGATATATTTTAATTGTATATGGAGTATTACCTGTTTGTATTTTATACATATTACTTTCACCACACTCTATGGATATAATTATACATGTGTAAACATATTTTTATTTTTTTCTTCATAAAAAAAAATGCTGTCATTTGGCATATCAAACTCGGTACCCAATCATGAAAAACGTTAAATATTACATTTACGTCTCTAGCACAAATACGGACTTCTTATATGATATATACATATTTGTTGAACTGAGGCCTAAAAAGAAAAAGTCATGTTTCTTGTTTTCAAAGGCAATTCTTTCTAGAATTATGAGTCCAACTCAGATCATACTCGGTCTGAGTCATTTGCTACAATTTTTACTATATTGTATCTAATAGTCATGTATTCAGTGCGCTTCAGTCAAGTGTATATCATTCATCTCTCTTGATAGATTGATCTCTACTGTAGGTCTGCTCAGTAGAACTACATCTCTATTTCACTTTCTTTAAATTCTCAGCAGGAATTTTGCAATTTATTTCCAACAAGTTGACAACTCAACAAATTCACATCATTTTGATTTTTTAAAAAGTAGTTTACAATGAGTACTTACATGTATATCTCACATCTTCATACGCAGATAGATATCAAGTATACCATGACTACAGTAGCAGAAGACAAAGCTTATCCGATCAATTTTTGTGGTAAAATCTGCGTTTCCAGTAGGGAACGGAAATACTTAAACCTGAATATTTATTTACTTATTTATTGCTTTACAGAATTAATATTTTTCATTAATTAATTATAATTATTCTCAATAGTTTCATTTAAGCTTTGTAAATCTGAATGAAATAGTGTCAAACACATAGACCTAATTCATTAATATTTCCTAACCTAATTATGATTAAATATTGGTATTTTTTTTCTCCAAGTTTGCTTTAGAAAAATTTGTAAATGTATGTTGTTTTTGTGATCCTTGGATGATCTTCTGAAGTGAAATGAAGAACAAATATCTTAATTTTTAATACAGAGCGCATTTACTGCCCAACTTAGTTCTTTCACTTTATGTCATTAACATTTAATACCACATGACAAAACATCATGATGGGTAATGCATGCACTCTATGCTAAATGTTGTCCAAAAGGGTATATTTCTGGCTAAAATTGCATTTTTTAGCATTCCACTATCATGTTGTCACATGACATTGACTTGTGCCTATGTCATCACAGAGGTATCAATTTGAACTTGTATCAGTATTGTAACATTTTATGATAGAGATAAGTCTATCCATGAAAATGTATTTTTTGCCAGATTTTAGCGCCATTTAGAAGGTAAAGCAAACCTAGTCCTTTGATGATAGAAGTTTCTATATCACATTGTCTATTTAGTTGTCAAGGTCTTCGGCTTGAGTGCACACTCTAGCTCAAATATTGTCTCTGTTGCAAAAATAATATTAAGGTTTCAGGGAGCAAACTGTCACCATTTAACAACATTCTTGATCCAAATAAATCACTTGTTGATTCATTTGTATGTATATCAGTTATGTTTTGTCAATATGTTTTATGTTTTGTCAATATGTTTTATGTTTTGTCAATATGTTTTATGTTTTGTCAATATGTTTTATGTTTTGTCAATATGTTTTATGTTTTGTCGATACCTGTCCCAAAATTAAGTCTGAGTGTATCCACTTAAGTTAATCAGCTTTTTGAATATGACAACAGGCCCCTGATTTCACCAACATAACACTTAAAGTTAATCAGCTTTTTGAATATGACAACAGGCCCCTGATTTCACCAACATAACACTTAAAGTTAATCAGCTTTTTGAATATGACAACAGGCCCCTGATTTCACCAACATAACACTTAAAGTTAAGTCAAGGCTTAAAATATTTGATGGTCAATTTTAAGTGAGACTTAAATTTCAGCCAATCAGATCACTGGATTCTTGACTTATGTTTAAGTTTAGGTTTAAGTTCGGTTGGTGAAATTTAAGCTTGGTCTGGATTAAACCAACAAAACTTGTGTGTGGACTTCAACTTAAGTCTAGAATCTAGTGATCTGGACTGAATTTCACAACAGAACTTGTCTGACATGTCTTTATTCATGACTTAACTTTAAGACTTATGTTGCTGAAAGAGTGCTAGATTCTAGACTTAAGTCAAATCCTGATTTCCATAAAATGTAGAAGGGACCTTCAGTGTTAATCTTATCCATCCATCCGTTTATTTGTCTGGTTAAGTTTTGCATTTATGATGCTGAAGAGGGGGATTCAAGCCCTATGAACAATTTTCTGGTATAAAATAATTAGGCAGCCAGTTTTGTAGGTCATGGTTCAACGGATGCATAATTAAAATTGGAATTCAGATCTGTGTCTAATGATCACAACAGGGACCGGTTCACAGTGGTCTTTTTTTTATAGCAGATCAGGGACTGTGTTGTTTGTTCTACTGATTACTCCTAACTACATAGATCGAGATCTACCAGTGCAATATGCAAAATCAGATCTGGGTCTATGCATTTTGCAGTTGGACTCAACTTATAAGTGAGTATATATGGTAGTAGTGTTTCAGAAATTAGATTTTCCTGTATAACTCCCATCATCATATGCAGTACATTTGGGTCCATGGGATTGGAAAATAGTTGTTGATGGTGGAATAAAGCAGGTGGTTGCTATGTACAGGGTAAAAGGTTGATGGAAGGTTGGATGTAGACTTGTGGTCACTATGTGCAGGTGGTCACTTGGCCTAGCCCCATAGTCACAAAACTGAGCACAAAAATTTAACTCAGATTCAATTCTTCAATGTTAGAAAACCTTATTTAGAGCATCACAATATTGGTGAAGTTCAGCATGTATTTAGAAAAACAACCAAAAAGATAATCCTGAAATTTATAATGAATCCCAACTTATTACAAGCAAAGTTATGTAAGTTGATAATTTGTAACAAATTTGAACATGAGTTTAATTTTCCTTTGTTGAGACAGTTTTCTGACTCGGGTCAGGTTTGACTGTAGTGATTAATGGATCCTCAATTAGATGACTTAAATAAAATCTTTTCAAGTCTGGGTTTCCCAAATATATATTTCAATTTAAAATTATAAAGACTTACATTAGATGTAACTTAACAACATGCCACATATACTTGCTTATAAGTCCAACTGCAAACAGCATAGACCCTGATCTGCTATCGCATAATGCACCAGCAGATCAGGGTCTGTGTTGTCTTTTCTACTGATTACTCCTAACAAGCTGCATAGACCCAGATCTGCTGTTGCATTATGCAACTGCAGATCTGGGTCTGTGCAGTTTGTAGTTGGACTCGACTTATAAGCGAGTATATGTGGTACTTTGGAGCTAAAATCAGTATATTTAGCCATTTTATCTATAATAATATTGTGTGACTTCCTATGTACCATTTAAATACTACATTTTTAACAAAAAAAAAAAAAAATCCATACATAATATAAGGTTTAAAGTGGATGATGTTCTTAAGTATCTGTGGACAATAAAAATCTAAAATACAGATTCCTGAATCAAACCCAAACCATGTTTTTTTGTGTTTCTCTATAATGACTCCAACACTTTTATATACTGCATAGCCCAAAATGTCAGTCATAAGGTTATGTTTATGTTAAGCTATTGACTCCACATGGCATAAGTGTGCTCAATGCTGATTGTTCAGTTGCCATGTCAATCACTGGCTTGCCAAAGGGTACATTCCAACAAAAAGTCTAGAATATAAGCAGTGATCTATGAATTGTTGATGTAATCATGTGTAATTTATTAATTTAAAGACTATTTACATGAGTATATATGGTACATAAGAATTGTAAAGATTTACTTTTCTAAACAAGATTTACATAATATCACACAAAGTGCTTGATTAAAGAAAGAAAAGAAAAGCAAGAAGGAAAGGAAAAGTCAGAAAAGGTAAATAGTTGTGCTGATTGCTTAAAGAGGGACAGAACAATTACAAGGAGAGCAAATTTTGTTTGTTACAGTTTGCTTTTATTTTACACACATCTATGCACCTATTTTTGCTACAAAAGTATGGAAATGCCCTTATTTCCAGTATATGCTTTTTGTCACTTCGGCACTTAATATCCACTTTTTTAGAGTAGTTTTAATAACATACAAATTCAAATCAGAATTAAGAAAATCAGGTACAGATATTTAAAGTCATTGTTTGTAATGTTAATCTTGTTTTAAACTCTTTTCACTAATATTTCAGAGAAAAGCCAGTGATCCAAACAGATTTTTCAATGATCGGGGTGGAAAGTTTTTACAAGAAGAGAAATCGAGGAAGAAAATAACAAAGGAATTACCCAAGGTTTGTCATGAATCTTGTTTTAATCTTGTACTTGATGATGTACTTAATATGTAGCAGCCTTTTTGTGGAGTTTTATAGATAGCAGTCAGTGAAATTTGGATTATTATTTATGGCTAAGTGACAGGTACTACAGGTTTCAAATAAATTGTCCGATCCAGACTAACTGCACGATTTGTTTTGATATACTGCCAGTGCCTTGGACTGTGAGAGGTCATAACATGTTTCGGCAGCTTGCACAAGTTTCATTAGAAAGCCACCATTGAAATTGATTGAGTCCCCATGTGCATTTCAAGTCACAGTTGACAGGTTACCAGACTCTAAAGTTATATTTTACTGCAAGAAACGAGTCTCTGGCTGACCTTGAGAACTAGCTATAAAGGCCAGCATGTAATTAACTGCTGCAAAATCTTACAGAAATTGATAAATTGAAGAAATTAATATGCTGACAGTCCAAATCACTGTAGAATTTCACCTAATATGATTGGAAATGAGAGAGGGAGAGTGCATAATGTTAAAAACACAGTTACTGTTTATACATGCTTATAAGTCGAGTCTGACGGCAAACCACACCGACCCAGATCTGTCGTCTTATGATGCACTATCAGACCTTGGTCTAACAGTTTGTTAGGAGTAATTAGTAGAACAAACAACATGTCATCCATCAAATGAAAACACATTAATGTCGAAGGTGACAACCAGCCTCTTATAAAAGCCAAACAGTAGGCACAAAAGTGTGAAAAACAATATTCAGATACTTTGTCAAGCTTGGAAAAAAAACAGTAATGGTTGATTTGATTATTACTCATGGCAGGAGGGATGTTTGCCAGTATCATAAAAATACATTAAAAGAATGAAATAAACCAACATAAAGATTGTATCGAGTTAAGAGATCCAACAAGAAGTTATTGACCTCCACACAGTCTGAAGCTGCAATTTCTGAACTGAAAGTCATTATAGCTGAAGTGTTACAAACTAATGCTGCCATCTCTATATTAGACCACATTTATAAACTTTTCAAACATGTTTTCCATGTCTACAATGGCAGTATATCATATTTTGCTACACCTTACTGGCAATTGGTCTAACTTACAGAAAAATGTAGACTGCCTGCCATATTTTCTGAATATGTTTTGACTTTACAAGCACTGGTCACTCTGGTGGTTCTTGTAATTGGAAATAAAACAATTGTGCTGCAAATGCCTTCTTGTAGTATTGGACTGATTGGAAGAAAATATATAAAGATATAAACTTCAGCTACTGTTCAGGGTTGGCCAGAATGAAATACCAATTACCAAAGATGCAAGCTGTGTGTTAATTTGATGAAATCCAACTAGTATTGTGATGGAGAAAATGACAAGAAAACAGTCGGAAAAGAGTTACTTGCAAGTGAAAAAACTGTAATAAAGGCTCCATGTACAATCAGAGAGAAGTAACTATCTTACTAAATTTGTTTTAAATAAATAGTACTATAAATAAATCACTTAAGTACTTGATTCTCCAATAGCAAAACCTGAAAAAAGAAAATTACAAACCCCTTTAGTCCACCTTCCATATTGATAGAATAAACAGACAAAATAGAATTAGAAGAAGAATGTTCCAGGATGTGTTTAATAGAGCTGTGAAAGATTTCAGATTTGAGGGGCAGTGGAATGATCAAGATTTGTTTATATTTTTTTACAAAGCTGAACCATACATGAAGATAATAAGTAGGAAACTTAAGATTTTGGCTGTTTAAAAGTTCAGCTAAATTTAGTATTAGGAGAATAGAAGTTTTAACATATAAAGACGTGAGTGGAGTAAATAAAGAATAATATTTTGTTAGGTGTGAAAAGAAGGAACCTTTGCAACCCTCAGATGGTTTTATTGCTTACTTGAATACTGAAATTAGATAGATCCATTTGAGGTATAAGTCAGAAGGTCATTCACAAGAAACAGTACTCATGCAGCAAAAAACATAGTACTCATGCAACTATAATTAGTAAGGGTGGGGGGGGGGGGAATTGTCATCCCTGTGAGACACATTTTATGACATAGTACACATGTAGCTATAGTTAGTAAAGGGGGGGGGGGGTGCAGCCGGACAGCAGAATTTTGTCAGTCCTACCAGATACATGACCAGTGAGCACTGGAAAAGTAATTTGCTTCTAATGAATACCATCGATACTTGCTTGTAAGTTGAGTCCAAGTGCAAAATACATAGACCCAGATCTGCCATCACATTATGCACTGGCAGATCAGGGTCTGTGTTGTTTGTTCTACTGATTAGTTGTAACAAATTGCATGGACCCAGATCTGCCGTCACATATTGCACTGGCAGATCTGGGTCTATGCAGTTTGTAAGGACTAATCAGTAGAACAAACAACATAGATCCTAATCTGCCGGCGCATTATGCGACAGCAGATCAAGGTCTGTTTTGTTTGCATTTGGACTTTGATTATATGAATAAATACAGTAGTTTAAAGAATATAAAAAAATTAGAATATTTTCAGGTTCCCTTCTGTTTCTTTCTGCTGGAGCACTGGTATAGTTCATTTGATTCCTAGGAACACTCCGTTTTGTTTCAAGTCTTATCAAAATCTATTTGTTTAAGCAAACCTCAAAAATCTTATTGCTATTCACATACAAAATTGACCCAGAAATTTTGGATTTTGTTCACAATTTATTTGTTTAGAACTTCTCTACACTTAGGGCAGGCATATGCAACCTATGGCCCGCGATGTGGTTATATCCGCCTATTACATCATAGGGTGTGGCTTTAAAAATCTGGCCCACACCATGGAGGAAGTTGCACATACCTGACTTAGGGTATTGTTCCAAAAAGGGCAAACACGGTGTTATATTGGGAATCAAAGAGACTTTACTAATTATTGCCACCAGATGCTGAATAACTTATTCAGAGTAAAAGAGGATAACTTGTTTAAGACAATTTATATTGTTCACTTTCCTTTCTCTTTATCTCTCTTTGACATGGATTTTGGTAATGTTGGAGAGAGAAATTCTAAAGCTAATTTATGTCTATTGTTTCTGAAATGTTTATCAATTCAGATGGAGGCTGAACTGAGGGAGGAAGTTGCAGCCTGGGAAAAGGATCATGGAGAAATAGTTCAAATTTACGGCAAACGTGTGGTAGCCTACTTGGAACAGAGCTGGATCAATTATAATGAGAGGAAAAGCAGGGAGAAAGAGGAAAGGGTAGGTCATAATACTATAGTCTGTCATTCCTGTGATTATATTCCATGAAATGATCATAGGTTTATCTGATATTTCTATGGGACTCAACACCTTAATTTTTTCCATAACCAATATTTGTATCGTGATAAAATCTAAATTTAATATTTAACAGCCCCTAAGAAGTTAAGTAATGTCCTTGAATTTTATTTGTTTATTATATACAGTGAAACTCCTCAAAACCGAACCCTCAGGATACCGGAATTCCCTCAAAATTGAATTTTTTTTGTTAGTCCTGAAATTTTCCTTCTTTAATATCACCGTTTTTTCCCCAGTAAACCGAAACCCCTCAACTATGAACACCGGAACAATTTTCGATCCCTAATTTCAATTTTACACTTAAATATACCCCATAAAACTGAAACTCAGTTGAAACTTGGAAATATATTTCAGCTGCTAAATTCCTGACACATGCTGGAACAGATTAAGTATAGTTAACAGATGCTGTAGTAGTCTGATCGACGAGACAAAGACCCGGAAACTGCCCCAAGGGCACGCGAGGTTCAAACAACACCTGACACACGCGCAGACACAGATTAGGGCTGACAATAGGCTAATCTGAAGTCTTTGCACCATACAAAAGAGTTTTAAGGCTAATTACATGTATTAATAACTAAATGCTTATTGGTAAGCCAATTGAGAAAGGCTATGTTTATCTTCTGAGCGCCTATATCATTTTGACAACGATGTTCATGTTTTTGATTATTCTGATGGCTGGGAGAGTGAACTTGTTTCGCATTTTCGTGAAAGCAATCAGTCCAATGATGAAAGCGATGAATATGATGATGACAATATATGTTCTGAGCCACCTGGCAGTGATATGACATACCCCGAAATTTTATAGTTTATAAAGAGACTAAAAACTTTTGTGATTGCAAAGGAGTACTGTTATTTGGCTGTGGCACAAGAAATGGAGTCATTAACACAAGCTACATTATTTAAAGAACGATGTAAGAAACAACAGACAATGCTCCATGCCTTCTTCAAGCCAGACTTTTGAACAGTGAACATTATGAATTATATGCAGTATTTACATATTGTGGAGTATCATTCATAATTCCAATGGACTTATAGTAAAGTTATAACAGTACTGTATTTCATTCATCATATGTTTCTTGTGATGAGGACTATATCTATGTGGAGCAGCTGTATTTATTCCTGTGAGAGGATACAATTTTCGGTAGGAACATATATTGTTCAGCTAATTCTTCATTAAATGCATATATTAAAAATAAAATTAATAAATAACAGCTTTCTTAAATTTGTGCACTTTTAAACACACAGACACTGATGATTTCGTAACTGCAATCTCTCTCTCTCTCATCACATAAGAGCTCAGAAAGAGATTTTTTTCACATCTGCAAGTGCCTCAGTTAACCGAAAACTTCTCAAAACCGGAAAAAAAATTGGGTCCCAAGGGTGTTCGGTTTTGAGGAGTTTCTCTGTATGTATATATATGTGTGTGTGTGTCTGTGTATATATATATATATATATATATATATATATATATATATATATATATAATTACAAATATACACCAAACAGAAAGTGCTGCCCCTGGATTGTACAGGAGAATACTCGATAACATTGACAGAATTTTTAAATACAAATAAATAATATTATCATACAGATAAGAGAATTTTATATATATAGTTTACATTTACAGGTTCATGGAACTAACAATTTAAATATTGCTTTCCTACCAGTATTTCGACATCAAGCCATGGATTGACACAGATTTGCAAGTTTAGGGCACACTCTAACTCAAATCATATCTTTATCAAAAGGAAAATATTTCATTAATTTCATAAAGTATTTACACTGTTGAAGTTTTAAAAACCTTTTGTTCATAAGTCAGTTGGTTATTATTAAAAATAAAAAAAATTGTAGTTTGAATGTACATTCAAGTTTAAGAGTTTTGTTGATACCTAACTAGATGATGTTAAATGCATAGCTTTATATGTACAGAGTACCAGAGAATGACAGGCCAGATGATGTTGAATGCATAGTTGCATGTGTACAGAGTACCAGAGAATGACAGGCCAGATGATGTTAAATGCATAGCTTTATATGTACAGAGTACCAGAGAATGACAGGCCAGATGATGTTAAATGCATAGGACTATATATGTACAGAGTACCAGAGAATGACAGGCCAGATGATGTTGAATGCATAGTTGCATATGTACAGAGTACCAGAGAATGACAGGCCAGATGATGTTGAATGCATAGTTGCATATGTACAGAGTACCAGAGAATGACAGGCCAGATGATGTTGAATGCATAGTTGCATATGTACAGAGTACCAGAGAATGACAGTGCTGCTGGCACAGCGGTTAGTACGCTAAACTTGCGAGCAAAAGGGTGCTGGTTAAAATCCTACCATTGGATCAGCCCAGGTCAGCTACTGTGGTGTGTCCTTGGGCACTTCACTCCAATTGCCTTGGCACTAAATCTGCTTGTGTTGCTGTCCTGCAAATCGCCAAACCAAACCAGAGAATGTAAATTATACTCTTTATATTGTTTCTTGTATGCAGTTTACGTTTCTATTGTGAAGGTTATGTTTCATCTGTTGACCCTATTTCCAGTTTCTGATCATGTTGTGGTTATGTGACATGGTAAAAATGTTCCTGGATCATTGTTAAAGTAATTATGTCACAGAAACCTACTTTCCATGCGGTTGTGACCTTGCTTGTTATTAAACCTAAACTATGTTGTATACTCAGTTTTTTTTTACTTCAGATTCGTGCAAGAAATAAAATGGTTGAGGAAGAAGTGATATATGGAAGTAAGCCATCAACCCCAGCAAAAAGACGATTTATTCAAACAACACCCAGCAAAACACCTAAAATTAGAAAGGTGAGTCTGAAAAAGACTGATTTATAAACTTCCTGCCTTGACCTACATGTATGTTCATTCATCCAGTAGATCAGTAGCCTGAGAGTCATAGTAAAGATATGTGTTGAACCTTCATACCTGTATTTTCTCAGACAATAGATGATACAAAACTTGGCTTCAACTATTGTTTACCTGTGAATATGTGTTGTGTTATTTAATTCTTTACATCAGCAGTGGTACCTTGTTAGACTGGCCCTAAGATTATAAAAGAAAGTTTCCACACGCCAATTCAGACTCAATTCAAAATTCTAATGTTTGATCAATCAGTAATTTTGTACTGTAAATTTACTAATGGTGACACCCCCTTTGGTAGGACCCACTTACTCATTCCATGAATTTAAGTACTGATGAAAATATTATATTTTGAAAAAACATGAAAATGAATTTCTCAAAAGTAAATGAATTCACAGTATTAGCCAATCAAATGTCAAAATTTTGAGTTGATGTTTGAGTTTGAGTTCACACATTTTCATAATCATGGGGACTGATTAGACTGAGTTTCAGATCTAATACAGTTGCAAATTTGAGAGGTATTGGATTAAACAAACAAGGAAAAGAACTGGAAATGTTGGCACCAATTTTGGCATCAGAATTTTTTAGTGACTTTGTGCAACACAGAAAAACTTTATGGGTGAGGGGGCAGTATACAGACTGCATAATAATTGTGTTCAGATGATATTTGTAGATGTTACAGTAGAAGTCAGCTCAAATAATACACATTCAGAAATTACCATATTTAAATAACTTAAAAATAAAGTAATGATAAACCTGTAAAAATAGAAAGAGATGTGGGTCAGTAGACTGCTTATGTTACTTCAAGCATCAGTATGGTATAACTCCCCTATTGGACTATTGGGATTATACATGAGATTCAATAGACTGCAATATTTCATTCTTTTCTCACATCCAGTCTTGTACTGTATATACTGGCTTATAAGTTGGGTCCAACTGCAAACTGTAGAGACTATGATATGCTGTTGCATAATGGGCCAGCAGATCTGGGTCTATGCAGTTTGCTAGGAGTAATAAGTAGAACAAACAACATAGACCATGATCTGTTGGTGCATTATGTAACAGCAGATCAGGGTCTATGTTGTTTACAGTTGAACTCATTTTTTAAGCAATTATATATGATATTTGAGATTTTGAGGATGTTAATGGTGGTTTTACTGTTGCAAATTTAGCACTGTGGATTTTCCACCAATGACCTCAAACTTCAGACAAATGTTATCCCCATTCAAACACACTTTGGAAAAATTTTGTCAAAAGATAAGAGAAAATGTAATACTTTCATTAAGTCACATACACATAGGAAAAAATGTAATATTCTATGGCACTAAGTCACATACACATAGGAAAAAATGTAATACTTTGTGGCACTAAGTCATAGAGAGAGTCATGATGTACAAATGGCATCAAAATTTCCAAAAGTATATTGTTGATTTTACTACAGGAAATTTTGATGTTGAACCAGTCAGAAAGCATGTTGCATTCACAGGTGTGTTAGAATATGGTTTTAAAAACCAGAAGATTAGTAGGTCACTGCTTAAATAAACCTACCACAGACTTTTTAATATGCAACTTGAATATTTCTATACTTTATGTGTTGAATCTGCCCAGATGTACTTTGGAAAATTTTATTTCAAGATGTATATGTTATCTTAAGAATAATTTATTAGGTCAATAATTAAAATAATAATGAGTATCTTCTGCTTACATAGGAAAAGTGTTTAGTTTAAAAATGAAATGTTTTTCAAACTGCCATATTGACTTTTGATCATTTTTTGATGCATCTTGCAAAATGATTTAGTCATCCAGAAATAACAATTATTCAAAGTGAGTTACTGATTGATTCTTTTATCTTGTTTTTTGTCGCCAATTTCAATATAACAATTTGTTCCATTTACTGATGTTGAAAAAACTTTCCATAAACTGATTGTAACTTTATGAAAATCCTTCCATCTTAAATTAAACTTTTCTGTTGCAAAGTCTGTTTTGTCATCTTTGCTGATGTGTCAGCAGTAAAGCTTAATTTTGAAGAGAAAAACCACCATTTAAGTATTCAAATTTTGAATACTTGATCAAGATTTGTAAATATGCGACTTTTAATTTTCAAGCAGTAATATAGTGCTGTTTTCTGTGTCTTATTCTAGCTGGATAATAGTGATGGCTTGGAAATAAAAGTAGAATTGAAATACAAGGTATTGACTTGGGTTCATTTTTTCTGCTTGCAGTTTATAATACTAATTACCCTTCTCAAAATCTACAACAGTGGAGTTGTGAAACCTTTTCTTCACACATACTTTGTTATGCACACATCTTTCACTACTTTTTCATGAAAAAAGTGCATGACATTTTCAATAAGTAATAGTTTGTATATCTTTTCTGGAGATTAGTTTGCTCTGTTGTTAATTATATAAATAAATTTCTTTACATCATTAGGTATAACCAATTCAAGGGTATCAGCTGAGGTTTGGACCCACTGTACTCAAAGTGTTGACATCTGAGTGGTCATTTCTTAGTTATTAAACAATCAGATTATGTTAGACTTTTCATTTGAGTTAGTTTGAGCATGAGCATGGTTTTGTAACATTGCAACCTGGTGTGTTTCATTGTGTACAAAATGTAGATCAGCATGAGCATGCTTTTGTAACCATGGAACCTGATGTGTTTCATTGTGTTGCAAAATGTTGGTCAGCAATGTCAGTAGAACCAGTATCCCATTTTGGTATCACTATGATTACATTTGAATCCAGGAAAATCTGCAAGTTATTAGGGATTTCATTATTCACCCACTCAGAGCTTAGCCTCATACCATTTTTCATCGTAATATATTTAGAAAAGTGACAGTAGAAAGGTGATACAAAGCTGGCCAGATATTTTAAATCAGTATATTTGCAGACATTTATTTCAGGGGTTTTAATAAGAAACAAAGTAGCAGGCTAAATTGGAAAAGAAGCAGGATAAATTGGACAATCAGCTGAGATGCAGAGTGGGGTGGGGCAAATGGCCCCCTTTTGGGGTCTAGGGTGCAAAGCCTCTGGTGAGGGATCATGGGAGGCAAAGCACCTGCTGAAGCTGAAATTGCGTGGTTGTTAGAACTCAATTTAAACTGCCTCTCCTTGATCGAGAAATGTCAGATTTGTTTGAAATGAATATCTTAGCTACTTAACTGATAACAAAAATCAGAAAAAAATAAGCATATTACAATTTTCTGGAAATAAATATTCATTTATTTTTTATTTCACTCGAATATGATTACATGCAATTATTGTGAGGGATACTGACAAGTCATTGCATGTAATTATATTCATCATCAAACACTCATCAAACTCGTATTCATCAACATCCAATGCAGACTTGGAGGCAAAGCCATGGCCTTGGCCACAATTGTGACTTTGTCTATTTCATTTTCCACATCTGTTAAATCCACTTGTGTCCCACTGTCTGTGGTAATCGCAACTGGTCGTGGATCATCTGTCTTCATCATGTGATTTTTTCTGTGGCATTTTGGTCAAACTCTAAGCAAAATGTTTGACATGAAGAGTGTCTGTTACCATTTGTATATTGTATATGTAAGTGTCCGCTAGCCTATCATATTTCATCTCTGTTTCATACTGCAATCCCAACCGCCACCTCCATACTGCATAATTTATAAAGCTATCATGTGATAATTTGTTGAAAACCATTTGTTGGTTTTTTATTCAGCTATTTGTCTAATTGCATCTGCAGTCCTCTCGTCACTGATGGAATGTGATTATCACACTCAATCGTCATCAATTGGGTGCACAAGTAAAGAGACTGGACATTTATAGTTCTTTTTCATGGAGATTAAATTGTATGTCAGGCTGATGTTTCTAATAATGCCAAATATGAAAAAGCAGGTGTCTTCTAGACTTAGATCTATCTGTATCAATCAGAAGAAGATAATAATAATTGGATCAATGGTCTCTGACAGAATATGGGGTGGGAGGGTGAATTATTTAACTATTTAAATTAACTTTTTTAAAATTCTGGAGTTATAGGGGGCGATTCCTGTGCAAGTAAAAACAGCAAAAATTCACTGGCTTCTATTGAAACCCCTGTTATTTTAATGATATTCTGCATCTTAAGGTTATTTTTTTTGTTTACTTTTTACAAGGTAGATAACCCAAAATCTCAATAGATAAACTTGCAAATCTTGCCTTGATGAATGCAGAAAACCAATCTTGTTCTTTGTACTGTTTGTTCAATAATTATGGGAAAATTGACTTAACAAGTTTATGAGTTAGTCACTAAATGGGCATAAACAGATATGCTGCCAGGCCGCGGGATCGCGGGTTTCTCGCAAAAGTGATAGAGAGTCACGCAACTTTTAAAAGCCAATGGGGGAAAGATCACGCAAGTTATCTGTGCTTCCCGCGATTTCTCGAACCCAATGCGCGACTTTTTTATTTCTGGTTTTTTAATTAGATTGATCAGATCGTCTTTTTTTACTTTTCTCCATGATCTCAATTAATCCTATATCTATGGAGAATATTGTTTGAATACAAGCACCTTTATGATGGAGATCTGTTGGAGTATTGCAGAAACTATGGAGGTATTCCGATTGAATTGTTTCCTGGTGCTGTGTAGTAAATTGATCCATCAATCGAAATGTCTAAAGCGCGACAGTAGTGTGTTATGTTGAAACAAAATATAACAGATTTCTTTAGGAAACTCAGCGAGATGGAAAGATCATCTGTTAAGGACGAAATTAGGGAGGATGAAATATCTGACGGTTTGTTGCCAACTGAACACAGCGCAGAAAGCTGTGATACAGAAATAACCAGCATGATGTCGTTTACTACGGTTTAGGCCATGCAGAAATTCTGATACATCGACAGAAATATCCAAGGAACAACATGCCTGAATTGTGGAAAATTGTGTTTTGGATACCTGTAAACCAGTTCCCGAAAATATTCAGACTGGTCATAATTGCAGCAGTTCTTGCCTTTACGAAAAACTGATTGTGAAAGGTGATTCAGTTCTCAAAGCAAAATTCACACTACTCGGCGAAATAGGGTAACCACAGACCTTTAAAACTCTATCACTGTAGTAAGAAAATGTCAGAATATCTGAGAACAAAACAAATAAAATCCTACAGAGATATATAATTCGGATTAAGTTTTTTTTTTTTCCCCCATTTTTTTTCTCTAAGATATTCTGACATTTTCCTACTACAGTGATAGAGTTTCAAAGGCCATTGGGCTAACATCTGAAACAATAAATAAACTGATGACTATACAGATGTGTGTGGTCTAGTAAATTATTTTCAGTTTGCAAAGCCATATTTGAAGGGCAGTGATAAGAAACAAAGAAGAATATTTACCAGCTGAGCAACAATTAGGTATGCAGCTACCTTATACATTTATTGTCAAAGAAGTGATACAAAATCATTAAATGCTTGTTTTAAATTAGGTGTTTTTACACCTTATAATAATGTTGTCACCCATCTTCTACCATTCAGCTTAGTTTACCCTTGCCCCCCTCCCCCGATGATCCCCCCCTCTGACGGTAGGTGTGGGGGACCTCCCCCTCTTAAGAAAATTTCTGGCAGCATCTCTGCATAAAGTTTTTTTTTGTTTGTAAACAAGCTGCTTTGCTTTGAAGGTTACCCTTACTCTCTGACTTGTCAGCTCTTCCAAATGTTTGCATGTATGTGGACAAAAATGATCTCACAACTAATATTTCATGCTAACATCTGCTCATTACATGCATGCTTTGATTTTAATTTTAAACTTGTTGTTATTTTTGTCTTATATTAGCATAGGATGTAACTCTATCATAAAAGTCTGTGTAATAGGTTGCTGGTTAAGAGTTGATGGCTCATGTTCAGATGCAGTCATTAATATAATTATATATAATAATAATTCAATTATTTCAGATGTCTTAAAATCCTTTCGATTGAATGCAGGCTTACATTGCTGCTGTGTTTTTTTTTTCAAGAAAAAAGCCTGTGTGACTAATTATCAAGGCTGTTGTGGTATCATATGGTTGGTGCATTTTGCACTATTTTCACACTGTTGTTTTGGCAAGGTAACCTTTTACTGGAGTACATTACAAGCAAAACTAAGTTGTACCCAGTAGAAGTGGATTCTGTGATTATACCTGTGTTATATCGATAATCGTTTTATACTAAGGCACCCTATAGCAATGGACCATTGTATTTTGATTTGTATATCTCTGGTTTGGTTTCTCAGTGTGACCTCATTATAACTGTTCACAGTATTTGATGTTCTAGCCTGATTGTTTTCAGTTTACTAGGACAGTGTCTCTAGTTTTACACAAATACCTGCATTGGACATTGTAAATAGCTTGTTACTGGATAATAGAATACAGTCTCCAAAGGGGTCAAAGGTCAACCCATCTCTGTGAAAGAAATAAAATCTTGGCGTAAAATATGCTCTACAGTTCAGTTATCTTTACACTGAATCTGATGAATGGCCTAAACACTGATGTAGACAGGAACTTAATGGTTTGAGGGTCATTAGCTCTGATAGAAGTCGTAATGGCATATATATTGTGACTACATTTAGCAGTCACATAACTTAAGTGCTTGTACATTTACCACTTCACCTTCAAACATTTCTCGGGAAAACTCTAAGATTTTTCAAATATTAATGTTGAAATTCATCCAGTTTATATTTTTTATTGTTATTTTTGCAGATTAATGATACCTTAAAGACACCTGCCTCCTGCAGTAAGATACAGCACAGTTCCGTTTTTCATTCACCCTATGGCAAGACCGCAATGTCAGCCAGTAAAGTTCTGTCGGCCAGTAAGGTGGTAAGTGTCACAGTGGCAGAGTGGGCATTAATTTTCAATGTGTCTTTTGGTAATATGGTACATGTCACAGTGCAGTGTTTCAGCCAGGACGCGCCCTTGCGGGATTCACACAAAATAGACACCGTGTCCCGCAAAAAAAGAAATTCAATACGTCAAAAGTGGTGCAAATAAAATGGACACGGCATGTGTTTTATCTTTAATTTGATACGGTTGCGCCAACCAATCATTAAATATCCTAATTTCTCAATGATTGTTTAATGAAAACGAGTAAATTCCATCTAGTGATCTTTTCCGATTGCACCTATGCTTGGTCTGCCTATTTTCCCCCATCTCCTAATCCTATATATATATATATAACTATGGATCATCCGGGAATAATCATGTACTCGATATATCACATAATATTTCCAGGTTTAGAATTAGACCGGTACCCTGTACCGACGTTAGGTATGCCAACATATTTTTCGTGAGACAGGGAACCAGTCTAAGCTTAGAATTGTAATAGCCTCAATTAAAATATGAAACAATTTTTTCAAATAACATATTGAGGTAAGTTCCACCCCTGTTTGATTAACATTTGTTATCTAAGAAAATCTGTAGTCTCTGCAATATTTGTAAGTCATGTGCTACCAGCCACATGATGTGACCTTGACATAGTTCCTTTTGCATTTGTATGGGCGGCAATGTTTTACCAAGAGACAGATATGAAACGGCAGATAACAGATTTCTTTTCCCCAGTATCACAAGATGAAAGATGAACCGACAATGAAACTTCCGACGAAGATTTGATTACAAAATGGTGGAACCAAAGATGAAAAAATTCATGCACGTGTTCCAAGAAGGCTGGAAACATGAGTATGGCTGGCTAGAATATGATTCAGATGAAAATAAAATGTATTGCAACTTATGCAGATGTTCTAAGAAAAATAACTCTATGACGACTGGATGTCAGAACTTTAGAACCTCAATGCTATCGTGCCATATCAAGTTCAGTGACCATCAGCAAGCCCTTAGAGACGATGCTTTGCACAGGAATTTCCTATTGCAGCAAACAGTGCAGTCACTCAGAAGACTGAAGCAGTGATAGGTGCCATGCGTTGTGTATACTGGGTTAGCTAAGGAAGGAATAGCAACCATGAAGTATATATCTTTGATTGATTTCTGTCGTTTACAAGGCTGTGAGGCTTTATTGAATTTGGAATGGTAAAAATGCAACATACATGTCTTGGCAAAGTGCTGAGGAAATTCATTACAAAGAAGCTAATTGTGTATGCACATATGATAGATGAAGAAACTTTTGATCAGAAAACATTTTTCTTGGGAAATCTACCAGTTGTGGAGCCTCATGTAAGTGCACAAGTCATATTGATAAATTGAAAGCCTACATGGAATCTAGGGGTCTAAATGTTGAAAATGTTTATTCATTTGGAAGTGATGGAGCTTCTGTTATGGTTGTTAAGAAAAATGGAGTCTCTGCTAAAATCAAAGAAGTGAACCCTTTTGCAATTAACATTCACTGTTTTGCCCATCGTTTGGCATTGTGCACATCTAGAGCAGCTGATGATGTATCATACATAGGAAAGACTTTCCAGGAGACATTAATGGATATGTTCTGCTATTTCAGAAGATCCACAGATAGAACAGCACAGTTAAAGGCAGTTCAGAAACTTTTAGAACATGAAGAGGTTAAAGTAAAGGAAGTCCATGTTGGTTTGCTTTTTATGAGGCATTACATGCTGTTTACTTGTCATGGAAACCGCTTGTTGCATATTTCCAGCAGCTAAAAAGCCAAATGAGAAGGCAAAGAAAATTCTTAAAACACTAACTGATCGTAGATTTATTTCCACCATGCACATGCTGATGGATGTTATACCAGCATTTAACTCGACTGAACCTTGTGTTTCAAAAGCAGAACTTGGATATAGCTGTTGTACCGTCTGCTTTGGAAAGTGTTCTTGATGCTACAAACAAAGACAAAAGTGGTAAATCGCACTATCGGGCAGAACAACAGGAGAAACTGGTGAAAAAGGGTAGTGACTTTATGTACAAGGATACAAAGCTGTCAAACAATGACATCAAGGCTGCTTCAGAGGAAAGTACCAAAATAAGAACAGAATTTATTGAAAAACTTGCAGCAAATGTGAACAAGAGATTCCCCAAGGATTCCACTGAAGTAGCTTTTGCTTTCAGATCTCTTGGAATGCGTCCACTGTCTCTTCTTCCTGAGGAAGAAAAAGAATCATTTGGAAATTGTGACTAAGATCTTCTCATGAAATTCTATGGGGAGGATAAGAAGGCAGCAGATTGGACTAGAAAAAAATCCCTTGTAGATGCTGAAGCATGTAGAAGAGAATGGTCACTTGTGAAGAAGTTGGTCTTAGACCAAATGTACCCTAGGGATGCTTTTCAGACCTATGGAAAATGATAAAGAAGTACCATAATGACACTTTCCCTAACTTGATAATGTTAGCAAGGCTTGCCCTTCTGACACCTTTGCAGTCAGCTGATTGTGAACGAGGGTTTAGCTGCCAACACATTCACATACCCTCAAGAAATCGCTTGAAAGTTGACACATTTGCAGAGACTGATGACTATAATATTTAAGGGGCAGTAAATAGAAGAATTTGACTTTTCCTGCGCTGTTAGTGTATGGTCAGAGGCATCAAAGAGGAGAATCTTAAAGTAAAGAAGTAATGTTTTTGGTTTTTCATGCAAATAACAGGTAAAATAGACCATGTAAATGATCTTACTTTATTATGAAATTGGCCCATTATGATCACACCATTTGCCCACTTTTTCAAATGAGAAGGCCAATTGGCCCCATTTTTCTCAAACCTGGCTGAAACACTGCAGTATCAGGGCAGGCATTGGTGATCAGTTCTGCCTGTTAGTAAAGTAGCAAGTGATGCAGTGTCATACTCAGGGCAGGGATTGATACACAGTTTTGCCTGCTAGTGAGGTGGTGCATCTCACAGTGTCAGGGCAGGGATTGATACTCAGTTTTTGCCTGCTAGTAAGGTGATGCATGTCACAGTGTCAGGGCAGGGATTGATACTCAGTTTTGCCTGCTAATAAGGTGGTACCTATCACGGTATCAGGGCAGTCATTGATATCACTTTTCCCTGTCAGTAAGGTGGTATAGACCCTGATTGTAATTTTACCAAATCTTTATTTCATTTGTATTTCCTTTAAATTTGAAATGCAGTCAAAATTAATTTGCATTCTGTTTGCAATTCTGCTATCGTCTTGTCCTTTTTCATTTATGGTCTCAGAAATGCATTCTGATTTGCATTTATCACTTCCATTCATCATTTCCTTTCATTTTTGTTCATTTGGAGTGAAATGGAAATAGGGTTTTCCATTTTCAAGTGATAAAGGGAGAAAACTGTTGCTTTCACACATTGTCTTATTGGAAGTTGTTAATAAAATAGAAATGCATTGAATACAAAAGACAGTATTGATTTTGCTATAAATTTAAATGTAATCACAACTGCAGTAAATGTAAAAATGTAATTGTAGAGTATTTATCAGGATTTTTCTTTTTCTTTCTTATTTCATTTATTTCAAATAAAAATCGTACAGAGACATAATCACCAGTGGTGATGTCATCACATCAATGGCAGTTTTTATGTCTGCCTCGACAAAAACAATGTCATGGCTTGTAAGGAATAAGAAAATGTCAGCGTTAAGAATCTGACCCTGGATTATCATGCAAAAGGGCTTTTGACTGGAAATTTAGCAGCAACCTGACAATAATAAATTTTCAAATCCATTCACAAAATGTACTCATGTTTCATTCCATTTTCGTTTGTCGTTTATCATTCTGTGTTTTGCATATGTACTCTCAGTTTTCTTCAAAATGCAATCATTTTGTTTGCATTCATTCTGCATTTCGTTTGGGCTCATTCTGCATTCTGTTTTCATTTTGCTGATAAATTTACCCATTTCAGGGTCTGTCCATGTTGCAATGTCGAGGCAGGCATTGATACTCAGCTCAGTTTGATAGGGTTTCTAGATGAAGATAATGACACTAAGCATTACCATGAGCCAAATCTGTATTGTTCTCCAGTCACTATACTATTGGCCAGATTGCAAGGAAATTTTGGTTATGGATTGATGATGTGTGTCTGTCTGTTTAGTCGTATGGTATCAACTTATGTAACAATCTACAGAGAAATTGACTTAAATTGCAAACTCCATGGTAGAGAAAGTGAGCACAACAGAAAGGTCAGCACAAATCACTGAACTATGAAATATAGGTTACAGTGAGCTTGTTTTCACTGATGGCTGTAGAACTTCTGATGACTCAATTACGTACCAAGTTATGTGATTCCATAGGGAGTAGTGCCTGTGAAAATGACTAAATGCAAAAGTTAACCAAAATCACTAGATTGTGATTGTAACCCGATTTTCACTGAAAATATTACTCCACATGACACATCTAATTATCAATTTCTGTGACTACAAACAATAGCATATTAGAAATACATAAATACAAACCCTAACCTGAGCGTTGAAGCCAAATGGATGGATGAACAGATCATGGATCCATAAGCTGGAATTGTGATCCATCCCGTGAATTTCTAGTATTCATAGTTTCCAATCTGGCCATACCAGTGTTGCATCCGCGCTGCATGATCGCAGGATTCCCCCCCCCAAAAAAAAACCAATTATGTGAGCAACGGCCACAAGAATACAAGTTAAAAGGGGGAGAAGATCTGCAAAAGAAATTAAATTCCTGCATATTTGAGACAATGATGCACAATAGTTATAATACAAATGTAGTAAATTCAAATAGTTTTATCTTCTGCATCAAAACATACCAGTCTCCTTTCCATAAGCCAGTACCATTCAGCACAGTTTATATTTAGAACCAGAATTTACCAATAAATTAGCCATTGCACATGCATATGTAATTGTGCCTAGAGGTGACGGGTATTGAAATTGCTACCACATGGCTGTGACATACCAGTAGTTGTCATTCTTAGCACTTATCAAGTGTTATAACTCATTAAATGAAGCAGATAA
Source organism: Margaritifera margaritifera (assembly GCA_029931535.1). Taxonomy (NCBI): domain Eukaryota; kingdom Metazoa; phylum Mollusca; class Bivalvia; order Unionida; family Margaritiferidae; genus Margaritifera; species Margaritifera margaritifera. The sequence goes on along the minus strand of JAQPZY010001215.1, from coordinate 146,202 downwards.
GAGATTTGTTCTGGCAGAGTACTGACAGCATCAAGGATATAAATGTCAGTGCCTAGTGCAAAATACACCAGCTGAAAATGCTCCTGAACTTGAAACAACTAAGATGGGAATTAGTAACAATATGTTCTGAATGACATGTGTCACTTTCAGAAATTTGAAAGTTATGATTAGATTGGTGAAACACAAGGTCAACAGAACATGACCTCGTATTGGTGTCCATCATTTCTCCAAGTAGGATTCGGGAGATGTGATTTTATTCAGATTTAAGTATAATATTTACTCAGAACTCCTCATAAATGCTAAGTTAGGAAAACTATTAACAATTTCATGAGTAAGCCTCCACCCTCCCCCCACCCCAAACACACAGTAAGCTTTGTTACTCGCTAACCTTTTAGCTTTTGTAAATTCCTGGATGCAACACTGCATACCACCATTGGAGTATTTCCTGTATATAGTAAATTCTGCCTGTTGGTAAAGCGGCAAGCAGGGTTTGATTTCTTTTTTGAAAGGATGGACAAGTTGTTTTCAAAAAAGTACCTGTCAGGCTACTTGAAAAGTGAGTTTTGTATTTTAAGGGTGTAATTAAAAGAAATGAAAGAAAAACTTTGAAATTTTAAGTCTTATTGTTTAATATCCGATTACTGAGCTTGTATTTGACAAGAATGGTTCCAGCATTCCCACTACTTTCTTAGATCGAGGGTTCTTGTATCCCCTAGGTCGCTAAAATGGGAATACAACACAAATATTAGGAGTACACATTGTGAAGAAAATAAAATTGTATCGTTGCACTGGAGTATAGCAAGATAATAAATCAATAAATAAATAAATAAATTAGCAAATAAAATAAAATTTGTCGCAGTTTGGTTGCATTTAGTACTTCAGAAAAGTAATGCTAATGTACAGACGGATTTGGTAGGAAGTTATTTAACAACTGTAAATATGAAACTTCCTGCTCTTGTTTCCTCAGAATGAAGTTAATCTTATTTTTTCTTGAATAGAAATAACCCTAAGGAATACCATTGTCTACATTAATTTGTAAGTCAGGAATCCCATATACAACTCCAGAATTTGTTATCTCTATGTTTCTTTCCATATCTGTACTGTGCACAGAAAGCATATTAGTACAGTAGAGACAAGGGGCAGTCAACCCCTCATGGTCCATATGGCGACCGTAAAAGAGTTACTACTCACGTGTGTCATAAAGATTGCACGCATTAGTTGTGTTTGATCAGATTGTCTTTGCTATCATTGAGAAATCAGTAGAAATTGACTAATGCTGATACCAAGCTGCAGATACAGTTCTTAGACTTAATTCAGTGCATGTGCCAGACTTCAATTTCTGTACATGAACTGTGTGTATCAGGCCAATGTTTTGTACATGCCAAGTGCTGTTAATGTATGATTCATGTACATTTTTGCATGAATGGGAAGACTGGGTTCATTATTTTCTATAAAATCACACTCTACTGCATATTATGGTCTCCGTGATTTCAAAATCATGTGTTTTTTTCATGTGACCTGCAGTGACATTACTGGTAAGCCAGTTTTTGAAAACCACTTGTCTGATGGGCAAGTACATTGAGAAAACAACTTGTCCCTTTAAAAAAAAACAAAAAAACACAACTTGGATTTTTCAAATGAACAAGCCACAGTGACAGGGCAGGTCTTGACATTCATTTCTGCAAGTTGGTCATCATTTGCCTGTCATATCATACCTTATGTTTTTGCAAAAACTGAAAAGATCACCTCTTCTTTGAAATATTGACTTAAAAAAGGGTATCTTGTGAGCTTATATGTATCTCTGGTAGACTATTCACATACCAGCAGAAACTTTGGCAGGTAAGCTTCAATATTTTCGAGATCGCATTCAGTATTAAGGTATTTCTTTCTGTTGCAGCTTTCCTTTTGACCATTTTTGTCCTCTTATTCATCAGTGAGGGGACATAGAAAATGTTGTCTGCATCCATTCATTTGTTTGTCCACTTTGTCCAGCTGTACACAAATTTGTAATCAGTCTTGTGTCCAGTTTCTATTTGATTTCAACCATATATAGTGTAAAGTTTTATACCAAGATGAGACCAATGATGGAGACAGTTTGCTTGAAGTTTTACCAGGCCATAAACCCAATTGCACTTATGCTATAGTTCAGCATCCATCTTTCATCTATCATTCAATTGTTGTCCATCAACCATTGCATGCTACCGTTGGAGGCTGTATTTCTGATCTGATTTTGATCAAACTTGGAATATAAGCTTATGTCATGAAGTTCTCAGACAAGTTTGATAATGAGCAAGATCCATGCATATTAATGATCTGATCTTGTGTCTGAATGGCTTAGCTGTTCACCATTCTCTGGAAGATATATTTCTAATCCAGGTTTGATCAGACTTGGAACATGGGTGTATATCATCAAGATAGGATGGGTTCAGTAATGAGCAAAATCCATGCATATTAATGAGATAATCTTGCATCTGATTAACTAAAATTGTTACCACTTTGAAGGATATATTTTTAATCTGATTTTAATCAAGCTTGTAATATAGGCTTAAATCGTCAAGATCTAGGATGAGTAGTTCAATATTGAACAAGAGCCACAGATATTAATGAAGTGATCTTGGCATCTGATGGGCTGAGCTTGTGACCACCCTGGAGGCCATATTTCTGATCCAGTTTTAATCAAACTTGGAATATATTCTTTATCTCATGAAGACAAATTTGAAAATGATGGAGATTCATGCATATTAATGAGATATCTTGCATCTGATTGACTGAGCTTGTTACTATGGATGCCATATTTCTGATCCAATTTTGATTGAACTTGAAATATATGCTTGTATCTTCAAATTCTTATAAACATGATTTTTAGAGTAATTGCCTTTGATGTTGCATTTTTTTAATTATGCACTGGAAGTATAATTGAACCATTTGCAGGCAGGAGCTTCTTCTTCCAACAGGAAATGATTAGGGGATGGGTAGATCCTCACCTGTGACATCATCATTCCTTCTCTTCATTCTCCTTTTTAGCTCTAATAAAAATGTCTCACTTAAATATCATCTGGTTTTAGCAACACAAAAAAATTCACATGCATGCAAATAGATATGGCTGTTGATACATGGATAGCTTATATATATGCAGAAGCTCTTTGTTGAAGATATCTGTGGGGAGAATGAACGATATAGGGGTAATTTTCTTTTTGCTTTTGTTGAGCCGTGCCTTGGTAGAAGCTCAATATAGCAATTACTTTGACATCCATGATCATGTTCATCTATATATCTGTCCATACCCTTGTTTAACCTCAATGTTAAAGTTTTTTTACTTGCCCTCAGTATCAAAGCTTGGGGGCAGGCTCAACATGCAGGCCATGGCCAGCTTCTTTTTCTTTTCTTTTCTCCAGAATCCAGGCACAAGGCAGAGACGGAGATCAAATCGATTGGCACGGAAGGTGTTAGGCGAACGAAACACTGGTACGAATGAGTCTGTGTTCAGCCATACAGCTATCACCGGCAGCTTAGGCGATGGCCAAAGTGGTGGGGAAGTGTCGCTAGCTTCCATGGGCTCCTACCAAGAATTCTCTGTGTGTTAATGTCTAGTATAATTATGTTTTCTATTTTGCTGTGCCTTCCTGCCTGATCACTAGTTTGGTTTAATTTAAATAATACCCTCCTTATTTGAAAACCATGTTTCCTTGCTAACCAGAACTTAATGGGCACTTGAGTTTTTCTAGTTCTTAGATATTGTCGCTTCAAAATGGCCTAAGGTTATTTATATAAAATGAGTGTTGTCCAGTTTTCACAGCACATTTTAGATTTTAAAAAGAGTAGATTAGAAACTGTGTTATTTCAAATAAACACACATCCAGTAATAATCAAGTTTATCTACTACACTTCTAGAGGTACAGACTTGAATTTGGGGCTTATGATCAAAATTTAGCAAAGCATTTTAACATGAAGTGACACTTAATATTGTACCAAATGATGGTAAGCCACTGTACAATGTTGCCACTCTTACTGAAATACATTACTTTATTTACTCAGGTAATTGACAGTTTCTGAATTACTTCCCTTAAGCAATACCTCAGGGACCTCTGAGCCTTTCCTCAGGCAATAACAGACCTGCCAACCCTTATAATTTGACCTTAAGTCTTTGTAATTGACCCTTAAAATATGGACTTATGGAATAATAGCAAAAAGATATGAAAAAATACGATTGTTGTCAGATTCTGATATTGGCTTGTCCAGGTTTGATCAGGATCCTGGTTTTCATATTAGATTTGGTGCAGTTGGTCAGGGAACCAGAGTAACTTTACAGGAGTACCTCAGACACTTTAATTTGCCCATGTTTTTCATGCAAAAATGCCAGCATGATTTGGCATTTGCTTTTATGTTATATCATTATCTACAAATGTCAACCAACAAATGAAAACATTAAATGCAAACAGGATAACCAGCCTTTTAAAAAGGTCAAACAATCAGCACTGAAGTACGGAAATGAATATTCAGATTCTTGGCCATACTTGGAGAAAAGCAGGAAAGGCAATATTGACATTTATTGGACATCATGTCATGTCGATTTGAGTATATACTGATGTCGGGAGAGATGATTGTCATCACCACATGAAATTTGAATTGTTTTTAAAAAAAGGAAAGATTATGTTAAATTTATATCTAGCAAGAAACCATTGACCTCCATGGATTTTGGAACTGCAGATTCTGAAACTGATCTGGAGGTCATTAAGGTCTAAGTATACTTTGCAAACTCTTTGGTTGAACATAATATTGCCTTCGCAGCATCAGATCACACTTGAGAACTAATCAAATGCATGTTTTGCAAGTTGACAATAGAAGTAAATAATATTTGGTTACACCTTACTTAAAATTGGTCTAAATTAGGGACAGATATTGACTGCCTTACTGAGAAGGTCTTGTTAGGGTTGGCAGGTCTGCTATAATGACAAATCAGCGCCACTAGCATTACAATTGGAAAATCACACATGCGGCTTTTCAGTACGTTCTGTTAAGTCTAAGCTTTATATTAGGTAGAATATTATCAATGGATATTATTGTATATGTCTACATTTTCACCACAAATAATTGTTATCCTTTTTTTTTCATGAGATTTTAAGTAATTTTATTTTTTAACAGTTGCCCTTGTGCAGTTTGGGCTGCTCTTGGGGTGGAGAGGTCTTGGAGTCATTCTGTCAATCTCAGATAGAGAAAAAATATTGATTAAATGCCTTTTGAAAATGTATTGAGTAATAAAATGCCAATTTAATGTAAGTCCCTTCTTTTCACTTGGCCATTGATCATTGATGGAGACAGAGAAATAGATGCATACTCAGTTGGCCACTAGGTTAGACAAGTACACCACAAACAGCACTAAATGTAATTGGAAACATAAAATCATTTATCACTATATAAATCAGGAGTTCATATGCCCGTCTTTTGCATAGAAAATCAAAATTACTTATTTCCTACTCTTGTCTCAAATCTACTTGACAACACAGCCACTATTGATTATTCATGAATAGCAGTCCTTGTACAATGCAAGCTACTGAACAGAAGAGTCACATATAGGTCACAACTCTTGGTATTTCAGAAATCATCTGTTGATACATTTGTTTAACTTTTTGTACTACTATTGGAGACTCAAAATGCTTTAATGAAAATGGTATACTCTTAGATTTCTAAACCTCTGTAATTTTTCATGCACACCCTCCTCTTTTAGAAATGGTAATTTTTGGATAGATTGCAAAAGCATTTCCAGTGTATGGGTTTGTGATGTCTGTCCCAAGTCTTTACATTTGTATAACTTAACTTTTCATTGGCACCATATAGCAATTATAACCTTAGTACATACTGTCAGAAGTCTTTCTGGCATCAACATTGAGGTTAGTGCTTGTGTTTAGGTAATTTTCTCAGATACTATTGCTTGTAGAGTGATATGACTGTGTATGTACATCTTTCATGAGGAGTACTACAGCAATCAAATGAAAACTAGGTCACTCAGACCTATATTTCTTTGTTTGCAATCTAGCCATACAACTATTGACAGTTTTCTTGTCCCTGGTTCACTTTACTAATGAAACTGTGGTATTCTCCTTCAGAGTAGGTAAGAATTGTCCATTTGATGCATAGGATGTATTAGATTTGCTTTGTCATTCACTCATCTGTATCCATTCTCTGTGTGAGAATTAGATTTACTTGGTCATCAACCCATCTATCAGTTTTCTGAGTTAGAATTAGATTTACTCTGACATCAACACATTAGTTTTATTTCAATGCACCTGTTGGGACCAAACTTGCTGTGTTAGTGCATCTTGGGATGGAGGTGTGTCATACTTCTAAATTGGTTTGCTGTGACCTACTTTCCGGGATGAATTTAATCGTGCTAAAAAATACTGACTCGTGCCAAAGATGCTTAACAATTGTGACTGGACTGGAATTCCAATACTTTTTCGCACTATGGATATCTCTTGGGATCAGTGTGTGTGAAATACCATAACTGGGTCACTGTGGCTTATTTTAGAGGATTTATTCAACATTGTTTAAGGTGGTCCACTTTTGACTTATTCAACACTTATTATGCAGCTCAAAATGACTTGAACATTCCATTATGACATCATTCATATGATGTCACTTTTACAAAGGTGTATTGTAGTGCTATGAACTCTTGGAGAGGTAGAACCTAAAATGACATGGTTACAATTTCCACCTCATTAAATATTTACAGCAAAATATTCTTATATAGTTTTAATAATCACAATAATAACATAACAGTCTTGTGAAGGAAAATAATTAAGTCAACAAAAAGTATACAAGACCTTGGTAAATCTTTAAAGATTGCAATCTGCCACACCGGCTTTCTGTTGCAGAAAACCAGTATGATCTCAATAATTGCATTCTACTGCAAAAGAACAACATACTTTTCCTTGTGTATTTAATACGAGGGGTCTGTGATCTTCAATCTTTGCAAATTTGATGAATTTTTTAAGTACTCATTCAGAGTTTATTTTATGGACAGTTATTGACCAGGTACTTTTTTCCATACAGCTGTTTGTAATGATCCATATTGAAGATAGATATTCATCTAGGAGAAGCGCAAGAAAATGCCATGAACTTATACATTTTTAAGAGTTTGGATTGCTTGGACCCTTAGCTACAGAGATGCTGCGAGGGCACGCAAGTGCGTCAATAGCGCAAAATTTATACTAATTCGCATACTTAGAAAGCAGTGATGCACGAGAACTCCCGCAAATTAGTTTAAAGTCGTGCATATAAAAATGTACTCTGCGCAGTATAACATTTTTATTTAACTGTTAACCCTTAAAGTGCTTGTTGCGACAAAAGTTGCACCATCAGTAGGGCTCTCATAGCTCTTGTCCCGACATCTGTCTTTTTTTTGTCAGGTGGGCATTTGTTTGCACATCTGAATACTTTGGCTTGACGTGAATGGTTGTTAAACTAAATTTGATTGGCACATTGGGCCCTGGAACATGCATTCTGTCGTGTTTGAACCTTGCATATAAAGGAAGTTTTACAAATGCTGGTTTAAAATAAGGGCCACCTAGAAAACCCAAAATGACTGACTCCCAGCATGGTTCATCTTCAGATGACGATTTAGTTTGGCAAATACTGGCTGATGATAGTGATTTTTAAAGTTTTGAAGTATATGAAATTAATTGAGCTCGGAAAGTGTTACTGGAAATACCAGTGAGTTACTTTTAACCCAAAAATAATGTTGAATACAAGTATGATGTACATGCCGGATGGACAAAAACAGATGGCATGCTGGTCAGCCCCCAGTTCTGTGGTATTTCGAAATTAAATGTTGAAAAGGCAGAATACCAAGCCTAATTAAAATACAGGCAATTTAAAAGTAGAGTGCAATTTTCATTCCTCAAACAATTCAGCCCTGAGGAATCTTGTGCTACGAAACTATATGGCACTGTAAGGGTTAACATAAAAATTGAATAAATAAGAATCTAAAAAGAAATTAAAAAGTGAGGATATATATTTGATCAAAATACTTCTGTCTGAACAAGCAGACTGGAATTGATGGACTTGAAACCCTTATACAGCATTATGGAACAGATAAGAAATCTGCCATAGTTGTCAGCAAAGCACTGATTCAAGAAAGTGAGACTTTGGCAGAGCTCCTGTTAGTGAAAAATCTTATTTGGAGCAGAGATATCCAAGTGACAATACCTATGAGCTGTGGAAAATTGTACATAACAACCATAAAGAACAGTTTCCCAACTTGTTCAAGCTGGCTTAGCTAGCAATGCATATGTCCCTTCAGAAAGCAGATTGTGAAAGAGAGTTCTCAGCACAGAACAGTATTCATACACAGATAAAGAACAGTATTCATACACAGATAAAGAACAATATTCATACACAGATAAAGAACAGATTAAGCTCAGAAACATTCAACAGATTAATACTTATTACAACTAGAGGAGACATCTTTTGAGGATTTTCATTTCAACAGAGCTCTAACAGAGTTTTTTTTATATTATTCTTTAAACCATCATTTTAAAGTCCATATGAACAATGATTCTGCTGCTGAATGAAAAGGATTCACAATAAACAAATTTAACAACTTGATAAAAATTCAATTTTCGCAAAACCACTGTCATTTATATCCAGCAAAAATGAATGAATTCACAGTAATTCTGTCTCGTGGCACAGAAGCTGAGGGTATCTTCAGTGTTAAAAATCTGTGTCACTGTCATTGATACCCAGGAAAATGAATAAATTCACAGTAATTCTGTCTCATGACACAGAAGCAGAGGGTATCTTCACTGTTGAAAATCTGTGTCACTGTCATTGATATCCAGGAAAATGAATAAATTCACAGTAATTCTGTCTCATGCCACAGAAGCTGAGGATATCTTCAGAAAATCTGTCACTATGATATCCAGCAAAAATGAATAAATTCACAGTAATTCTGTCTCATGCCACAGAAGCAGAGGGTATTTCAGTGTTGAAAATCTGTCACTGTCATTGATATCCAGCAAAAATGAATGAATTCACAATAATTCCATCTCGCACCACAGAAGCTGAAGGTATCTTCACTGTTGAAAATCTGTGTTACTGTCTTTGGGAACAGCTTGGGCTTTTCTGCATCGGTTGTTTATCTTGAGCAATTACAACAATCAATCAAAGCTTTTTTGATATGACATTTACTAATAGATGACATTAGGCCATTTTTGGGTGATGTTACTAAAAAAAATTGCATTCTGCAGATTAGGATTGACTGAAGTCATAAAGAACACTTGGTAGCAGTTGTAGAACCACCCTTGGACTAACTTGAACTTTTGACTTGTAAGCTGAAGAATATATTGAGTTTGATAATATTTCTAACCACTCACACACTTAAATGCAAGATCTACATCCAGTAAGCCAGAAATATTTAGCATGCCAGTCTTTGTTGCATGTTCTACTGTTGGAGATGAATCACATGTATACATAGCAATACAGTTGTTTAAGGACCAGTCACACTTGTTCCCACTTTTTTCTCAGATTATCTTGTGTAATTCAGAAGGGTCCACTTAAATTGATTGGCATAATTATTTTATCCAAAATTATTTTTATAAAGAATAAAAAAAATAGTTTAGATTCTTATGATTACACTTTAATGTGAAAATGCCTGCGGTTTTATATAATTAATTTTCTTCAGCAGAAAGTGACATGAATTAATGTTTGATTTTTTGACATCTGCTTGTAGGCTGGTGTCGAGACAAGCAAAATGTCATCCCGCCTTGAACCCCATCCTCCTTCGAGCAATACACTGTGAGGCTGCCACAATGTCTGTGTAAGCAAAACGTGCTCATTTCGTGATGCTTCATGCACAAACTGATTCAGCATGCCAATAAATTTTTCAAAATTTATTAATTCCAGGTTTGACATATTGGCCTTTATTCAGTGACAGTGTTTAATTTCATTGATGCTCTGCACAGGTTGATTAATGCTTTGCAAAGATTAAACTATTATTAGATGTGAAAATTTGGCCATATATGGTATAAATAACAGCAGCTTTCATGAAGCTTGTTGTTATGGGCAAAAAGCTAATCTAATGTTAATAGTACATGACTATTTCTTTCTTTATTTGCATTAAAAAGTGCCTACTTTTTTCGTGACCGTTATTATTTTAAAAAAATTGGAATATTATTTTCTTTGTAATGCCAACTCTACAATCACCAAGTGTCAAACCTAGTACAGTTTTTGCTTGTCTCGTCACAGTGATCACAATAATCTAATTTCCACCGGTTATCTACCCTGTCACTTGTGCATGCTTGCATGTGTCTAATTTATTTCACCATGATATTTCTCAATTACATAACAGAAAACTGGTTTAGAGTGTATTGAGTAAGAACATTTCAGAGGAGAAATGTCTTTGGCACAATAGAACTTATCAACTGTTATTGTCTAAATATAATACTTAAAATCATGTAACAATGAAAAATTTTCATACAGATTTTTCCCCAAGGTAGTTACAATTCTTTTAATTGTTAATGATCAGACCAGTTCCAACTCATTTGACATCAGCTGTACTCAAACATTGGAATTTAATATGTTGCTCATGTACAGGCAGTAAAGTTTAAAGGTCAGATATGGAGAAAATCGTCACAAAGTGAATTTTCATGCTTTTTGTAGAACATTATGTGTAGATTAAATATATGTTTCTCTGGTAAACTTTACTCAAACCAAATTCCTGAAATTTATTGTTGAAATTAAAAGAGTTAGATTGTCCAAAATTACCGATTGCATTACCTCCCTTGACTAAGGTGCTGCTTGCTGTTATGTGACCTCAATGTTGTAGAACAAGTCACCAAGTCACTGATATAGTAGTGTACAGATTCCACCATCATTTAAAGTAAAAATGATGTACTTGTGCAGTATATGCTCATATATTGTGTTAAAGAAACAAAAAAAATGTATATTGTTTTCTATTTTGTTTAATTTCTACAAGAAGAAAGGTGCTTTAAATGGGGATATACCTATTAGAATGTGTCAAACTGGGAAGTATGAAGTGCTTTCCAAATAAACCCTACTACACATTCTTTTTTTTTTTTTTCTTTCTTTCTTTATTAATTTATGTAATAATACAAGTGAAAAAATAATCAGAAATCCTTCGAAACATTGAACAAAGGATTTAGACATACCATTTAGGCAATGATCGGTGGAAAATAGTAGATCAAGCAAATGAGTGAGAGAGACAGAGAGAAGAGGAATAATGTTGAAAAATAAGTTGTTGCCTTTCATAGGAAAAAGAAATTTGAACTGCATACACATATCTTTATTTAACGTTTGCTTTATATTTTTATCATGGAGAAATAAGAGCAGCAAATATCTAGTAGAACATGGCAAAATGTTATGTTAGGAGATAAGAGATTACATTTAAACAGGGCAGTGTCCCCTATCACTGCAATGGGGGTGGGTGGGTATTGTTGAAAATTAGGTCTAAAAAAATATATGTATCTGATTGTTTTTTTTTGTTTTTTTTTTAATTTTGTATCTATTTTTAATGTGGCTTATATAAATCTAAAATTTAGAAAATATGCAAGATCATGCTTCTGCATTTGAATGTACAGTATTTGTTTTATAATTCTTTCCAGCAGTTGTCATAGCTTTTTTTTTCCTTTTCTTTTAATTATTTATTCATTGATGAGCATATTGACCATGGGTGCAGCATTAGTCATTTCATTTTCTTAAATTTTTTCAGTTTCACTATTTATTTTATGCTAGTCAGTGAATTAGTGAATTTTACAAGAGAAATAATTTTAATGATTCATTGGAGTGAATTATCAAAATTATTTTTTCACTCCAATCAATGACAAAAGAATTTCATCTGCGATGTTGTCAATGGCTTGGTCTAGTGGTGGTAAGCATGACAACCTGTCATGTAGGAGTACCAGGTTTGAATCCTATAATGTACTTTTTTTTTTTTTTTTTTGCACTTTTTACTTTCATTTAGGATGTAGAATTATGCTGCTACTTACATTTTCTGTGTGAATATAACAAAACACAGCAGATCATAAACAGTAAATAGCTGACATTGTTATGCCAGATACTGTAAGAAATCTTCTACTTCAATATGTTATATACCTTAGTTAGCCAATATGTAATGAGCATAAAATAAAAATAAAAATTTGCTTGTATCTAGTGAATAATGGATATATTTCATCTCTTGGGTGAAAAACTCGAGAACTTTTCACATGTGACTTTGCCACTTGTGAAAATACTGAGTTTTTCACCCACTTGATGAATCATATCAATTATTCACCCGATACAAGCAAATATCCTGTATTTATTTCATAACCTACTGCAAATTCACTACACTATAATCTCTTGTTAGCAAGTTCTTTGTTCTAGTAATGTGTCACTTCTGCAAATCCGGGGCAGGTAAGACCCATGCCAACTTTGTTCTAGTAATGTGTCACTTCTGAATATCAGGGGCAGGTAATACCCATGCCAACTTTGTTCTAGTAATACGTCACTTCTGAATATCAGGGGCAGGTAATACCCATGCCAACTTTGTTCTAGTAATGTGTCACTTCTGAATATCAGGGGCAGGTAATACCCATGCCAACTTTTGTGAGGGGCATACTTTTGAATGCAGTTATTCATAAATGATGCAGTAGAAATTTATAATAACAACAAATGTGGGGTTTTCAGGTGCATAAGATTAAAAAATAAGTTTACACTGAAACCTGTATATTTGACCTTTAAAGACTCCTTTTTGTCTTACCTGTATATTTGACCTTTAAAGACTCCTTTTTGTCTTATCTAAGCATAGGTGAGACATATGTATCACTTTTCTGATTATTTTGTTGTTGGCATGTCAACATTATGTTTTTGCTTTTAGCTCACTTTCTCTGACATTTGAGTGCATTCATCTTGGGGAGTACTACTCACTATGAGCTAAAGTAGTGTCACAGTGACCTACTTTTCATGATCCAGTGATTAGGTTTTTACATTTAGCTCAGTTTCTCTGACACTGTTGTATTTACAGTCATGAAACTTGAGGTGTATATTTATCTTTGAGTGAACTACTCACCATGTTATAGTGTCTTTGCAAGGTTTTAGGATTATGCCATGGTGGAGCAGGGGGGACATAGCTTTCCACATAATTCTTTGTGGGTATGTGCCGTATAATTTATGTATGTAACTAGTAAATGATCATGCGGGAATAATGTTAATACATGGTGTGCTGTGCTCAAACATTTGCTGGAGATTTTGGGGAAGACTTTGAACTCATGGTCTTGTCACATGAGCTCAGGAGCCACAGTGGCTCAGTAGTTAGCATGCTGGATTTGCAACCAGAAGGGTTTAGGTTTGAATCCCACAATCTGATAAGCCCAGGTCAGATACCATGGTTTGTCCCTGGGCAAGACACTTTACTCCAATTGTCTCAGCACTAAGTAACTTTTATGTGTTGCTGTGCCATAAACACCAAACCAAATCTCCCTTTAACTCAGTCTTTCCTGGTGCTCTGGCAAATATTTTGTACACACGAAACTGTATTATCCTTCTCTTTATCAGATAAAAATCCTTATACTTGAAATTGTTGTCTTTTATTCAGTGATCTTACCATTATCTAGCATACTCTAAAAATATGAAGAATCAATACTGTATATACTTGCTTATAAGTCGGGTCCAACTACAAACTGCATAGACCCACATATGCCATAACTTAATGTGCCAGCTGATCTTGGTCTATGCAGTTAGGAATAATTAGTAGAATAAACAACATAGACCCTGAACTGCTGGCACATTATGCGATGGCAGATCAGGGTCTGTGTTGTTTGCAGTTGGACCAGACTTAACATAACTCTGTAAGATATACCCTAGTAATAATCACATCTGATTGTTCTCATTATGTCCCAACACTAATATGGTTGGAGCATAAATGTTATCCATCCTTTTAAGTGTTAGGTTCAGGTCCGTTTTCAGGCTTTTAGTGGTGTATTTGTGTTCCATGATCACATATCTAGTTGTAAAGCAGTAGTAAGACTACTTTCGAACAGACCTTTCTGACATGTCAGTCAACCTTAGCAAGTTATCATCTCTTTATTTCATTACTATATCCAAAGGGAGGGCTATCAGTTGAAACCAGGTGTTAGTACTTACAAAATGTTGCATAATGTAGGTCAGCTTACGTGAACTTATTTCGGAATCTAGATTAGAATTGAGTTAATGTTTTAGTAAGTTAGTTAAAATAACAGAAATTACTGTATATACTCACGTATAAGCTAGGTCCAAATGCAAACAACATAGATCCTGATCTGCCATCGCATAATGCGCCAGCAGATCAGGGTTTATGTTGTTTTTGTTCTACTGATTAGTCCTTACAAACTGCATAGACCCAGATCAGCCGGCGCATTTATGCGATTTCAGATCTGGGTCTATGCAGTTTGCAGTTGGTATCGGGTTATACATGAGTATAGATGGTATTGATTTGATTTTACTACAATTTTGAAGCTTTCTTTTTTTTGTTTTTTTAGTTTGGGAGCTTGAGATAAGTCTTAATATTTTTTTTATTTTTGATTTTTTCATGCAATTGATTATGGAAGGAACTTCAATCAAATTTCAGAAAGTTCAATTGAGACTCTCTTCATATGCCACCAGTGGTCTTAATTTGGAGATTTTATGGAAAATGTAATGATGCAATCACTGAGACTGAGCAACTACTATGCATATTGCTTAAACAGAGAGAGAGAGAGAGAGAGAGAAGAGGTGGGCCTTATAAGAGGGGAACAACTGTGGCAGTCTTTTTGGAAGAACATTTAATTTTTATTTTTTTTAATGTGAATCTAGTTTTGATATTTGAAATTGAAAGGCTGTGAAAATATATCAGTATAAACAAATCATGGCCATCAAGCTAATCCAAACTTTTAAAAGATCAGTCTAAATAAAAGATACATATGCAGTGAAGCATAGCTGCCAAGTGTCTCGTTTTTCCTGTATTTGTCCCATATTTTGGGCCTGAATACGGGTGTATGTTTTTCTTGTTAAAAATTCATTTTTTTTTTTAAAAAAAAAAAGTAAAAATTTCCTTGCAACTTTCTGTTTAGAACGGGCACCCGGTTCCATTCTTAGAGTAAATGTATTGCATGTATATAGGGATATAGAGTTCTAAAATATGATTGGTTCATTTGAAATCGAGGATACCATGCCAGTCTTTAACCACCATATTGGATTGCGCAAAGCATTTGCTGCTATTACTGTATGCCAGAGTTGCAAATATTAGCTTAAGGTTATTAGAAGTTTCCTTTGCTGACATCAAGTTCTTTCTCAAGAAATTTTCTATGTTACTGCTGAAAAAAGATGGCAAATCTACTTCTGAAGTCCAGGACAAGTTGAGAGCACAGTTTACCTCATATCAGATCAGCTCCCTGACTGACACAATACTCTCCTGTGATACTGTTGATGGACAGTAGATTCTGATGTCAAAGATTAAGAATTTGTGTGGAGACTTTCTTTTCTTTTTTTACAATCGTCTGAGTTATTTAATGTTAGGACTTCTTTCTTTACTGCACTCTAATGCTGATTGTGAGATGATTTTTAGTTCAGTACAAAAAAATCGCACAGGATATTTTGTGCTATAATTTAAAATATGTAATAGAAAAGTTGACATGGATATAAGACAGCATAAAGATGATAACAGGGCCAATGATGTAAATTGACTAATTACTGATTTAAAAACAAAATATTATGATCATCAGTGTTCCATATGCATATAATTGACCAATGGTAAACAGAAACTAAATAAAGAACAAAAAGAAATAATGAAAGTAAGAATAATCATTTTTATTACTACTATTGCAGCTCAGTTGTTACCAGTCTGCTATAAAATGACTGGATCAAGACCAGAAAAAAAAAGATACCATACTTTATATATGAGGCTATTATTATAATTATGTGAGCACAACTGAGATCAACTCTATCCTCACAATCAATTAATCTCCAACTCATCTAATCACTCTAACATCTTTTGGCTAATTTCAAATCATTGACCAATCAGATTTCAGAATTATTTAGTTTTTTTTTTTAGTTAAGAATGCTTGATAATTTTGGGTTTGGGTTTGGTTTTATGTTTTATGACACATCAACACTTTGAAGGTTATACTGTGCCAAGACAAGTACCTTGCATATGGATACACCACAGTAGCCAATCCAGGCTGATCCAGTAGTGGGAATCAAACCCACACCCTTCTAGTCACAGGTGACCAGGAATCACAGCTAAGGGGATAAGGTGCTGATCAATCTGATATTAATTATGCAGATCTTGAAAGACGCAATTTAGTTTTATATTGTCACCTTCATTGATTTGTTATGAAGACAAAGGTATAAAGCAACAGTCAAGTATTTTTTATCTGGCATCCCACTCTGATTAAAATCAAGATCTCTGACATAATGGAGATCTGACAGACACCGTTGTGTTCTGTTGACCTTTTGATTCACCAATAAAATCACAGCTTTCACATTTACGAAAAGTGAAAAACTTCATTTGGACTGTATAGTTTCAAATGACAACTCTCCCTAACACAAAATGGCATGCTTATTCTAATAGGCTAAAAATAAGTGAACCGGGAATTCCAAAAGTCAACAGAACATGGACCTTTATTGGTGTCTGTCAGATTTAGATATTATAAGTAGATTTCGATTTGAATCAGATTGTCTGGCATCCATTCTTCCAACTATAGCTGTGTTATAACCTTGTTAAGTGGGAACAGCTAAATGGAGATTAATGAAAAACAAAGCTATTATTTTCACAGTTGGTCAAATGTGATATTTCTCATGTAAATGGTCTGTGATCAGATTTATGATATTAAATTGTGCTGCTTTTATTTGCTTAAGGCTCAACAACTTTTAAAAAGGGAAAGATTGATGGTATAAGAATAAATAAAAGTACAACAAGGTGTACAGATTTTTATTCATACTATCCATTTCTCTTTCAGTCGGGTCTCAATTCAGAAGCCCGCCAATTTTGTCGAAGCAGTATACTCCCACATGCAAGCCCCGGACGAAAAGTATAGTAAAGACTGTATAAAGAGACAACAGATAACCAATCCATGTGCATATATATCCTTATATAGATGAAAATCCTTGCTATAGACCAAGTATTCCTCTTGCCTGAAGTTCCAAAGGTTATACTCTACTGTTATTGACAGTGACATTCAATTTTGCTGCTATATGGGGAATTGTCTTATTTGCAAAGAACCAGCTTTCAATTTTAGTCTTGCTTGTGAATGGTGAGACATAGTATCACTTTTCTGCTAGTGACAGTCATTGTTAACATTAAGATTCTGTGTTACAAGTTTTTGAAAGTCGTACATTTCCTACATCAGTTGCCGTATTGAACTAAAACCTTGTTATAATATTACTACAGTATATACCTAAAGTTAGTATCCTGTCTTTTCTGCAACAGTAGCATTGGCAACTTGAACATTAAGATTCTGTCTTAAAGTTTTTGAAAGTTACATGCATGTATCTGCTATATCAGTTTCTGTATTGAATGGGAACTTTAGTATAATATTATTTTGTTCCTTGATCTACAGTGGTCCCTCATCATAACAAACTTCAATATTATGAATTCTCCGATATAATGAATGCCAAATTTAGATCCCCAAAGATAAATTTAACTATAGAATACATTGTAATAAGGAATGCTTTGTTACAACAAACAATTAGTGTGGAACCTAAATTATGTATTATAGTGAGGGACCACTGTAGTTCAAAAGTTTCCTGTCTCACCTGCCTAAACTGAAAGCTGAAAGTTTTGTCATCTATATTGTTCACATGTGTTCTGTTGAATGTTGTTTTTATTCTAGATAGTAATGTGTACATACCCTATTAGTACCTGTGTAATGTATGCCTAACTAAGAATACAATAGACCAAGATCTGTTGTTTACTGGCCCTGTAGTCACGCAGGTGTTTGAGCACAAAATTTGAACTCCTGCTCAAACTTCACAAATTCTTATATTCTGTAGCTTCGCTCTGAGAAAAGTCAGAATCACAAAAATTATGGGATCTTTTAATTGTTTGTATTATTATATATATGCCAAGTTTCACTGTGATTGAGCAACTCTTAAGTATGATTTTTAATTGGTTTTTTTTGTTAGTTTGGGTTTAATTTTTGTGCTAAGACACTTTCATGTCTATGGCCCATGTAGGCTGTACTTTATATGTACCATATATACTCGCTTATAAGTTGAATCCAACTGCAAACTACACAGACCCAGATATGCCATCACATAATGCACAGACCCAGATATGCTATAACATAATGCTCAGACCCAGATATGCTATCACATAATGCACAGACCCAGATATGCTATCACATAATGCACAGACCCAGATATGCCTTGGCAGTTAGGAGTAATCAGTAGAACAAACAACATAGATCATGATCTGCTGGCGCATTATGCGATGGCAGATCAAGGTCTATATTGTTTGCAATTGGACTTATAAGCAATTATAGATGGTATGTAGATACATTATGGTAAAATATTCATTATTTAGAATCATCCGGAGATATGGATTTTGTCCAAATAATCAGTTGTCCAGATAGCTGACAAAGTTATCAAGAATCTGGGTTGGAATCAAATGTGAAGTAGCAGGTATCACATTTTTGCTACATAATTTTTAATCCAGTAGCCAAATGGCTTACCAGGTGGCAAAAATCTTTTGCTTAACACATGTTAGGACTCTGCAACTTTAAAGCCATTCTGATATCCATATCTGTCATCATTCACTCATGTGGAGCATGTTGTCTGCTATAACCTATTGGCAAGAATGACACTGAATTGCACATGGATTCAGCTAATCCATATCTTATAGATGCTTTTCAAACAATACTATTTTTATTGAAACATGCTCATCTCCATGATCATCATTGTGAAGGGAAAACTCCAGGAATTACTGAAAACATTCATTTTGATGTAAACATTTACAATTTTTTACCTGTAACCTAGTCAGGAGAAAGATGTTGAAATTGGTTTTTTTTTGTCTTGTAAAATTCAAACCATACATCAGTGGAAGTATTCTTTTCAAAATTCTTCGTAACAAAAAAAGTTGCTGCTAGATTTTTCACCAGGTAGTTAAACCATAAAACAGGTAACAAATTTGGTACTTGCTGCTGTGTATTTCGAACTCTGAAGAATGCATCGTGTATTTTTTGGACAATTTGTCTGCATGATCTAAAAGTCTAGAGAAATGGCATGACTATAATGTACATTTTACATGTTTGACTATGACATCTAGAGAACTGGTCAGTGTAAAGTGAATTGCATGTTACTGTTAAAAAACTTTATCAACGAAATGCACAAGACCTTAATAAGTGACATAACAGGATCTCATGACCTATACTGAACGGTTAATTCAAATCACATCTGAACACCTGAGCTTAGTAACTTCTGACATGTATTAGTCTTGAGTAACTAAAACTACATGTACCAATATACTAGTAGACACGCACACACACAGACCTGCACCTCAGTTAGATGTTCTCTTTCTTATATATGCTGATAAACTTGTGTTTTTGTTAACATATCATGTGTTTATATTTATTATTTTAAACTGCCCCTTAATTGTATAATGTTAATTATCATAGCATTTATTAATTTCTCCACTTACAGTATGTACTTGCTTACAAGTCAAGTCCAACTGCAAACTGCACAAAGCCAGATCTGCTGTCACATAATGTGCTGGCAGATCTGGGTCTATGCAGTTTGTTAGGAGTAATAAGTAGAGTAAACAACATAGACCTGGTGCATTATGCGATTGGAGAACATGGTCTCTGTTGTCTGCAGTTGGACTCGAGTTAAAGCATGTATATAGAGTATTAAAATTATTATATGCTGTATTTGGTTATGCATGGATTAAACCATGAATACAAATAGTAAAGATCTTAACTATAACTGCTAAGGCCCTGTATTCTGGAAATTCTCGGAGTCTTGGCATTTTCACATTCTAAATCTTTAATCTGAATACTGATATAATCAAATATAGTCCAATCCATAATCCCATTGTGTGACTGTTGCTTTTATATACATTTTTATTGGAATGATTTATTGTAACTCATGTAAAATCTTATCCGTTTATCCGAGTCAGGTTAATCTCAACAATTTGAACAGCAATGTTTTGCATTATATTAGACTAGACTATTTTTCAGGATTTTACAACTCAAAGGTTTTTCCATGCATGCTAACTTCCAATGAACAAGAGATGTCCCAATTATTTGACTTTTAAGAATTTGGTTTAGATGCAAAGTTTCATGTTCAGAGTTTTAAGAATACAGAGCCAGATCTTTACTGTTTGTTTTGATTGACTGTGGTAAGCTTCTATGCAGTATGTTCATAGTCATAACTCTAGAGTATGTTGTATTATATTACAAAATACATGTAAATTATAGAATTATGTTTTACTTTATTTCATATCTACTTTTAATTTGCCACAAACCATGAAGCTTGTATAGCATAAAAAAAAAAAAGAAATTCATAGGGTATTGTACAAAGAAGCCAAATGTAATTACACCTAAATGTTGCAAAGGGCATTTACTAGTTTTTTATATATTTTTTTTATAAAATACCCTATCTTGAAGAAGAAAATGTCATATAGGAAGGTTTGTTTCTTTGTTTGTCTGTCTGTCTTTTCATTACTTTCCCCATGGCTGTAATTCTTATTGTAATGCATGCATTGAGAAAAAACATGCAGCATGGGTGTTGCATGGGATGAAGATGTCACACATCACACATCTAAACTGTGTCACTATTACCGACTTTTCATGGTGTATTCAGCAATTCAAAAAATAAATTGTGTCCTGACACCAATGCCAATATCTTTTCAATTATAGCTACTGAGTTTTAACATGGGTCCATCTTTGGATGAACAAGTCATGCACCAAACTTTTTTTTTTTTTTTAACTTCTAGCATCTATTTAGCATTTCAGAATGACTTGTGCCAAAGAAGCAGGGGTTTCTTGTGAGGTCCTGTTCATGATTATTTCTAATTCTTTTTTTCAAAATTTTACATGATGACTTAAGTTACAATATGATGTAAATTGATCTCATATTTGTGTACAATTTTCATAAGTATAAGAGGACAGTTTTTTTAAATGGATATGTCGTGCCTTAAATTTTGTATAAAAACAATTTGGTTCATAATCTAACTGAAGCACACTATTTGACAAAGTGTAACTGATTTACTCTTCATTTGGGTTACTAAGAATTTAAAAAATCTTTGTGTCTGACTATGGTCATTGTGACTATGGCCATTGTGACTATGGTCATTGTGACTATGGCCATTGTGCATATTGTCATTGTGTATATGGTCATTGTGCATATAGTCATTGTGACTATGGTCATTCTGCATATAGTCATTATGACTGGTCATTCTACATATAGTCAATATACCTATGGCCATAGTGACTGTGGTGATTGTGCATATAGTCATTGTGACTCTGGTCATTGTGCATATAGTCATTGTGACTCTGGTCATTATGCATATAGTCATTGTGACTGTGGTCATTGCATATAGTTGTTGTGACTATGATCATTGGATATAGTCATTGTGCCTATGGTCAATCCGTTTGAATTTTAAGAAGGCTATTTAGGCTGATGTTTTTAATAGGAATTTTGAGAAAATAAAGAGACAACAATAGCTTAACTGACTTTATTTTTTCAGTGTATTCTGGTGCAGTTGGTTTGTTGCTGCTTTAGGATTAATTCAGTTTGAATGGTGCATTTTTGATAAAATTTGAAATTTCCTATGTACCTATCGAAAAAATAAAATAAAAGAACCAGAAAAAAAAACATTGCAACACAGAGAGGTAAGACATGACTATTTTATAGATTTTTGGATGTAAAGTTTTTTGCTGATATTTTCATCACAAATGCAACATCTTTCTGTTCTCTGCAGTAGAAACGAGTTTTTGTTTCAGACATATTTTAGGGGTTTTTTAAAAAAAAGGTTAAAAAATGACACATGTAAAGCAAAAATAAAAATGTATTCAGTAGTCAGTATAAACTGATTAATAATACCACACAAACCATTAACATTAAAACCATTACCACACAAACCACTGACATTAAAAACAACAACACACAAACTATTCACAGTAGAAACATCACCACACAAACCATTGACATTAAAAACATCAGATAAATAGATAATAAATAGATATCTTATACCATAGCTAATTTTAATTGAATTTAATGAAATGGGTTGCATAATTTTGATTTTTTGTGAGTCTTGGCAGAATAAGATTGAAATTATGGAACAGATGTAAGAATATTTATTACATCATGGAAAGGAGGGATTTTATTCAACAAAGTGCAAATGAAGTTTCTTTGAAGCAGATACAGATGGCTTGAGTGTTACCCCCCACCCCCCCTCTTGCCTTGTGTGATGTTATGAGGTGTTATTACAAGTGTGTAATATGCAGTGATATGAAATGAGTTTAATAATTTATTTGACACAGTTCCCATGTGACAAACACAATTGTCCGATAAAGGATTTAGTTTTGAAGTATTTTCAGTACCATATATACTCATTTATAAGTTAAGTCCAACAGTAAACAACAAAGACTCTGCGCTGCCATCACATAATGAGCTGGCAGATGAGTGTCTATGTTGTTCTGCAGATTACTCCTAACAAACTGCATAGACCCAGATCTGCCGGAGCATTATGTGATGGAAGATCTGGATCTATGCAGCTTGCAGTTGGATCTGTCTTATTAATGAGTGCATACAGTAGATTATTCCTATTCATGACACGATATCCAAGCACTCATTATATTCATTGGGTTTTGGATAAACTAGTCTAGACTGGTTTTCTTACAACACTGAAGGATTTATATATAGCATAATGCCATTAATAATAATACATTTAAAAAATTCCTTAGACATCTATAGTAATTGGCACGTTTGAAAATCTAAGGAAATTATGTTATATGTCATATTTAATTCACTTATGTATTAAAACTTTAAGCTATTTCCATAGCACAATTTTAATTAAAGCACAGATAACAATTTGATGGTCATTTAGAGTAACAAGACTGACAATTGACAATAAATTTTACATAGCTGTTAAAAATCTGTAATAGTAAATGTTATTTGAATGTTCAAAATTTTATGATTTCAATTTTTCAGTGCCTTTTAAAAATTAAAAATGTTTTATATAAAAAAACAAAAACAGTTTATTTAAGATACTCTCTTGTATTTTCAAATTAAATATAAATAATAAATGTGGTCAGAATTTACCTTTAAGCTTGGAAGCATTTTTTATAGAAGCATGGATTGCTGAAAAATGAAATCATTTATGCCACCATGCTGTAGATATTCATCTTTAATGAATTTAAAACCTGATGTGTATTCAATATCTTGCTTGCTGGATTTTAGAGGTGTAATGATTCATTGATGCACACTATGGATTTTAGAGGTGGATTGATTCATTGATGCACACTGGATTTTAGAGGTATAATGATTCACTGATGCATATTGGTATCGAAAGATTTACTTCTGCCACTACATGTATTGGCTGAAGTAATTTCTGATTCATTGCAATACACTATATCAGAATTAAGATGATGTATCAATACAACTCTTAAAATATAGTGAATCACAATGCATATAAAAATTGAAGTCATCAAGAAAAGATGATTTTTTCTCTCTTCTTTTCCTATATTATATTTAATTTAATATAATTAGAGCAATGATAAATAGTAAATCTATCCAAATAATATTAAATGGGCTACGACAGTACATCACTGTGTGGAGTATGGCCTGAAACTTGTGTACCAGTCTATCGTCTGAAAATTTCTATTAGTGTTGTCACCAAGACATTTGCCATGCTTACAAATTCTAAAATATCCTGCATCATGATGTTCATTAAATCACAAGTTCAAGATCACAATATCCATTGTTTTGAAGTCTCCAAACCAAAATATGATACATATCATTTCATTTACTATGTATCCTGGTCTCTGATTTCTAGACAATGCACATGTCTAATGAATTTAAAGATTAAATGTAAAATGCCATTTACTTCAATGCCAGTTTAGCTAGAGACATATCCACAAAATTAAGCACCAATAAAATATTAAACACACACACACACATACACACAGAAAATGATAACCACTTACATAGATAACTCCATATTACATGTATTTCATTTGAGATTTTTGCAAGAATTATGATGGAGACTTCAATTTATATTTGTGTGTTAGGGATGAAAGTCTGGTCCATTTTGGCCTTAAGTGAATGAAATTAGTAATTTGTGCACTTACAAGACTTTAGCAGATAATAATAATAATAATAATAATAATATCCTTTATATATCCAGCGTAACATAATTAGCTAACAGCTAGTTTACAATATGGCCCTGCAATGGAAACAAATATATGACAAATGCATATCTGCCAACCATTATGCTTTTTGGCATAATCATTCCACTTTTTTCACCTAATTACATCTTACGCTCACCTGTATATGGATTAAGCTTTTCTGGTACATTAAAAATATAATAACAAAGCAATAAAAAGTTGTGTTTGTCATTTTTATTATCATCTCTTTAATTCCACACATCATATAAATCTGAGAATATTCTTTAAAAAAAAGAAGACTGCTTCATAATAATAACGTAAGAATATATTTGTTATAGACCTCCGTGTACTTTCCTTTTTTTCTATTTATAGCAGCTGTATGTGATCGATTTCCAAGAAAACGGACTGGTTTATGCAGAGATTACACCTTTTTGCCACTTAGGTTACGCTTATACCTCTGTAGGGGTTGGCAGGTATGCAAATGTACGTGTAATTATTAAAAGTCTACAAGGTTCACATCTACTGTATAAAAGAAAACAAATATAACGGAATACAAATTATACAAAGTTAATGTAATGTTATCACAAAGATGTATCACAGCTACAATTTACAAATGTTATGCGGTCATAAAATCAGTATTACTGATTAAAATATCTACAGTCTTCAGAGGTATAGTTGTTTAAAAGCTGAAGCATTAGGTGCTTGCTTAGTATCATGCTGCCAAAAAACTACCAGTGTAGGCAAAAGATTTCTTAAAATACTCTGTCTGAACCTTTTATATATATATATATATATATATATATATATATATATATATATAATCACAGTAACATGATCTTGATTGATGGATCACATTGAGTTGTCAGCATTAGAAAATCTGGATCATTACGAGACGCGAAGCATCGAGTCATAATCCGGATTTTGTATGCTGACAATGAGACGTGATCTAGCAATCAAAATCACATTACTGTGATAATGATATTTTTGTTATATACCTATCAATTTTTAGATAATTTATTAAAATCACTATATGTAGCTGAAAAACACAAGAAATTGCTAAACATTTCAGCCTGTTTAATACGAACTTCATCTTAAAGCTTAAACCGAATTACTTTTTTAAAACCTGACATGTGCATGAATATTAGTTTTATGAATGAAGCTTGTAGAACAACTCTCACTCAGTTTGACTACCATCACTCTCAATAACACGAATTCTTCTACTCTTGGGGGCAGCAGACTCATATATGTGATTTACAGTTATTGTGCAATTCTCAAATTTTGCATCACGGAAGATTTCACAAGCTGAATGACTGGAAGTTTCTTTCAGAGGTTAGGTTGATAGCAGTTGAACTGTTTCTGGTGGGACATTGTGAGAGGCTCTGATTGGAACTTGACATGGGAATGACATTATTTTGACAGTTATTTATAACAGGATTGAAGAAATTGTTGGAACTTGATGGTACAGATTTGTTGCAGAGAATGCTACTCATTTATAATTTCAAATTCATCCATTACGTGGGAAACTCACTAATGTTACCATTTATGAATTTCCGTAAATGGGTTGTACTGTACAAGTGTAATGTTTTGGTACGCGATTTCCGAATGTGATCCAGTTTCAGATGAACCTTTTGGGTATATTTTACTACTTCAAAATAAAGGAATAAATGGTTTTTTATTGTTGTTGTGACAAAAACATGGTTTAGACCTTTCAGATATTTTACATATAATACAAGGTTTCTTAACTAACGTTGCTGTGAGAGCTTTGTTTACTGCTAGTGTTGGCATTCCGTCACTAGGGGCGCTGCTGTTGTCACCAGGAAACCTCGAGCATAAAGTAGTTCCGGCCTCGTTTGAGAGTATAGTAATACGGATTTAGAAAACGATAGTATTATTTTCCTGCTTGTAGGAAATGATGGTAAAATTCTGGCTCTTTCTTCAGTAGAAAATTGGTAGTTATATAATAAAAATCACTATTTGCACTCGACCGTGTACTCCTTGTGCTAATGTTCCTTACAAACTTAAAAAAACTAATATACTGTGGTGATAAATTATTTAAGACCTTGAAAGTAAGAACAGCTTTTCTCAAAATAATATAATCCTTAAGTGGCATCCGTCTACAAGTGTTGAAAAGAGATGATGTGGGTGCAAAAATATCCTTGACATTTAAAATCGTTGCTCTTTTCTGTAAGCTGTATAATCTCTGCATGTAAGAGGAATTTGCGGGTTCTCTGCAACCTCGACTGCTCGCAGACAGCATACCGGTTGGCGCCAGACACCTTCTTTTTCAGCAGTCTTGGATCGACCCTTTTCCGCAAAACGAACGGGCGATCAAAGAAGTTTAGGAGAGACTTAAGATCTCCGTTTATTCAGCCCTCTCCCCTTCCATGACGGACATGCCGTCCAATCTGGAGAAGACGGAAGTTTTCAAGGAAGATCTGGTCGTTACTCGACAAGCCGGCAGTGGAGAGAGTTCGCAAGCCGATTTCCCGGGCTTTTTACTCCAGGCTTTTCCTAGTACCCAAAACCAAGGGAAAACTCGTGCCAATCATAGGCCTCATCCGGCTAAGCTAGTACATAGCTGTGCCGAGGTTCAAAATGGAAACGGCACGGTCAGTCAGGCTTTCCATAAAGACGGACGAACTTGCGACTAGTCTGGACCTAACAGACGCGTATTTCGACGTCCGTATCCACCGGTTTCACTCAAGTTCCTTTGGTTTGGCTTCCAAGGAACATTATACCAATTTCTTGCACTCCCATCCGGTCTGAACATCAACCCATGGGCGTTCACAAAGACCATCAACTGCGTCGTCACTCTCTTCAAATCCACCTCGTCAGCCGCGACTGCTGCGTACCTGGACGACATCCTCCAAAAACCCGTGGTAAGTTTATCTTTGGTGAAGGGAAGGAACAATCTTTTCCGTTTAAGCCAGTTAGGGTTTCTAGTGAGTCAGATCTCAAACCGTCCCAGCATTTTGTCCATCTTGGTATGGAGTTTCTGACCAATCTTAACCTCGTTTGCCTACCTCATGTACGCTGGCCCAATGGCGCCTCTTTTCCGGTCGACTTGATCTGCAAGTTATAATCTCGACAGAAATAATATAATTCCTGCATCAGTGGCTCAGCAAACAGTGGCTCACGGCAGTAATTCCTTTGGAAAAGCCACAACCGGAAGTTCGTACAGTTGGGGAAAACACATGTTGCCCTGCTTCCCCACTGTCAGTGGCAAATGGAGGCCAGAGGATTCATCTCTTCGTATCAATCGTCTAGAAATGAAGGCTATGATAAACGCATTTCATTTATGGAAGGATCGACATTACGGCAAGGTAGTTATCATTTTGTCAAGCAATTCTGTGGTTATGACCTACCCCCTCGAACTTGGGGCGGGGGGTACGTAATCATCTGACCTATTTATTCTAGTTTGGTACTTTCTGTGCTGGTACTCCCACCTACAAACCACGGTCCAGATCAATCATCGTGCCTTAATCACCGTTCCATGATCTCCGTTGTTAGCGTTCCTCACTCGCGACCGAAAGGGTGCGGGTTTGGATCCTACCATCGGATCAGCTCGCGTCGGCTACCATGGTGTGTCCTTGGGCAAGGCACTTTACTCCAATTGCCTTGGCACTTAATAATCAACTTGTGTTGCTGTGCCGTAAAGCACCAGACCAATCCATTATTCCGCACGATGAGTTAATACAGCACACACCATTGGTTTATTTTCCACCATATAGTAATTATGCATGCAATTCAACCAATCATTTTTTTTTTTCTTTTTCTTTTTTTATTAGCTTACATATACAAAGGACATTGGACAACAATGGGAAAAAAAATGTCGCCGAAAAGTTATTTCAGAATAAAAACGACAGAAAACAAGAAGAATCAGCCACCAGGAGAAGAAATTGCCCGACTTTTTTTTTTACTTTTCATAGGCTGAAATTGACAGTGACGTTGAAATACCCATTTTAAAAAAGGAGGTTGGCAACTGACATAAAAACTGTTTTCTGTAGCAAAGTAGGGGAGGCACTAAAGAACATCACCCCCGGGCGGCTCGAACCCTCACGCTGCCACTGGTGCCTGGTCAGCATGCGGTCTTAAGAGGCCTCACAAATACCTTACAATTTGTGCCTTTTCACAAGTTGGAGCAACCCTTTGGAGTTTTCTCATCACGGTGAATTATACTCCATCTATTTTCTTACTGAATTTTGTTCTATCAGCATCAGTTTTCACATCAGTTGATTATTTCGTCATATGATTAGCTAATCGGTGGCATCTTAATTATCTACCCCAATGGTCAGTAATACTTGCATTTTATTCCAAAGTAAATGATCATTTATTCTCTTTAATTAGATAATTTCTGTGATTTTCTCCGTCATTTTTTTCCGTTTCTTAGCATCCACTTCACTGTAAGCCTAGCGCGACGCTTGATTGAGTTTTCCTTTGTATGCCATTGTTTTGTTCTCTTTAGTTATAGGCAACCATGGGCAGGAATAAATGTGGATCACATCAAAAGTTTAAACTATGTGAAAATAATCACCCCACCAGCATGACTTGTATGGAGTGTTGATTTGTTGATAGGCGACAGATGGGCAATGCTTTCCCCTAAACAGATATCCTGGGCTAGTGAGAGAGTCAGAAAGCGGTCTTCAAAGAATGTGGATGCTATTAGCCTTGTCGCCGATGCCGTCTCAGTTACGAATTTCTTATTGCCACAGTCACCTGAGGGCGAGAAGATACTGATCAAGAATAAGA
Organism: Margaritifera margaritifera; assembly: GCA_029931535.1. Classification (NCBI taxonomy): domain Eukaryota; kingdom Metazoa; phylum Mollusca; class Bivalvia; order Unionida; family Margaritiferidae; genus Margaritifera; species Margaritifera margaritifera. The sequence goes on along the minus strand of JAQPZY010001215.1, from coordinate 117,121 downwards.
TCCGGCATTCACTGCCACCACCACCACCATCCCAATGATAACGGCAACATTGCTCAGTTTGTCACTCTTTCTCATCCCCGCCAGCACTTACGAAAATACTGGGCCAGTATCAACATGGTACGGCAGCCCACTTTGTACAGTCCAGGACAACCCATCACTGCACATGCATTCCGGTACTGGTTATGGTGATCTATCTCTTGATAATCGGACATCGGGACCAGACGTCAGCCAGCCCAGTACCTTCGGCACCATCTCGACTTATCTCGACAGTGGGCTGTCTACCCGGTACACCCAGTTCCGGAGCCAAGATACAGACAATGAGTGGAGCCCAGTCACGCCACTCTCAGCCACTGCCCTGTCGCGGACTTGTAGCACAACTGGCACAGAGATTTAGTGATCTTGTCTCCCATTGCATCCAGGACAGAACTATGAAGGCAATATCGGCACTGGACAGTTCCATCACCGGTCCTGACTCCATCATGACCCTATACTGGCTGTAATGTCTCTTTCCAGGCGACCCGGTAACCGTTTCAGACATTTTACGATGATCAAAGTCAAAATTTGGAGATTGCCGTTTCCCTACATGGACGGATTCCTGCCCTCGTTTATTGTCCCCGACTACCTGTTTCCCCTACCAAGGCATCAATACCTCTTGAAGAGGTTTCCTTGTCATCCCAAAATTCTGATTTCGAAGACATATGTTCATACGTCCATTTTTCTACTCGGCCTGACGATATTCAGGGAAGATCTATCCTTCCGCACACACACTGAAGAGATCTTTCAGCTTCCGTCTCTAAAGTTAAGTCCTCCTGCACCATCAATGACCACATAAAGCTCTCGCAACCGTCAAGCTGTAAAGACCAAACTTCATTCAAACAGCTACTATAGTCTGGCCAAGTCACTTATATATTGCACTGCTTTGAAAAGCAACTTAAAGACCCAAGCATCAACATCCTTGTCGCAATGACGCCTCCTGTGTAACTTCAATTCGGCCTTTTATAAAGAACACACACCGATCTTTCACACCGAAGTCGCAGCCATCATCAGAAATAATGAAGGCCCTGGGGAATGCTGAACAACCGGTTTGTAAAATCATAGATATTAACTCCATACCTTGTATGGTATAGTCTCCAAGGCTATTTTTCAGCAAGCTGAGCATAGCCTAAATCTCACCATTGAGACCTCCGCTGGCAAACACGCATGTGAATCAGGATTGTGCTTTGACGATCACCTTCGTGATGTCTTCTATCCTCTTGGAAACGTTAATATCAGTCTGTAAACCCCTCAACGCGGCCGCGGATCTTCCTGCCTTTGGCAGACCGCCGTTGATAGTCCTTTTTCCCAATGCCAATTAACCAAATGATCAAAGTTTCGGACTACACTAGGCTCTGTCCTAACAAATGGAATGATCGCTCATAACTTTCGGTGGGCATTCCGTTTCAGCACCAGCCGCCAGAAAACGTGATTCATACAATTGCCGGTAGGATTGGCTTGTGTGCCCATCTCCTGCCCTCCTCAGTGAGTGGGGTTTATTCCTTTCAGGAGTGGTCCTCACACACCAATCTCCTGGAGATAAAAGCCACAGCGACTGCCTTTCGATCGCAGCATAAGATGTGATATGGATATTTGCATGTGGTGTCTTCATCAACAAATCCCCATTCAAGTCATCAACACCCCATACAGGCTCTACATCTCGGCGGACTCGCTGTACTGAGGGAAACAAGAGTTTCGCCCAGGATGGTCCATTCACCCCCAAGTCACCAGTTGAATCTGCGCCCGTCGGGATCGACTATAGCGACGAGGGGGAACGCCAAACCCCTAACCGTCATCTCTATTCTCAGACCCGAAAGCCTCCTCAGTTGACGCCCATTCTCTGATATGAAGCAGTCTCGTTGCGCATGTCCTTTCCCCAATCCCTCGGATCTTCAAAGTTATTCAGAAGACGACGAATCCGAATACAGACTAGTCCTATTTGCTTCCCTCAAGCGGGAAAAATCGTGGAACAACAGCCGTCTGCTCCTAGTAACGGATGTTCCCAGGGAAGCCCTGCCTTTTCCATGCCTGCTGAAACAACTGCTCATGCAGGTTTTCCATCCCAATCATGAAATGCTGAACCTGCAAACCTGGGTCAATATCAAACAAGCACTCTGAAAGAAAGATTTAGATAAACAAGTGCTGGGCAGATTTGCTTGGGCAAGAAGGCACATCACTCTGAAAGCCTATGAGGGGAACTGAAGAGTCTTCTCCCAGTGTTGGGAGCAGAGAAACGTCTCTCCTTTAAAAGACTATCGACAAGTAGCTAGCTTACTTCTATGGTTTTTCAAGAAGTTAGTTCCGATCTTTATCAAAGGCGACCTCTCAATGATCTCCGATATGTTTCAGGATCACGGAACGGAGGACATAGGCCAGATCGTGGGTTTTGACGTGGTTGAACAAGGCACATTTCAAACCACTCTCTAAAGCCTGACTGACTCATCTTTCGTACAAGACCTGCTTCCTAGTCAGCCTATATATGGCAAGCAGAATCAAAGAACTTCATGCTTTATCAGTTGACCCGAACTATACGCAGTTCCGTCACGATGGTTCAGTTTCTCTCTTTATAGCTAAAAACTGGCTTCTGCGCATGGGAATCTGTCTTTCGTTTTGAAACCACTGATTTCACAGGACCCTTCTTCCCCAAGGATGTCTTCAGGATCCCATCAGGGCATTGAGACGGTACCTGAAATGTACTGAGTTGATCAGAAGAGGGGTATCTCGCTCGTTCAGAGAAGGAAGGAACGATACTTCCCCTAAGGTTCTATAGTCCTGGATTATTTGGATTGTCCACTCAGCCTATAAGGAATTAATCCAAGACCACATGAGATTCTTATGCATATCGGCTCAAAAGGTTAGAGCAGTCACCTCCAGCATAGCATTCGAGCGAACTGTTCTGTGCCTGAAATTATTCATGTCACGGGATGGAGGTCTGATAGACCATATTCTCAAACTTCTATCTGAGACACCTTTCATCCAAATTGGACCTAACAAGAGATCTATCAGCAGCGTAACAAGCTACCTTCCCACGTCACACATCAGCTTCATAACGACGTTGGTTACACTACTTCCCCTGGATTTGCGGGAGCGAAACTTTTTCTCAAGACTGCGTCAATTCATTAATAAGTTCTAACCCTAACAAGATACGCCTGCTGGAGGAGCACATGACCGCAGCAAGAGACGATCTTCTAGGTTGAAACAAAGTTCGCAACCGTCATCAAGCCCGTTAAGGCCACCGCGAAAAAAACTGAGGTCAAGGACGTGAAGCGGGCCGTGGATGAGGGGTTGGAAGAAACAGTCGCGATGCTGACAGGCGTACCGCGCGGCATAGAAGCCTCTATACGGGCTCAGGAACCCCCGCCGCGTACAGGTCAATAATGCCTACCAGGGCGCAAAAGTTCACCGAAGTGGGTCGCCAGTATATCCTCGAACATGGAGCCGATATGGTCGCGACCATGCCCCCGAAAACTGGAAATAAATGCTGCTACACAAACGCGACAAGAGCCTATCACCAAAAAAGTTGTTACAACGCTGGCGGAAGTGGGTGTACCGCGAGTACATAGGAGCAAGAATGGCGGCCGACCCGGGGTGGTTGCAGTTTTTAAAAAGAATCAACACCATAAGGGAAACATTTGGGTTGACTAGGACAGAGGGGCATTCGCAGGCCTGCGGCGTATGAAAGCGGCAGACACCATATGAACCCGAGACGGATCCACGCGAAGAGAGGCATGCCGAAGAAGAGGAGGTTCTTGACGCTCCCGAAGCGTCATTAGGGCTTACTGAAAAGAGGAGAGCGTATGTTAACAGCGTTGGTGGTGTACAGACCGCGGCCAGACCACCAACCAATATCCAAGAACTTATTACTAAACGCATTGAGACGCGAGCAGATTGTGTTCGAAGAGTTTGGTGGAACAGAAGAATGGAGCGAGTTTCGACTCGCGGTGGGTAAGGTGCGGGCTGCAGACGAGGCAGCGGTGAAAAAGATGGGCGTTCGCAGAAAAGCGAGACGGTACCAGGGGCTCCTGCGGACCTCACCCAGTATCACCAAGGCCAAGCTGGCGGTAGTCTACAGCAACCGCGTCGGCGCCTCCGACCCGAACGACCTGGTTGTATTCGCTGATAACGTCGGGAACCTGAAGGTCTCCGGCGTGGACCTCTCGTCGCTGTTGACCCGCCTGGCCAGCGTAGAGGCGCCAGGTAACACCGCCAACTTCCAGGCCGACGGCACGCTGCGCGATGGCGGCAAGGCGTTTGATATGCCGCAGACCGAGAAGGCCGCCAGGCGGGTTATCCATAACGTGGCCGACCCCATTCGGACAGAAAATACCGCCACAAAAAGATATCTCGACCCCCAGGACGCGGACGCAAAGAAGTACGCCGGTGACAAGGACGCGGGGGTGAAAAAATAAGTCAACGAATAGGACGCGGCCGCAAAAAAATACGCCGACGACACGGACGTGGCTCGAAAACATCACCTTGACGCCACGATGGAGCGAATGGGAATGGCCGTGACAAGGTAAGTTAATGAACAGGTTAATCTCCATGTAGCCGAGGCCAGCGAGACAATGGCTTTCGACATAACCATGGCGGCAAGCATGATCACGGGTCTGGCGGTCCCGACTGGCGACCACGACGCGGAGAGAAAACAATACGTCGACGCCGCGGTCGCAACCTTAGAAGAATACGCAAACCGCCAGGCCCCGCCAATCAGTGGCACTGACACGGTTAGGAAACAATACGTCGACAACGCGGTCGCAACCTTAAAAGATTATGTAAACCGCCAAGACGTGGAAAAGTCTCCAAGGCCGGTGACAGCATGGCAGCCCCCCCCCCCCTGGATTTGGCCTTGAATAGGAGTGTTCGTGGCAGAACCTGTAGGGGCCCAAGATGCGACAACCAAAAGCTATGTGGACGAGCTCGTCGGGCGCGTAAAAATCTTATGCGGACGCCCAGGACACGTCGACCAAAACCTTTGCTGACACCCAAGACGTGGGAAATGTGTCGAAGGCTGGCGACAGCATAGCCGGCCCCCTGAACATGACATGTGGCTACAAGATTCTGCCACAAAGGCTTATATCAACACGGCTGCCAGACCCTCCAACTTTGTGGTCTTTTTAATGACAGAAAAAGTATTGTGCCAGAGTAGAGGCAACTAGCGTTTATTTACTTGGTAAGAGTGCCGGGACTTAGTCTGGTATATACCATTTCTCAATTACTGGGCATGAGTCTGGGGTTGTTATACCTAAAGACCGTATGCTTATAATTTCCCTCGAGAACCATTATAGAAGTTGGCATCTGGACAGTGGCGTCCTCACTCATATAGATGTCCCACTAGATGACATGCTTGTTAGTGCATACGGGTACTTTTATTTTGCGGGTGTGATGCTCCTAATCAATAGTTATGGTTATGTTATCATGGTCGAGGAAGATGAGATAAATAGCACTCAAAGAATCTCTCTTTCGGTACTCATCCAGGTGCTGTTCTAGGTGATTTATACACACCTACCCAGCTATAAATTTCCAAGCCTACTACAATGTTGCTAAAGGGGTCAGCTCACTCCATGCCGGTAGACATCTATGGGCACTAACAAAGAGACGACCTGCTGCCATTTGATTTAGGCTAGTATGCAGTCAAGGCCGATATAGCAGCTTTGGCACCTGCTACACATGGTGTGTACTTCATGGCTGAGGAATAGGTGGTCGATGGAACTGCGGTCCAAGCGCGTCTGTGCTTTACCGATAGAGTATGAACCAAAACATGGGTGGGTTTGTCCTCAGAAACAACAGCGACACTATCACCATCTCAGGCACGGGTTTCTATCAGGTAAACTATGGACACCACAGCTATGGACAGTGGGTTGCACTATCGATTTGCGTGAATGGAGAACTGATATTCTTCAGCGACAACAAGATTTTCATATTAGCTGCTGTGGTGGACATATTGGATGTCAACTTGGCACAATTGTCATTGAGGACCAACATGGCATCATAAGAAGTCTTATGATGGAAACCCCATGTGGATATGAATTTCCGTTTTGGAGGAGCAACAATAACAAGATGTTCAAGATGGATGTCATATTGGACATCAGATAAACACCATTTTCATTTTGGACCAACTATACATCATAAGAAGTCTTCTGGTGAAAACGCCATGGCAGTATTAATTTTCATTCAGGGGGATTAGCAATAACAAAAATTTCAAGATGGCCACTTTGGCAGCCATATGGGACATCAAATCAGCACCATTTTGATTTAGGCCCAACTACACATCATAAGATGTCTTCTGGTGAAAACTCCATGGCAATATTACATTTCGTTCAGAGAAGTAGTGATAAAAAGATTTTTAAGATGGCCACTGTGGTGGCCATATTAGACATCAGATCAGCACTATTGTCATTGAGGACCGTCTGGACATCATAAAAAGTCTTTCAGCAAAAATCCCATGTTAATATGAGCATCCATTCAGGAGGAGTAGCGATAAAACAACAGATTTTCAAGATGGTCACTGTGGCAGCCATATTGAATCTTTTTTGGACAAATTAGACAATGGGATGAATTTGTACATTTTCATTGCAATCCTCTAGGTAGTTTAAAAGGAGTAGTGATAACAAACTTGTGCTAACGGACAGATGGACAACAGACAATCAATGGACAACAGATCATCCCATAAGCTCTTCTGGTCCATGACCAGTTTAGCTAAAAAAAAAAAAAAAAAACTTCCATGGAACACAATGTGATGTCTATGAACGGTGTTAAGCAGGTAAGACATAAATCATGGCATACATCTCTCCATCGTTAGACCCTTTATTATAACAGTTCATGTTATAAGGCGGGTATGGTAATGGACCCCATACATTAAGTGATACTAAAATTCCATGTATCATATACTTCATTCTAAGGCGGTCTCACTTTTAGGCAGTATACTCAATGGTTCCCATGGACAGCATTATAACAAGGGAGTACTGTATCATGTACTTCATTAAAAGGCGGTCCCACTTTCAGGTGGTATACTCTATAGCTCCTGTAGATAGCATTATAACCAGAGTACTGTATCAGTTACAAACTTCTGGCATACAGTAATACTTGATGTAGAAGTTGTAAGACTTTCTAAAAGGCTAGCAAAAACTCTTAATGTTGTTAACAATGTCAGAAAAGTGACAACTGTGTCTTGCCATTTACAAACTAAATAAAAATATCAAAAACTAGTCCCCAGCCACAACATTCTGGGAATACAATAGTCCAAACTTGGTATTTTGAAACTTTTTTTTAGCAAAGTCTTATGCTCAAAGTTTTAAATTATCACAATCTTTAATTTTACATGGATAAAGGTTAGAATCAAAACACTTGTAGGAGGTTCTAAACTTTAGAATTTCAATTACTTTTTCAGGACAGACATAGAATCGTGGGTTAAGAAATTGTTTTTAAAGTAGTTAACTGGTATACCAGCACATACTCATAAGATAAACAGACAGTAACACGTCTCCAGCAAAAAAAATATTTGCAAACTTTTCACTTGTAAATGGTCAAGATGATCCATTTCAAGTTGTATTTTCTTACCTTCAACTGCAGAAATAATAATTTATTATAATACATATGTCCAGATAGGCGATGCTATGATATAAATTACATGTACAAAAATCTCTGAGCATTTTTTAAAAAATGTCATGGATGTTAAAAATTGATACTAGCTATAATAATTTAATTGTAGTTGAAATAGTCTTGAAAGGAATATATAACCCTATTGATAGAAACACAAGAAAATCAGAATGCAATTTATTATCACAATGCCTTCATTAATTATAATTCAAAAGATATAATCGGTTATGATAACATATCTACTTATTATGTAACTTCAGACATGATACACAATTAACTTGAAATAGCAATGATAAATATAAGCTCTTTTGTTTTATATAAAACAGTGAACAAGCTGATGCACAGCATGTTACTATGCCAGTTCCCACTTCTGAAAGTCCCATTGGCTTCTATAGTCATTGGAAATTATGACTTTCTAGATTTGAATGAGAGATGTATCAAAATAATTATTAATTCGAATTGTTAATCACCGAGTACAGTCCTAATCAAAATTCGAGTAACAAGACTGACTAATGACAAAGACAGTGATACAGATGTCTCTGTTAATGATTATAAATTTAACAAAGCTGATCCAATCTGATTAAAATTTAGATCCCCAACAAAACGGAGAAGTAGATCTTGATTTGAATCAGATTGAAAGCTGATCATAATGGACATGAATGGGATTGGATTGCTTTTAATTTTTGTGGTCAAAATGTTTCTTTGCCTTCTTAAAATGTCCCTTTTTTAAGGTAAAAAAAATACTTTTCTAACAAAGACTTTAATCTTCCAACAAAATAGGAATAACTGGCCCATCAGTCGATCTATCTGTCAATAGACTATTGCATAACAGGAATTCCTTCCAACAAAATATGAATAACTGGCCCATCAGTCGATCTATCTGTCAATAGACTATTGCATAACAGGAATTCCAATCGACTGATAATCAATTAGATCGCCAGTTAGACGTGAATCATTGCATAATCAGGTAGCAGAGATAAGCTGCCGAACCAAGTAGGGCAAATTGAGAATTTACTATATTATGTGTACATATTCAACTCTTTATAACTTAGCCATTTTTCATTAAATTTTGTGAAAATTTGTACACCATATTTATGGATCTCGTTTTAATCAGAAATATTAAAAAATGAAAAACGCTGGTTTTAATTAAATATATATGCAAATGAATAGACTGCTTCTGTTTTTATCTTGAAAAAGATGATCTTGACCCTTTTGTTTTTTTCCAAAGGGTAATTTATGTGGGAATTTCTCTTATTTACTGTTGAATGATGAGAATTTCAAACTGTCAGCCACATACTCTATCTTCACTTAATATTTTAACCTGTGGATGTTGATTTCTTTGCAGAAGACACATGTTGCAACTTATTCTCAAGAAAACCTAATTTATTTCTGAAATCATTCATTCATTTATACTCAAAACACTATCTGAAACATAAATGATCATATAGCGATCTGCAATTACTGAATTCATGAGAGAGAGATGAAATGTACGACTGTGCAAATCCCTACTTCAATAGACAAAATGGGGGGTGGGGGGGAGGGGGGCGAGGGGCCAAAAAGAAATGTCCAGAAATTTCTAGATAAGACTATTTCTTCCTTTTAACTGCTGAGTGTTAAAACCATCTCTGATATTCTTGATCAATAACAAGATTTTCAAACTAGCTACTGTGGTGGACATATTGGATGTCAGGATTGGAACCGGGTTTATCTAGGACCAACAAAACATCATAAGAAGTCTTCTGGTGGGAGCCCCATGTTGATATGACTTTCCGTTTTGGAGGAGTAACAATAAGATTTTCAAGATGGCTGTCATGGTGATCATATTGGATATCAGATTATCACCATTTCCATTTATGACCAACTAGACATCATAAGAAGTCTTTTGGTGAAAGAACAATATTGATATGACCAGCCATTTAGGAGAAGTAGCGATAACAAGATTTTCAAGATGGCCATTGTGGTGGCCATACTGGAGATCAGATCGGCACCATTTTCATTTATGACCAACTAGACATCAAAAGAAGTCTTTCAGTGAAAATCCCATATTGATATGACCATTAATTCAGGAGAAGCAGTGATAACAAGATTTTCAACATGGTCACTGTGGTGGCCATATTGTAGTCTGAGCAGCACCATTTTCATTTAGGACTAACTAGACATCATAAGAAGTCTTCTAGTGAAAACCCCACGGTAATATGACCATCCACTCAGAAGGAGTAGTGATAACAAGATTTTCATGATGACTGCTGTGGAAACCATATTGGATGAGCAAGTGGCACCATTTTCATTTAAGACCAACTATACATAATAAGAAATCTTCTGGTGAAAACCCCCTTCAATATGACTTTTCATTCAGTAGGAGTCGCGATAACAAGATTTTCAAGATGGCTGCTGTGAAGGCCATATTGGATATCAGATCAGCACCATTTTCATTTAGGACTAACTGGACATCATAAGATGTCCTGTACTGAATCCCCATGCTGATATGACCATCCATTCAGGAGAGGTTGCAATAACAATATTTTCAAGATGGCCACTGTGGCAGCCATATTGGAACCATTTTCATTTAGAACAAAAATATACTTCATAAGAAATCTTCTTGTGATAACCCTATTTCAATATGACTTTCCATTCAGAAGGAATAGCAATAACAAGATTTTCAACATGACTGCCGTGGTGGCCATATTGGATGTCAGATTAGCACCATTTTCATTTAGGACCAACTAGAAGTCTTTTAGTGAAAACCTCATGTTGATATGACCATCCTTTGAGGAGTAGTAGTGATAAAAAATTTTCAAAATAGACGCTGTGGCAGCCATATTGGATGCCTGAGCGGCACTATTTTCATTTAGAACAAACTAGACCATGGGATGAATGTGTCAAGTTTCATAGCAATCCTCCAAGTAGTTTATAAGGAGTAGCAATAATAAACTTGTGCTAACAGACAGACAATGGACAACAGATCACTTCCTAAAAAAATCAATAGTATTTACTACAAGAAATTGTGATTCTGTTCATGTAAGGGAAATGTATACACTAATATGGAATAAAGAAGGCATTTAGAAATAAAATGCTATGAATGGAAAAGTGGTTGCCTCAATAAAACACAAGAAACAATGAGCGGACATAACCTCTGATGTGACCATGGAACTGAATAATGTTATGTAGCTTTGTGACTTACAATATTTTGTGCAGGCCCATGGTGTGGACTGCATCCTCCTCTTTGACTGACTGTTGTACAAAGTAATCATATGCATAAATAATTTTTTTTAGTAAAATATACCCTTAATGCACAAAATCTCCCTTGGAATAAATAAAATAAATAAATAAAAAAGCAAGAATTAGTAAGTAGTAAACATTTATTCAGAATAAATGTATGCCTATGGCACATTCTGTGCAATAATACAAACAAGAGTCCCTCAAAGAGACTGACACTCTACTGTCTGAAAAGAACTTCCAGGAATTCAAGATAAGACCATTTATTCTTTTTAACTGCCGAGTGTTGAAACCATCTGATATTCTTGAGTGATAAAATTCTCAAATTAGCCTCTGTGGCAGCCATATTGGATGTAAGATCAGCACCATTTTCATTTCAGACAAACCAGACACCATTAAAAGACTTTTAGTGAAAACCCCCATGTTGATATGACCATTCATTCAGGAGCATTAGTGACAGAATTTTCAATATGTTTATTGTGGCATCGATATTGGATGTATGTGGGGCACCCTTTTCATTTAAGATCAATTAGTATTATAAGAAGTATTTTGGTGAAAACCCCATGTCTATATGACCATCAGTTCTGGAGGAGTTGCAATAAAAAAAAATTTCAAGATGCCCACCATGGTGTTTGTACTGGATGTCAGATCGGAATCATATTCATTCAGGACCAGCTAGACACTGTAAGAAGTCATCTGGTAAAAACCCCATGTCAATATGACTTTCCACTTAGGAGGAGTAGCTACAAGAATATTTTCACGATGGTTACCATGGCAGCCATATTTCAGGTCAGATCAGTACCATTTTATTCAGAATCAAGTAGATATCATAATTAGTCTTCTGGTCAAAACTCCATGTCAACATGACTTTCCATCTAAGAGAAGTAGAGACAAGATTTTCAAGATGGCCACTTAACGGCCACAATGGATATCAGATCGGCACAATTTTTATTTAAGATCCACTAGACACCATAAAAGTCTTCCAGTGAAAATCCCATGCTGATATGACTTTCCGTTCTGGAGTAGCAATAACAAGATTTTCAAGATGGCTGCTGTGGTGGCCATATTGGATATCAGAGATGCACCATTTTCATTTAGGACCAACAAGACATCATAAGATTTATTTTAGTGAAAACCCCATGTTGACATGACCATACATTCAGGTAGAGTTGCAAATAAGATCTTCAAGATATATGGGGAAGTAACATTCCGTAGCAATAGACCCTTTTCATGATCTTGTGTAAAAGTTGTCTCTCATGCTCAAGAGTGTATCAAGAACAAGGCTACAGGTATAATATGGAGCACTTCAGTCACCTAATTTATTTTGTCCTTTGTGGACAAAAGTCTGATTTAATGAGGTTCAATGTGAAAGTAAAGTTTGGAAGAGGACTTCATAAATGTTGTCCATAATGAGTAGGTGTTCAAAATGACCACTTTCACTGTAATAGTGTTACCAGTATGGAATGATTTTATCATCACTAGCATCCTACATAGGAGAAATAGATTTTTGTTTGTACAACACATATATGCCACTGCAGACAAAGAATATTAAGTTCTGAAACCTGATAAAGCTGGCAAAAAAATATTAAATTTTTTAAATCTGCTCAGAATATATACATGCATACAAACTTCATTTTTTTAAGACAAGCGGTCCCAGCATATTCATGTTAAAAATGTTTTATGGGAAAAAAGGTCCAAAAAGTTTTTTTAAAATGCAAAAATTGCTTATTATTTTATCAATATCTATTAAGTGTTATAACTATGCATTCAAACACAAGAACCTAGTTTCATTTGTCTACGTCTAGTGGTATATGTATGATCACAATGACACTGAGCTTCATGAGGACAGGATAAAATCAATAAGCCCATGCTACAAGCAATGAAGAGTAGAAATGTGCTTATATATGGTGCCCAATCATTTAATTTTTGGGGCAGTATATGTTGGTGGGGGTGGGGTGATGGAGTTCTTTCCAAGCAGATTTCCATTTCTCGTATTCAATTCAAAATCAATATTTTTTTATTAGATGGTAATTTTTTCATGAAAGGCTAAGAGGGGGATATTTTATGACTGACAATTTATTCTTTTAATGCAAATCGAGTGATTTCTTTTGTCTACAAGAAATGGAAGACCCCACCCCATCCACCTCCATCAGGATCAAATAGTTGGTCCCTTGGGGTATATAAAATTATCATGAACAAAGTCTAGCCTTTGGAGTTGTCAGCCTGAGTTTAATTTGTGTGTTCTGTCTGGACTCAGAACCATGTATATCCAATTTTTCTGCTTCCTGACAGTTGTACTTTCATATCTATTTGCCAAGTTGAGTGGTAAAATGCCTGTGAAAGAAAATATAAATAGAATAAATATATGCATGTTGTATTGTATCAGGATAATGAAAGAAAAAAAGTTTCTTTGCAAAAAGAAAGTTTATTTCTGGAAATTATCAAAAATAATTCAGTGGCTGTTCTTTGAAAGATCTCAATGCAAATTTGGCACAGAAGTCCATTTAAAAAAAATATTCCTTATCTTATAATTATAATTGAAGTTATGTTATCTAGATATAAATCACAAATATCTGTAGAGTAATTAAAGTATCTACTCGTATCAAACTCAAAATTATTACCATTTTCATACTTTATTGTTTTTAAGATTTTTTTCTTCTGTATTTGCTTAGGCAATTTCCATGTGATTTTCATAAAATCAGAATTCCAATTCCTCAGTTTTTTTTGAAACAAGAAATTTTATATTTCTTTGTTTCATTAATTGAAATATCAATACTTGTTTCTATTTTCTGACTTGGACTATTTTAGCCCATACTTTTACACCACTTAAGGCTGTATATACACAGATATTAGATTCTGATATTACCATAACTACCTTCTCACGGAAGTCAACAAATATACCAACAAGTTTATTGAATATTAGGGGTTAAACGATTCATCGATATATTGATGCATCGATACTTTTCCATATCGATACAAGAGGTGAAGAATCAATACAAACAATACTTACTCTTTACAAGTTACTTAAATTTTCAGCAGTCATGAATGTTTATTAGTCTTTTGCCTTTTTATTCTTTATATTGAGAATTCATCTGAGACAGTTGTCACAGGCACACTCATTTTTGTCACCCATTTGTCTTCTACAAATTAACACAGTGTGTTGTGATTCGTAATCTGCCCTCCTCCCCTCGCCGATTCCATGCTAATTATTTTATCCCGTCAGTATGTTCAGCATAAAGGAGACATTTCAAATGTGTTCCCCATGTATAATGAAGTACTTTACTGATGCTTTAATAACCACTTTTACGCGAAGTTTCTATGTTGCTTCATATCCTGTCTACTTGGGTCGAATTTAAAGTCTACATTTCCGGTGTGTCACGCAGTGAAATATGTTACATTCAGTTCTGATTGGTGGTTATTGTTGGTTCCAGTTCAGGGTAAACAATAACCACCAATCAGAACTTAATGTAGCTTATTCTCTGTGTGACACACATGATATACTGGCATCCAAACTCATCCAAGCAGACACAAAGCAAAAGAGAAACTTCACGCAAAAATGGTTATTAAATGAGCTGTAAAGTATTTAAATCATACATGTGGAACAAATTCAGAATGCCTCTTTTATGATGATATATGTAATCAGTGACTGAACATGCCAACGGGATAAATAATATTAGCACAGAATCAGCGAGGGGGCAGATTTCAAAGCGCACAAGTTTATCACCTTGTGTTGGTTGGTTGGTTGTTATGGGTTTAACGCCATTTTTCAGCACATGATAGGCTTTTCATGGCGGCCAGTATATCTGGTGGAGGAAGAACTTGAGAAAACCCCGGGAAGAACCACCGACCCACGGGAAGCTACTGGCAAGCTTTCTCACATACCCACATTGGCCAAGCCAAAGACTCGAACCCACGAGGACAGAGGTGAGATGTCAGTGATCTGTAAAGGCGAGCACCTTTCGACCACTCAGCCACCCGTGGCCACACCACCTTGTGTTAATTGGTTAATCTTTATTAAAAGGGGAGTGGGTGTTGTCAATAGTTTTCTTTTATCACCAACAAAAAACGAGTGCCTGTGGCCATGGCAATTGTTTTGCATCTGCATGAAGTAAAATGTGACAGATTTTGTTGGTATTCATCCCAACTACCACACTCGGACTTGTTCTATAAGTAAAAGTCATAGAGGTCATGTATGCGTTCAGTGCCGACTATTTCAATAATGGGTGTCATTTTTTAGAATTTGATTACACATACCTTTAAATAGCAAGTATTCACTTTATTTGGATCCTCATACATCCCTAATCCTTTGGAAAGTCATTATTTACACGCCCAGAGAAACGTGTATGACAAAACTCAGTTTTAAAGTATGTGGACATTTTTGGACGAGGTCAACCTAAAGATGTGATCCAGTACAATCCAACTGAATGTTGCATGCTGTGATGTCACAATTAAAGCTACACAGGTTAGTAAAAAATTCATAATACCCTATATTATGACGATTAGACCCGACATGCTCTTTTCTTGACCCAGTTTAGTACCTGGCCACAATTGTAAAAGTCCATAGCGATCAATAATTTTTGTCTGGAAGTTTCTTAATGACAGTTACAGTGCAGAACATTTAATAATCAGAACTGAACAGACTTTGGTTCAACTATATTAGTATTAAATTTTAGAACAATTAATATATTTTAAGATGAATAATTGCGCCTACATTGACATATACTTTAGATGAGATTTTCCTTGTACAAGGAAATTGCACTATTTCTTCCATCTTGAAGACACCACCTTAATGTCTTCCAAGTTTAAATGAAGACATGAAATTGATAATAAGATGTTTTTAAAACATTCATGCAGTGCAAAACAATGGGTGTGGTAGCCAAGATGAGTTCTGCATCTGATCAAATGGAGCAGCCTGAAATGGCCTAAAAGGTTTAATTAAAATCACTGACTACTAACAGGTAGTCTGTCTGGAAGTCTTGTTGTTATTTTGTCATGGATGAGAATGGCATATAAATAGATGCTAAGTCTATGTCTATCTGTAATCTGCATACTGTAAGTACAACCAATATGTCAACACACATACAAGGGCACCACCTACTACTTACAGACCTTCTAAAGATGAAATGACCATTAAGTTGATATGTCGATAATGTATCGTATAGTAGACTGTGTATTGTGAATTGTATCGATACGCAGCACAGGTTTATCGTTTCACCCCTATTGAATATTTCATATTTCAGTAGTAAAATAACTTGTGGTGGGCCTGGGGATCACTCACATCTCAACTCTTTCTGTGTGGGTTTGAGTCAAGGCTTGACCAACATGGGTATGTGACACAGCTTCCCAGTTGCTTCCTGTGGGTCCTACCTTGGGTCTTCCTCCACCAAATATACTGGCTAACATGTATGGCTTATCATGTGTTGAATGACAGAATTAATATTAAATATTCTGAACTCAAAGATTGGTTAACCTAACAATCAATTACACCACAACCACGCTAGAAAAAGATTTCCCTATAAATGGGTTTATTTTAGTCACATAGACAATCAGTTTCAAGTAGACATCACTGACATGCAAGCATATCAAAAATATATAAATGCATACAAATACATTTTTAAAGTGACAGATATCTTCTCAAAATATGCCTGGGTTAAGAAAGTTCGAACAAAAAAGGGAGTTGTAATACACAACACTTTTGGATAAATATTTAATGAGAGAAAAACAAAAAAGACATTAATTTTACAACCAAAAAGTTAAGACATTACTGGGAAAAGTAAATACTGAATACTTTTCCACTTACTCAGACAAAAAAGCATATATAGTTTAATTGAACTCTTAAGACCAGAATGTGCAAATATTTCACTGAATGTGAAACCAGAAAAGGGATAGATATATTACCTAGTCTTATGGATGGATATAATAATTCATATCACAAATCAATAGATATGTTGTCAATTAAAGCCAGTGACCCTAGGTCTAAAGTATGGATTAACAACAGATACCTGCAGGACACAAACAAATAAATGGTTGAGAAAGTTAGGATCTTGAAATACAAATCTTTTTTTCAATAAATTCTATCCTTCTAATTTTACAATAAAACAAGACCTGCATCCAATTTTCAAGTTTCATGTTGGAACATAAACAGCACTGAAAATAAATGAACTTTAAACACTAAATTTCAACAAAGTCACTGAAGCATGGAATATATATCACAGATACCTCTATTTGCAATAAGAATGTAGAACTTATCAAGATGCATACACTCACCAAGTTTCATGAATCTAGGTAGGATCGTATGCATATAGCATGCCAAAAACTCATGTGGTAAAAACCAGTAAAAGATGAAATATAGGCCATAATGAGCTTCTTTTGTTGTAAGGTTGTGGTAGCACCACTATTTCATGATTCATGCATGAACAGTCCCTGAGAAATGAACATCAAATACAAACTTGGGCCATAATGATCTATAAGTGAAATGAAGTAGTGCTCATCAGGATGCATTCCTTCACCAGCTTCATGATACTATATAGGATAGTATTATACAGCATGCAAAAGATCCTATCTGGTCATGCAGTAAATGCAAAACTTATACCATGACAGTATAAAAAATGTGAAATTTAGGTCACATTGACCTTTTTTGATGGGTGTGGTACTAAGAGAGATGTATACAATCATCTAGACTAAATGATATAAGCATGAACAGTAAAATCACATTTAAACAAAGTCAACAGTGTGAAATATGGATCACAGTGACCTACTTTTATGATGAGGGTGTATTACTCATCAAAATGCATCCTCTCACCAAGTTTCATGACTCAAAGTATAGCAGTATTATATAGGAGGTAAAAAAAAAACTATGTGGCCATGAGCTAAACACAAAAATTAACGCAAGCCCATTGTACATCACAGTAACTTTATTTTATTGTATGGCTGTGGACTAATATGGATGCTTACAAGCATTTAGTTTGATGATTTTATCAATGCTTGAGACTGAACCCAGGACAGTGAAGTGTGACATATGCATCACAATGGCCTACTTTTGTGATGTGGGTGTAGTACTCATCAAGATGTATCCCCTCACCATGTTTCGTGAATCTAGGTATAACATTATATATCATGGGTGCCAAAGCCCTATTTGTCATGAGCTAAACAATGCCATTAAAATGTGAAATATAGGTCACTGTGACCTTTTGTTGTAAGGCTGTAGTACTAACAGAGATGCATATAATTATCTAGTTTGATGATTCTAGCATGAACAAAGCTTGAGAAATAAACTTAAAACAAAATTTAATTAAATCTAATGAAGCATGAAATATGGGTCAGTGACCTATTTTTGTGTATTTACATATACAATGGTATGTCAGCACAATAATATCTGTGTTGTGCCAGTTAAAAGTAAAGTTCTAACAATAGGCCCAAGTAGGCCTGATATTGCTCACCTGAATTACATAACTAACCAGTTGACCATTTTACTAAGCAGACTGATGTAGTATTATTGGAACACATCCCATGTAAACTATCTTCCAAACTTTTGTCAGGTTCATTTTATCTATTTTACTATACCCTAATAACAATTCTTTTAAAAGATAAAGGCACAAGTAATATGCAGAAACCCATTTACCACGTTTTATAGAAATTGGATATGAAATACATTTTCTAGATCTAGAGAGGTAACAAACTCAGCCAATCAGATGCAAGGTACTTCCTTAATATGCTCTGATCTCACTTATTACTGAACCTATCCAACCCATCCAAGATCTTGAACATATCAGCCCCTATTTCAAGTTTGCAGACCTGCCAACCTGAACAATACCTGCTCAGTAAGGCAGTCAATATTCTTCCATAAATTAGACCAATTTTCAGTAAGGTGTCATGAAATATCATGTACTGCTATTGTCAACTTGGAAAACATGCATTTGAAAAGTTCAGATGTGTGATCTGAATTAGTGAAGAGCCACGGTGCAAACAAATATCTAACTGTGTAAACAAATTCTGATCCTTAATTACAACACTGCACATAGTTTATGCTAAATTGCTATTCTACATTTTCTCAAACAATATTTCTATTTTATTTTTTTTCTTTAGTCATAAATTACAAATTAATAATTTTAATATATAAGATGAATTACTATGCAAATTTTTAAAACTGTTATATTGAAATTACACAGCTTGCATTCTAAAATTTACTTTTTTAATCTGGTTTGTGCAATTGTTTGCAATGCTTAGGATAGTCAATATTTAATATCATGGATTACTTCCCTTCCTTTCTTAAGAAAGCAGACAGGTATTTTAAAGGGAATAAAAATAATTACATTGTATATGATTTTATAACTATTTCTAACTGTGCTGAATTTCATTAATATGTACAGATCTTACACAAAATAAAACTTATTGGAGAACGTGATAGTTTAAGTCTACTTAAATTTACTCAAAATTGGATCAAAATGAGAATGGTAACAAACTGAGCCAACCAGATCCAAGATTACTTCATTAATGTTTGTGAATCTTGCTCATTATCGAACTCGTAAGAGATCTTGATGATATAAGCCTATATTCCAAGTATGATCAGAAATATGATCTGCATAGTGGAAAAAAGACAGCCAATCTTATGCAAGATCACCTCATTAATATTTGTTGATCTCATTCATTTTCAAATTCATGAAAGATCTTGATGATACAAACCCATATTCCAAATTTGATTAAAAATGTATCCAAAATACAGCTCTATACCATAAACTACAATAGTCCCTTGAAGGATCTGATGTTCTACTGTCCAGAAAGAATTTCCAGGAATTTAAGACAAGACCATTTCTTCTTTTTAACTACTGAGTGTTAAAAACCAGCTTTGATATTCTCGAGTGATAAAAAAATTTTCAAATTAACTGCTGTGGCTGCCATATTGGATTTAAGATTGGAACCATTTTCATTTAGGACAAACTTTACATCATTAGAAGACTTTTGGTGAAAACCCCTGTAACAGAATTGAAACCGAGTGGGCCTTGGATTAAATGAATACAACAAACACAATGTAAGTGGATGACGATATTTACGTAATGCACGATATGTCGATGGCACCAACAAAAAAAAAAATGAAACACAAGCTACACAATATCAGACTCTTGCACATGCCATACACACATTCACAAAAAAATAATAATACATATATACATAATGATAATTACGAGGATAGTGATAATGGCTACACAGTACTGAAAATAATAATGATAATGATGATGGTACATATAACCGATATGATATGGTTCATGCAACCAAGATGACAGTCTAAAAAAACAAAATATCACAGTTCCAAAACACTTTGTGGCTGCACTGCCTCAACCCATGCCAGGTTCGCTCTGGTTCAACTTCCAAGTTTCGCTCTGGTTCAACTTCCCAGTTTCACTCTGGTTCAACTTCCCAGTTTCACTCTGGTTCAGCTTCCCAGTTTCAATCTTACAAGTTTACCTTCCACCAGTTTCAGCTACAAATAGATGAAACTGGTAGCGTATAATACAAAATACGCTATCACACAAAATACTAAAATATATCTATATGAAATATACGTATGGTCCACTTAACAAATGTATATAGTCCATTATATCAATATCCCTAATGAGTTATACAAAATACATTACACCCGCACTCTACGTGTGACTTTCTACTCAAATCCTACACGTGAAAAGGAATAAATTCTAACAGTGAATTTGTCTGTTAAACGTGGTTATTTTCTCTATCTAAGCTTTATCCAATTTATGATAATGATAAAAATAAGAATGTCATGAACACAATAAAAAGCATAAATGTACAAGGGAATCAAAGTTATCTTAACAGTTATCACTTACCCCTACGGCTGTAGTTTTGCGGTTCCAAGACCGACACTCCGTGACAAGATCCAAGCGATGATGTACCGCTTATAGTAAAACCCTACTATTTATACTATATCAAAAAAAAGAAGACGTTCAAGACCCAAGGGTAAAGTACCCGTGCATGTCGAGAAACATGGGCATCACACTGCAAATGACCTACAACGAGATGTACTCATTCAGCAACTATATGTCAAGGTAGAAAAACAAGCTACTCTAGTTAACGCTGTATGCATCAACAAAGTCAAATATACGTTATCATCGTTTAATGCAATACCAAATTATTTTCTTGCCTTATTCTGTGACAACCCTATACCAATATGACCATCCATTCAGGACAAGTAGAAATAAGATTTTCATGAAGGCCCTCATGGCAGCAATATTTGGTATAAGCATGTCTGTTTTTGCCCTTCTAACTATATTTGCATTAAAACCCTTTCTCATCTACATATCCATCTACGGTGTGTGTATTATTTATGTATATATTTTTGATAACTTTAATTATCTGCACATGGTTTTAAGGTGCCAACAAAGATAAAAAGAAAACAAAAGTTACAATAAATATAACAAGATTTCCTTAAAATATCCAAGATTTTATCTTATATTTTGTACTCATGCTGGGTTATCATGTTCGGGACAAGCTCAATTTTCCAACAAAATTTTAAATCCCCGATTTTAATGGCAAAAACAAAGTAGACCCTGATCTGCCATCGCATAATGCACCAGAGATCATGGTCTATGTTGCTTGTTCTACTGATTACTCCTAATAAACTGCATAGACCCAGATCTGTCAGCATATTGGACTTGACTTTTAAGTAAGTATATACGGACCATGAACATCAAGTTTCCTCTTTTTATTATTGTATTGCTTACTTTGAAGAGATGGTCATACATGCCCACACTTGTGTCTTTTCTCTGTCAAGTCTCTCTGTAGGGAGATTTTGCACATTGAAGATAGGGTTTTCAATAAGACATCACCGACTACGTGGGGCACCTCTTCTCCTCACTTCCTGCAAAAAATACAGCAATATATTTCTCAAAAGCAAAAGGCACATCTAAATTACAAGTGTGATAATAATATAAAGTGGCATATAGATACAGTAAAACCTGTCTTGATAACTGCAAGAAGAGGCCACCTGTCTTTAGAGACTGGGTTCTCTATGCGCAGATATATTATATGGTTTTGGAGTTTTGCTCCGGAAACAAAAAATGTAAATGATTGGTTGGACAAATATGTAATAAAATTGAAGAATTCCTAACAGCTAAATGCACATCTAGACCATTAATCTATGTAGAAAGTTTCATTGAGATACAATGAAGCATTTTGGAGTTTTGCTCCAAAACAAAACTGTAAATGATGGATGGATGAATGAGAAATGTATTCAAACATTAAAATATTACAAGAATTGTGGAAAGAAAAAGGTGAATCTACATCACTAGTATTATCAGTGTACCAAATTGCATGGAGATATCTTAAATGGTTTTAGAGTTTTGCCCTGAAAATGAAAGCATGGATAAATCATAATTGCTGGATGGATGGAAAGACAAACAAACAAACAAAATTTGCACGAGGTCCAATTGTGTCTGAGATCACACACCTGACTGGCATCGGTCTAATTGCCAAATGCAAGAGTAGTTGGCCAAGAAATCAGTCAGTAGGATGCTTTCTGTAAAAATTTATCCAATGCTGTTGATTGGATATGTTAAGAAAACAACTGTTTCAAGGTTATTCTGTATTTGGTATCTTCATCCATACTTGATGGTCTATCAGCACAATTTGTCCAATACTGAAGGGTATATATATATGCAGTTATGGTCAAATTCTATTGAGCAGCTTTTTTAGGAGAAAGTTGTGTAAATGTTTTTCTATTTTTGGTAACTATGGCCATAACTGATAGTGAATTGGCAGCACTTGTGAACATTTGCCATCATGGATTCTGTACAAAAAAATCTGTTCATTGGTTTTTAAGAACAAGCCATTTCAAAGTTTGTCTATTTTAGTAATGGCAATATTTGTACCAGTTTGAAAGCTCTTAATGCCCCAATGCTTTTTGTCATATTTTGTCCAATTCTGTTCTTGGGTTTTTGAGAAGAAAACATTTAGATTTTGTGTAATTTTTAGCAATGGTTACCATATTTAATGGTGGATCAGCATTTGAAAAACAAGAGTCCCTTGAACGGACTGAAGCTCTACTGGGCAAAACGAATTTCTTGGAAAGCAAGATAAGAACATTTTTTCCTTTCAACTACGGAGTGTTGAAACCATTTCTGGTATAATTCATTGATAAGATCTTGAACCCTTTGTAAATATGACCATCCATTACAGGGATCGGTAAAAGTAAGATTTTTAAAACATACATCATGGCACCATTAGTAGCAATAACAATGAAAAGTGCATGTCAATTTGACGCTTTCGTCAAGAGTAGTAGTGATATCAATGATAGCTAGGACAATCATAATAATGGTATATTGATCTACCTTGGCTTTACCCTATGGAAAGCAGTGCAATGGAAAACCGACCACAAACTGCTCAAAGTGGATGCCAAAGATGATACTCAAGCTGATGGAAAGACTTGAAGGTATCAAGAGAAACTTTAATTGCAAAGTTCATTTACTGAGTTGATATAAGACATGGTAGAATTTAGTTACGGAAATTTAAATGAAGTATTAAAAGTGAAAAACATTAAATTACAATAGGTCTTGCATGAAATATTTTCCTGTAGGTAGAATGTGAGTATGCATTCTTTTTAGAAGTATTGAGGTATGATACAGGGCTTAATTATGCAACAAAAAAAAAAAAACCCAGCAGAATTGTCATTGTAACAATGAACCTTTTATAATATCAATGCTATTAATTACACATCATATAGTTGAATACATTCATATATCTAGTCGCAACACAAGTTTTTGTGAGCAATAAATCTAAACACACTACTAATTTAGTGTGAGGACACACTTCTTGGGAGGTATGGTTGATTGTTTTAGTAAGGTATCTTTGTTTATATTGTAAATAGTTCTTAAAGCTAGCAGTGAATATCATATGATTATTCAGTCATCTAGGATTTATTCATCATGGATATTGTTCATCAAAGTACTTGAATGCTTTTGGTGAAGCCTCAATGTGACTGATGCTGTAAAAATATTGTATTATTTTAAAAAATACTTACCAGAGTTCTGCAAACAAGGAAAATAGCTTTAAATCTAACACAGTCAATACTTAAGAAAATTTTCACTGGATTCAGTCTATTTGAGTTCTCTCGATTCACCCAAGAGGATATTCAGGATGTGGAAGTAAATTCATACAGAAAAGTAATCCCAGATTTTATGCACATGAAAAAAAAATAAAATACTGACAGTATCACTATCCATGTCAGAAACAACTCATCACTGAAGCAGCTGAATGAACTGATCGTGATGAAATTCCAACTCTACAAATACTCACAGTAACATGGGTATGTGTACAAGATCACCACTTTACATGAAAATAAAGTTACATGCACTGAATTCCCATCAACAAATATCATTTTAATTCAGGGCAGTGAATCCTTGGCTTGGATCTATAATGGATTTCTTGAACTATGTGAAAACATAAACAACAGATCTAACACCAGCACTGAGTCGCTACCGACATCCTCAGCTTTACCTATAACCTCCAATCCCAGCAGTACCTGCCAAGCAAGGCCATAATTCACCACAAAACTTACTTGTTCAAGCAGACACAAACTACACAGTGCCTAAATATTTACCACCTCCCACTGCCCTAGCCCTGATAGACTCAGATACACTTCATCAAAATGTATTAGACAATGCCATTAATCAAGATAATGAAAATCCATGCAGTGCTAGCCAAGGAAGACCTGACTTCTTTACACCTTCACCTGCACACACAGGCAGATACAAGCCACATAATGCATATATATATAACATCTTCCTCTCTCCAAGCCCAGATACACT
The DNA here is from genome assembly GCA_029931535.1 of Margaritifera margaritifera. Taxonomy (NCBI): domain Eukaryota; kingdom Metazoa; phylum Mollusca; class Bivalvia; order Unionida; family Margaritiferidae; genus Margaritifera; species Margaritifera margaritifera. The sequence goes on along the minus strand of JAQPZY010001215.1, from coordinate 92,462 downwards.
TCATCAGAGTGTAGAAGACAATTACACTAATCAAGATAATGAGACTTCTTTCAAATATAATGCAAGTAACGTTGCCATGGAAAATTATGTTCTAAATGACTTGGTACATATGATCAGGGATCCTAATCAATATGTGCATTTTTGTATATGTATATATATATACGACCATCCTTACAGGAGTAGCGATAACAAGATTTTGTGGTGGCCATATTGAATGTCAGATCGGGACCAATTTCATTTATGACCAACTAGATATCAGAAGAAGTCTTGTTGTGAAAATTCCATGTCAATATGACTTTCTGTTCAGGAGCAGTTGCGATAAGATTTTCAAGATGGCTGTCATGGTGGCCGTATTGGACATCAGATTGGCACCATTTTCATTTATGACCAACTACAAATCATAAGAAGTCTTGTTGTTAAAACCCCATGTTAATATTACCATCCATTCAGGAGGAGCCATACCTAGATTTTCAAAATTGCTGCCATGATGCCCATCTTGAACATCAGACAGGCAGCATTTTCGTTTAGGACCAAGTAGACAACATAGTAAGTTTGTTATTGAAAACCCCATGTTGATATGACCATCCATTCAGGAGGAGTAGTGATAACAACATTTTCAATATGGCTGCCATATTGGACGTCAGATCATCTAGCACCAACTAGACTATGGGATGAATGTGTATGTAAAGTTTCATGGCAATCCTCCAAGTAGTTTAGGAGGAGTAGTGATAACATACTTGTGCTAATGGACGGATGGACATTGGACAACAGACCATCTCATAAGTTCTTCTGGTCTATGACCACTAGAGCTACAAACTGGAAGCCCCAATAGGATGCTTTGTCAAATTTAATCAAAATTCTGTTTTCTGTCGGTTTTTGAGAAGTTGTTTCAAGATTTTTATATCTTAAGGAACTGACCATTTAATTTCCAGGGGTGGGAGAACCTGGGATTGAAAAATTAAATTATCTTAAGGAAAAAGAAAGAAAATATACTGGTCCAAAGGAAAATCTCAACCTATCTCCACCCCCACCCTCAAAAATGAAATGGTTGCTTCCCAAGTAATGGTGGTGATATTTGATGGCAGATTGGCATTGTCTGTACAAATTTGAAAGCCCATGGTGCAAGAATGCTCTCTTTTAAATTTGCTCAAATTCTGTTTAGCAATTTTTGAGAAGTCATTTAAAGGTTTGTCTCTTTCTTTAGTAATGACAGCCATATTTGATATTGGATCAGTATCATTTGTGCAAGGTGTAGTTTTGCACAAATTTAATGCCTCATCCACTTGCCTAATATAAACAATAGTCCCTTGAAGGGACTGATGCTCTACTGGGAGAAAAGAATTTCCAGGAATTCAAGATAAGACCAATTCTTCCTTTTAAGTGCAAAGTGTTGAAACCATCTATGATATTCTTCAGCGATAACAAGATTTTCAAATTAGCAGTGGTGGTGTACATACTGTATGTCAGATTGTCACTAGTTTCATTTAGAACAAAGTAGACATCATCAGAAGTCATAATGATCATCCATTCAGGTGGAGTAGTGACAACAAGATTTTCACAACAGCCGTCATGGCAACCATATTGGGTGAATGACTGGCGACATTTTCATTTAGGACCAAATAGGTGTCATAAGAAGTCTATTGGTAAAAACCCCATATTGATATAGCTATCCATTTGGGTGTAGAGATATGAATATTTTCAAGATAGACACCATGGTGGCCATATTGAGGGTTAGCCATTTTCATTTAGGACCAAGTAGACACCATAAGAACTCTTCTGATAAAAACCCCATGTCAAATTGACTTTCCTTTAAAAGAAGTTGCTAAAACAAGATTTTAAAAATGACCACATACTGGATGTCAGATCAGCACCATTTTAATTTAATATCAACAAAACATTATTAGTCTTTTAGTGAAAACCCCATGATGATATGGAGAAGGAGAAGTAGTGATAACAAGATTTTCAAGCTGGCCACTGTGGCAGCCATATTAGACCCCAGATCAGTACAATTTTCATTTAGGATGAACTAGACATCATAATAAGTCTTTTGGTGAAAATCCCATGTCAATATGACTTCCGTTCATCAGAAGTAGCAATAACAAGATTTTCAAAATGGCCGATGTGTGGTGGCCATACTGGATGTCATAACAGTACCATGTTCATTTACAACCAACTGGATATCATAAGAAGTCTTTTAGTGATGACCCCAAGTAGACATTATAAGAGGTCCTTAAGTGAAAACCCCATGTTAATACGACCATCCAATCAGGAGTAGCAGCGATAACAATATTTTCAAGATGGCTGCAATGGTGGCCATATTGGCACCATTTTCATGTAGGACCAAGTAGACATCATAAGAAGTCTGTTCATGAAAATCCCATGTTGATATGACCATCCATTGAGGAGTAGCGATAACAAGATTTTCAAGATGGCTGCCAAGGTGGCCATATTGGATGTCAGATCTGCACCATTTTCCTCTAGGACCAACTAGACATTATAAGAAGTATTTTGGTGAAAACCCCATGTCAATATGACTTTCCGTTCAGGAGAAGTAGCAATAACATGATTTTCAAGATGGCGGCAGCCATACTGGAAGTCAGATTAGCGCTATGTTCATTTAGGACCAACTTGACATCATAAGACGTATTTAGTGAAAACTCCACGTCAATATAAATTTCTGTTCAGGAGGAGTTGCAATAAGATTTGGACTTCAGATTGGCACCATTTTTGTTTATGGCCAACTTGACAAACTAGACATCACAAGAACTCTTTTAGTGAAAACCCCACGTTATGACCATCCATGTAGGAGTAGCAATAACCAGATTTTCAAGATGGCTGCCATATTTGAGCCCAGATTAGCACCATTTTCATATAGTACTAACTAGACATCATAAGACGTCTTTCATTGAAAACCCCATGTTGGTATGACCAACTATTCAGGAGTAGTAGCAAGTAGTTAACAAGATTTTCAATATGGCTGCCATGGTGGCCATATTGGATGTCAAATTGGCACCATTTTCATTTAGGACCAAGTAGACATCATAAGAAGTCTGTTAGTGAAAACCCCTTGTTGATATGACCATCCATTTAGTAGGAGTAGCAATAACTAGATTTTCAAGATGGCTGTCTGGTTGCCATATCGGATGTCAGATCTGCACCATTTTAATTTAGGACCAAGTAGACATCATAAGAAGTCTTTTAGTTAAAACCACATGTTCATGTGATCATCCATTCAAGATGAATAGCAATAACAAAGTTTTCAAGATGGCCACGGTGGTGGCCATATTGGCAGTGCAAGCAGCAGAATATTCATCTGGTCCTACAATGTAAGATGTCTACCCTGATATTTATGTTGTTTGGGTCGACCCAAACAACATAAATATCAGGGTTAACATCTTACATTGTAGGACTACATATTCATCTAGGACCAACTAGATCATGTGACGAATATGTGTGTAAAGTTTCAAGGTGATCATCCAAGCAGTGTGGGAGAAGTGATAACAAACTTGTGCCAACGGATGGACGGACCACCACAGACCATCACATAAGCTCTTCTGGTCTATGACCAGAAGAGCTAAAAAGCAAATCAGCACTGATGCATATTGGTGCAAAGTAGCCATTACTGATTCATGCTTTCTTTTATATGTCCAGTAATCTTAAACTAAATGAGAAAAATAGAAGGTGTCTTAATGGTTACATCTAATATCGTTACCCATGAACAAAATAAAAATTAGGACTGGTCACATCAGAAAATTCTGCATTTTTTCCCTCCATAGTTGTTAAAATCTATATTGACAGACAAATACTGGGTCGTCAGTGAACCTGATACAAATTTACTTGTCTTTAGGGCCTAATAATAGTCCCCCCAATGAACAGCACAAAATCTTAAAAACTTTATTGGAGACATAAAGCTCTTCAATTCTCTTTCTTTTCTCAACTTTGAATTTAAGAGTATCGTGATACACAACCTTCTACTGCTACTACATTGATGTACCGTGACACTTGCAATGCAATATGTATTGGGATATTCCAGCAGTAACCGATTTTGGTGCAATATATTGTTGCTCAAAATATCGCGATATGTATCAATCTTAAAAACTTTATTGGAGACATAAAGCTCTTCAATTTGCTTTCTTTTCTCAACTTTGAATTTATGTGTATCATGACACAAAACCTTCAACAAACATTTCACAAAATATCGCGATATGTATCAAATAATCATTACGTGCACACACGCATTCACATACATCAGTGTTGCACATAGGGTCCATTGAGCTAGGGACAATGTGTCACATGTCCCCCAAATCTGAGGGATACAAAAAATTTCAAAGGGGCAAATAATCGTTTTCATTACAAGTAATGATAAAACAGGGATGATGTGCCAAAATTTGAGAAACATCACTATCCCATGATCAGTAGTTGCGTTTAATGATACCTCTGCACATCAATGGCTATATGGTGCCAATTAAAAGCAAAGCTCTGAAAATGTAAATATAAAAAATTGCAAACAACATATTGGAAAATAAAGTCTTCCAAAACAAGTGTACTGTAAACAGCACATTGTAATCCACCACATTTAACTCGTTGCACTTGGAAATTCTTTTCATTTTCGCCTGAAATGGGGGTAGCAAATGCAGTTTTGGTGTTGCTTCTGAATGGATTCAAACATATCTAATTCTGAGAGATTTTCATGTAAGCAGATGCTTAGGTGTATTGGCTATTTTGGTCCCTCCTGTGCAGAAAAATGAAAATTGGACTTTGGGGGGGGGGGGGGTGTATTGGACCCATGATTTTCATGTCATGACCCCATTTTACTCCAAATCTAAATCCTATCCTACTGTTTGCAAAGGTTCATCTGTCCGTGTGCATGTCGGACAAGTCTTATTTAGATCTAAGGCCAAAACTGAAGAAAAAAAAACGGGTCTCAAAAATGTTTTTTTTCAGCTGCAGTTTTTTTTTGCACAAGCAGAAAGTCTACATTATTTGATATCATTCTACAACTACACCTTTCCCCTTTTCAGTAATAACACCTGCTTTGGTGTATCATAAATGATGTTGATGTTACAGAGCTCAAAGTAGGGTACTGCTTCAGGACGCATACACTTTGCATGTGGGGTTAATGAGTTAATTGACTTTTCGAAAATTTCTTACAAATTGTCAAGGAATGGCTATTTTTTTTAATTTCTGCGCAATGTTAATGTACAAATGATAAAATAAGCACAAAATATTCAAATTTTGTGATGGCATTGAAAGTCACACATTAACTCGTCCCCTGGAAATTCTTTTCATTTTCGGCTGAAATAGGGGTAGCAAACACACATTTGGGGTTACATAACACATCAGTTTCTGAGAGATTTTCATGTAAACTGGATGCTAGTTTGTATAAAAGACGTTTTCGCTACTTTGGCTGTGCATCTGCAGAAGGGTGAAAATTTGACTTTTTATTTTTATTTTCTTTTGGTTTTGCATATTAGACCACTTTTTACTCCAAATCTGAAGCCCATCCTCCTTATTGCAAAGGTTCATCTGTCTGTATGCATGTCAGACCAGTCTGATTCAGATCTAAGGCCAAAATGGCTAAAATCCAGACACAAACTCCAGTTCCGAAAGCAGTAATTTTTGGGGGGGTTTCTGCTGCATTTTTTTTAATGCAACTAGAAAATGTACATTATATAATATCATGTTACAACTACATCTTTCCCCTTTTTGGTAATACCATCTGCTTTGATGTTGACGTTACAGAGATCAGAAAAAAATGTGGCCTGTGGTGTTAACGAGTTATTAGTCCTTTATGTAATTAACTGAATGTTTTTAACAGAAAGCATTTTTGTCACAGTACCCTTTACCTTTGACTCCAAAATTATTAGGGTTCTTCCTTACCCCAAGTGCAAGCCATTCACAAAGTTTCCTTGATGTAAGTCATGCAGATCCAATGTTGTTGCGTGATAACCATTTTCTTTTTTGTCACAATGACCTTAACTTCATGAATCCAAAGTCAATACGGTTATTTCTTACACCAAGTGTACACCATCGACAAGGTTTGGCAACCGTAGATGATGGAGAACTTAAGTTATTATGTAAACCAGGCATGTGCAAATTATGATATGTGACCTCGTTTTATCCACTTGTTTACATTATAGGGTGTGGTTTTCAAAATTGCTTATCTGGCTGGCACACTGGAGGAAGCTGTACATGTCTAGTGTAAACCATTTTTCTACTTCGTCAGTGACCTTGACCATCAACCTTTAAAGCCACAAACTGATAAGGTTCTTACTTACCCCAAGTACAAGCCATCCACAAAGTCTGGTAAACTTAGGTGGAGAACTACAAGTTATTGAGCGGAAACCACTTTTCTGCTTTGAGTCTCAGTGACCATAACCTTTTGATCCAAAATTGATAGTGTTATTCCTTACCACAAGCGCAAGGTATCCACAAAGTTTGGTAATTGTAGCTGGTGAACAACTAGAGTTAATGTGCTGGAAACCACTTTCCTTCTTTCAGTCACCGTAACCTTCACCTTTGGGCCCAAAATCTATATGGTTCTGCCTTAGCCCAAGTACAGGCCATCCACATAGATTGGTAGCTGTAGATGTTGGACAACTCAAGTTATTGTGCAGAAACCACATTTGCAACAACAGATGGACAACATAATACACTCCACCTTAAGGCAGGCATAGTGTGCAACACTGACACATACATACACAAATATACATCAAGTCATACATGAAGATACAGAAACATTGAGACAGACAAAAATACACACAATGAAATTTACTTGTACTAACATGGACACATGTACAGCAAGCCATTCAAACACACATCCAAACAATCGCACGCATACACACACACATAAACAAATGGACGGACAAAGATGCATGCGAATGTATTGTTTGGCAATTTGACTAGCATCTTTTCGAGATATTTGGGGGTCCTGAAGAGGACCCAGATAGGAAAGGAAGAAGAAAACTGCATTGAAACAAGTAGGTAGATTAACTGGCACGTTATGAAGATTCCTTGTTGAGGTAGGCATTCAAACGATGAATTTCAATACTTCATGTGTTCAAAATGTTTGTACAAAGTTTGTAAATTAGAAACTCTGTTTTATCACGTAACTTTCACAAAAGCACCATACATCACAGTCAGTGTTCATCCATATTTTCCTCACCACCCGAATCTGGCTAGACATGTCCCTCTTTTCCTTCTTGAAGGGCAAGTGATTCTTGGCTTTCGGGATGTACAGTTTCATGCTACACATATAATATACATAACCTTTTTCTAGCTAAATGAGCTACATACCATGTTTGTAAAGATTAAACATCTTGAATTATACAATGTTAAAAATATAGTAAGCATTGTTTTATCATCAATATAAGCACACTGGAAACTAATACTGAGAAAAAGGCCAATTTCCCATTAACTCGTGACATGCTGAATCCAGGAATTAGTAGTCTTATTTTTAAAGTATTGATTGTACATATATACTGTAATATGTAAATACTGTTTAGCTGCAAAAAAAAAAAAAAAATTTAACACTGCAAATGTTGTCCTTGCAGACAACAAAGGTTTCCAATTATAAACATTTGATTTTTTGCCCTGCACAGTTCAAATTTCAAAAATTAATGTAAAACAAAATTAACAAAATCTCCATAATCCTGTGATAATACTACCAATATTACGAGCAATGGGCAAAATTGATACATTAATGATACACAAATGTACCAAGCTAGGAAATATTATACACAATTCCATAATAAAAACTTCATTGCAATCATTCATTGTCAATACCAACTCCAACCCCACAGCAACGCCCCCCCCCCCCCCCCCCCACGGCTTGTATAACAAAACAAAAACATTTCCAAACATGGTAGAATGGTTCCTGCAGAATTTACATGTAAAATGAATATCAAATCAAATGAATTAACACAGTCCACATTAAATCTATTTAACAATTCTGACATGCTGTATTCACTACCATTGACAGAGCTCTATTTAAGAAATTGCATATTTTACGTCCTGGCTTGGAACTATTTGCATATCTTTTATAAAAATTTGATGGTGTATTGTAAACGCTGCAAAAAGCAAACTTGTGCTACCAGAGTCTTGATCATCAAGATCTTGTACATCTTTTTTACATTTTGGAATGGTTTAGTGACCAAGACTAATTCAGGGTGGGTTCAAACACATTGATTGTTTTTATCTAGTGCCCTCACTATGATCAAGTACTATCGTTTAAAATGTGTATGGAACATCTGGAACTTTAACTGATAGTACAGTTTATATTGCTTGAATGTACAATCTGACAGACTGAACTGAGTTTACAGCAGGAGCAAGATACTCTCAACTTTAAACTAAATGCTTAAAATTAGATTGTTTCACATAATCTGAATGCACAAGAAGGTTTCTTCTCATTTGTAGTCATATTGCCTATGGAAAATTATACAAATATGCAGCTTATATAGAGCTCACAGTGGAGATCACAACAGGTCACCAGGGTCCACACTGGATGGTGGGTAGGAGTGGGTATTCATGCAAAATAGTTGCCCCTTTGCATGTCATACTGAAGTCGACCTTGCCTCTTCTATATTCCACATCTTCACCCCATCCCCACTATTGAGCCACTGAAAACTTTCATATTCCAAGTAGTATCAATTTGTCTTTCTGCTGTTAACAAAGCAATGAAACCGAGTTTAACCAAAATATTTTCAATTTTTCTATCAGTTTAATAGATATTTATGTCTGCATTCCATTTCATTACCAAGAGATTTACACCAAAAATTCACACATTAAGCTTTAAGTACGCAGTAGAATTCCATGCATGTGAAGCCTATCACAAGCAAATCATTATTTTGTGGAGGTATATAGGCAAGGTAAACTAGTTTATTTCATATTTCATCCTCTAAAAGTAGAAACGATGAACTTGTACTGCTATATCTGTCAACCAGTTCCAGAATGACACATTTGCAAGGTTACAGGGCACAAAACAATAAGAAAAGTCATACAACAATTTTGCTGAATCAAACAAAGAAAAATGTTATTACTTTCTTAAAGTTCAGTGGGTATTTCTTCCTTTATATTTCACTCAAAGGTTTAGTAAAACTGCAGTTTTGAACATCATTTAGTATTTACCTTTGATCTATCTGTACTCACTTGAACCCATTTTCCCACCACATGACCCTATTCAGACTATGGAAGATAAGTCACTTCCCACAAAAATGTTTAATCCAGCATGGACCCTATATACATCAGAAGACAACTTTTTCAATTCTACTCCATACATAAATATCAACATAGCCAGCAAAATCAACAGTTCATACTTACTTGTTACAAACTTACATGTGGTGCACCAAAGGAGTATGCATTTAATTACAAAAGATGTAAATACTCTTGTCCCAGAAATAACATTTTCTTGTGCAATGGGAATCAAAACAGATGCCACTTAAGGGAAATTAATAATTGTGGAATTTTTTCTTGCAAAATTAAGAGCACAACAAATGTAACAGAACTTTCTTGCATTTTCATAGAAAATTATTTCAAAATTGAAGAAACACCATTTCATATGAGAAAATTTTGATTACTGCCACAGATGTCTTAAAGTGCAGACTTTTCCTTTACAATAATAAATGAAAAACAAAAAAGCACAGTATTAACCCCAGCTGTTCAAAAGACTTACTGAAAATGGGGGGAAATAAAATTCTCCTTTTGGAGTAATTCATTCTTTGCACGTGCAAATACACCAGATACGTCATCATCATCTTTGAGATTCATTCAAATATCCCAGATTAAACACAATTATGTACAATCTCTTCACAATGAAGTCATATTACATTACACATTTCAACTGACAATTTCTTGAACTCTAAATTCTCCAAGAAGCTGAGAATCACTTTCAAGAATTTATCAATTGATATGCACATAAAATCATTAGTGACCTGTATACAAATGCATTATTAAAAACAGAGTTTCTTTCTAAAATATAAAAAATAAGAGTAAAAATATCTCTATTTACAAATAATTAGCCATTTGTTTTACAGGCATGGCATATTGCACACATTTATGAACCGCAAGTATTTGCCATACACATTGAAGTTGAATGTTTCCTCAAATACTATTTCTGACATTGGAGAAAACTTCACAAGATACCAGTAAAAGAGTTTGAGGCAAAATTGTCAAGACAATCATGCTTTCCCTTGCACAGACCCGTCACTATTAGTCTCTGTGAAAACTGGCATTTTGAATAATAAACCAACTGCCAATAGTTAACAGATAATAAGCTGTGTCAGACACAGTGAAGAGAAAAAGGTTTGCATCTTGAAATGAAAGTCAGTTGTATCCTTATACCTTAGGGAATAATCTTTTTCAAATTAAGTTGACCAAATCATTAAATCTTTAAATGGCCAGTGAGAAAAGCTTTTACAGATCTTTTTTTTCCAATTGCATATGTAGTTTACCACATTTAAATGTTTTAATGTTTATTTCCGAATCCTCTAAAACAAGTTTATTTTACATCAAACCAATCCTCCAATACATCCCCCATTTTGTGATGCTTATTCAAAGAGTATGCTAAAAATCAAGGTCATGCAAGTTTATGAAAGCATGATGTCAAATGGAAAGGCAGAAGTCAAATAGTTCAACATGAAGATATGTTAAGACACAATCCTAACACAACTCAAATTCAACAAAACTCATGAATAGTGCAATGGAATATGAATTAATACTGATTCATGAGAATTGTTTTACAAAAATATCGAATGCACTGGAATGATAAATGAACAACGACAAACACACAGGCTATGCCTGAACATGAACATTAAGTAACATCTTTAAATGGCACGATAAATTGTCGCAACTGCTGGATGCCACATTATTTTCTGAAACAACCCAGTGGCTTGGGGGCTTTGGCAATACTGTTGGTGATGGTGGCTCACTAAATTTTGCACCAGCATAGGCAATCCCCTGAGGTGAATGTGATCGTGAATCTACGATTTCCTGGTTGTTAAAGTCAACAGATTTCATTACCGTTGACGGGCTTCGTCTATTCGCAACACGAGGTCTTGTATATTTTTCACCAAAGCTGCCGTTAAAGTTGTCTGACTGCTTCGGCGATGGAGTTCCTCGGTCTCTCCGAAACCCATGCCTATGGGTTCTACTGTTGTGATGATTTTCCTTTGTTGGGCTGTTCATGGCGTCAGTCCAAGTCATCGCAAATCAAAGGTCAAATGTCAACACAGGATAGAAAATACAATCTGCTGCCGTTTCAAACAGAACTAACACCTCTAATTAGCGCAACTTTCCTGTCAGTTCTTTTATAGCCGAAACGCGGCTTTTTGCTAAAACTAATTCTTGTGGCTAAAAGCCTCCTGTTCGAATCTCTTTAGATGCTTGTCTAATAGAAAACAAAGATGGCTTCCCAGTTGTGTTGTCAAAATTGGAATGACACAAAGAATCTTACATTTGCTGATAGTCTGCAGATTTTCAACCAAAAAATGTAACAATTTTGAACAAAAATCTTTAGAAGAGTAATATTTCAATAACAACACTTTTCAATCTTTCACCAAACTCAACGTTTCACTTTCCAAAGCTCCTACGTAATACACTGCGTCTCTTTCTTTCCTTTCCCTCTACACTACATATCGACTCTAATTGGGTTACTGCAAAACTACCCAATCATATAGCTGTATATACGTCATGTGACACATAAGGGCCAATCACTAAATCAACTATGTTTACGAACAACGAAACGGGTCTATTTTTAGAATATACGTCACATAAATCATTCCACGACTTATGCGACAAATGAAAAACTACAAAATTGTAAATCGTAAGTGTGATATTTTTAAAATATATTTTAAAAGTATTTGAGTCCCCACACATTTTCTGATCGCAATATATGGGTTTTACTATTTAAAATTAAGAGTGAGGTTACACGGATGTGTCATTACAACGTAGGCGAGGAATCCTTTACCTCGTTTGCACCCGGATTCGGATTACTTGCACGAATGTAGTTCCAGTGTCTGTTTGTGAGTGTTTTTTGTCCTGTCTATTTTTAAGTATTTTTTCCGCTGTTATTTTGGTGGTGTTCCATGGCTTAGATTAGGCTTTCTTGGTACTGATTTAAAGGGCATTGTTTATTATAGGGTCAATGGTTATATTCCATCCACTCTGGGATTTTTTATTTTTAATCCCTTTAAATGTATACATATATACGTATCTGACTATTTTACGCCAGCGGGTCAAAGATTCATGAGAGAGAAATTTGACAATGAATGTCACGTGGAACTATATATAACACTTGAAAGGTTATTTTTATCCAATCAAATCAAACCTGCTAATTTTGACAACCAAGTGGGTAATCCCGTACAAAACAAGTGTGTAATTCCAATAATTGCTGACATGTATTACAAAAATAAAATTGATACGTTAGGAAAGTACCAAAGAGCACGCGATCGAAATATTGCATGAAACAGTTTTCACTGTATTTCTATTTTATGAAATCAATCCAAATTGAACATGTTTCTCTTCTTTCACGCTTATAATTGGAGCAAATCTGAGGAACGACGCCACGAATGAACCATCAGGAAATTATGTTGAATGTTATGTCTCGACTACTTCTCCAATACAGTACATCATCCAAAAACATCATAGCCATTTTAGCAAGAAATGTAGGACATAAATGTGAACGCACAGATGAAATGGCATACCATACATACAACCAGAGTTTGAAATAATGCTACAAGCGATAATGTGTAAAGTGTATGGCATACTGTGCCAAAACAATTATGTTCGCTGGATATCTCTAAAATGAGAGAGAGAACATTATATCATAAACTTTCACTCAGTAACAGATATTAGTTAGACTATTTGCGCAAGTGGAATACCAGATATATTGTAGGGTGGTGCAACGAAAAGGGTATTGGTAAAGAAATCGAGGGCACTTTAGTGCCCTCTGTCAATACCCTTTTAGTCCCCCTATAATATCACTAGTATCACACAAGAGAATATTGCCTAACTGATTTATATACTTCTGACTCTGTATATTCTAATTTTCTTTTAAGTTTAGTAACAATCTTTGAATCATTAAAGGGTTATACTCCTGTATCTTCTAATTCTTACAATTGTAAGAATTCAGCTAGTTGCATTATTTTCTGGCAGATAGTCAATTGTTTGAGGTAATCAAAGAATTTGATGTCATAGAGAGGTTAGAATCAATACATATGCCATTGCATCTTACTCTAAATCTTAATTTCAAGTGTAGCTCAGAGGAAGAAAGTAAGGATGATGATAGTAAATCAGAACAATACAAATGTATGTGGTCACAGGAGTATGAAACCCAGTTTTCTTCATGCTTACATGAGCTGTTGTTATTCATCCCTTATGATCAATATTTTAAAATGATTGATAATAGAAGCTTTGATGGAGCAGTAGACTCTTTAGTACAAATCATTAAATCAGCTTCAGATAAATCTAGTATGAAAAGAATGGTCAAGAAGTCCCCTTTTCAAGGTTCCGTGTAAGTACAAAAACAGGAGTGTTTGATAAGGAATGTGAAAATGCTGAAAGAATGGCAGTGAAAGCCCTAAGAAGCTTTAGGTGTAATAGATCTGCCAAAAACTTGGAAACTAATCATTGCCTTAAAAAAAAGTTACAGGAAGTTAACCGCAGAAAAGAGAGGTCAATATGAAACTACATTACAAAATTGGCTAGTCTCTGCTCTAAAAAATAGAGATTCTGTAACATTCTGGAATTGACTTAGATTGAGATCATGACATGGCCAATAACAGATTTCCAAGCTAAGATGGTTTGAGCATTTTCAGGGTGTATTTAATCCTCCTAGCCCATTTTAACTCATTTGATACACCATACTCCTTGAATAATACAACATGTGATGATTTTGATACATATACATGTGTATGAACTGAAGATGAGGTAAGGAAAGCAATGATATGAAATCAGGGTAGGCTCCAGGATGTGATGTTATAAGTTGTGAATTTTTAAAAGCCTCTGAAAATTACACTGTACCATTACTTATATATTTGTTTAATGCAATGTTTAATACCTTGTATTATCCAAAAGACTGGAGTATATCTACAATTGTTTCACTTCTTAAAAAAGGTAACCAAAATGACCTGAATAATTAGAGGAATAAGTCTGTTATAAGTTATGAGTAAAGTTATTACTAATATTCTCAATAAAAGGCTCGCACAGTGGGTAGAAGAAAACCATATACTAGGTGAAGAACAAGTGGGATTTGGAAGAGGTTACAGTACTGTAGACAACATATATGTTCTTGATACACTTATTTGGAAATATCTGAGGAAGAAAAAGGTCAAATTTTATTGTGCATTTATAGACTTTGAGAAGGCCTTTGATAGGACTGATAATAAAGCTCTATAGCAGTGGTTCTCAAACTTTTTTTGTTTGCGGACCACTTGACTATTAAAGACAATGTTTCATATAGAATATCAATGGAGCTCGTGCACCACAGTTTGAGAACCTCTGCTCTATGGTATAAGCTGAATGTGTGTAACTTAAGTACAAAGATAACGAAAATGTTACAAGCAATATATTCAGACGTCAGAGCTTGTGCAAGAACTTTGAGCGGATTAAGTAATATCTTTCAGTGTCCAATAGGATTTAGACAGGGCTGCATACTGTCACCACTGATTTTCTCACTTTTTCTAAATGACCTGTAAAGTGCACTTTTTGAATGTAACAGTGGTATTGATATAGAAAATGTGTTGAAGCTTTTTCTTCTATTTATGCTGATGATCTTGTATTACTGGCTGATATAGCAATTGAAATGCAGTGTTTATTAGATTGACTTATCCAATACTGTGACTATGGAAACTTAAGGTAAATCTTGATAAACCTGAGATAGTGGTTTTCTGAAAGGGTGGTTATCTAAGAGGTTATGAAAAATGAAAAATGGGGACAAGAAACTTAAGGTTAGTTCTTAGTATAAGTACTTAGTTTTCTCATCAAGGGAACAAATGTAAATAAACATTAGCAGAACAAGCATCTGAGGCAGTGCATGCTTTGAAAACTAAATTGATTAAATTTGTAAAATTTTCTGTAAATATTTTATTTAAAAAATTTTACACCACAATTTTGCCCATTTTGACTTATGCTTCTGAAGTATGGGGCTTTAGTGAAGCCCATGAAGTAGAAAGAGTGCATGATAATTTGTGTAAATATGTCTAACAGTGGAGAACTAGGGCATAACTCTCTTAAATCTGTATATATTGCCAGACCAATCAAATACTGGTTGAAACTACTTGAAATGTCAGCTAATCAATTGCCCAAATTGTGTTATAAAATATAACTATCTTGGCTTGAGGGTACAAGTACCGGTAGTAGCTGTACATATTGTTAACAAATTATTACTGAGTTATAGATTTGATGAGGCATGGTCTAACTAAGGAGTGGGGAACATGGAGACTTTTATGAATTTATTAAAAACTAGATGTAAAGATACGGATACAAAAAACTGGCACACATAGGTGAATAGCATGGACAGAATGAGAGTATACAGAGAACTGAGACAAACACCACTGACCTTTATTTAATCCTTTGTATCAACAACCGTTTAAAATGTAAATATTGTTCTGAAAAAAAAAAAAGGCTGGCTACCGGTCCGTAAATTTGACAGCTCATGCATACAGACTGTACACCAAACTAAAGTTCATGTCACTAACTGCCATTGTAGTGCTTTGGGGTTGATCCATGCCTCGGGTGAATGATGTCTTTGTTTTTGTTTTTAATACCAGTAGGGGAGATTCGTTTTCCGGATTCGATTGTCATTGTTAAAGGCTTGTGTTGTTTGTTTTGTTATTGCTACAGTCATTACAACCCTCACACCAAGGCGTCATCTGTTGACCTTAGTGCAGTCGGTTACACCCTTTGTTTATAGAGTTAATCCCTTTATGTATTCGTTATTTCCCCACAGCCTCATCAAAACCGCTACAGTCGTTATTACAATTGATGACTGATAACGTTAACACCTAGCACCTTAATAACAATGGCAGAATCTACAACGAAAAAGAGACAAATTCTAACAATGGAGGAAAGAATGAATGTAATAAAAAGATGTGAAAAAAGTGAGACCCGTCACAAAACATCAGCCAGTTTAAACGTCGGGAAAACTCAAATTCAGGGTGTTATAAAAGACAAAGAGTCAATTAGAAACGAATTCATATGCTAATACATGTATATGTGATCTTCAGATATAAATGTAATTCATGTTTAATGATAGATGTATATCTTTATTGCTATATAAAATTATTTTCAGATAAATGCATGCAAAATTGTAACAAGAAGTATAAATAAAGAATGCAATATAAACAGTGCTGAATTTCGACCTTTGAAACTGGTCTTTTTGTACAAACCTGTTATGAGAGACCACCTGTCATGAGAGACCGCTTTTTGTTGGCAGAAGGTGCGGTCTCTCAAGACAGGTTTTACTGTATTTACCTCTGTTTTGGAATTTTAACCCACATGAAGAGAAATTTTTTGATGTCTTGAGAAGTAATTACAGAGAAACTATTGTATCAGTTTGTAACTTTGTACTTTTTAGCAGGGAGAAAAGACTACTATTACAAAAATGTAAAATCTTACACTTACTGTACTTGTCATATTCACTTTCTAACAGTCTACATGCATGAATCTTACTAACAAAATGTGGAGCAAAAAAAAAAGTCGCAACATTTAACAAGGAACAATCAAGTGATATGACGGTGCATTACTCTGAATATAATCAGTCATTTTATAACAAAAGACAGATTAGCATGCACAAGGACAAAACAGTTGGAACAGAAACAGGAATTTTACAAAAATATAATGACATGTAGAAATCAATTAAAATCAAGCTTTAAATATTTTGGCCGGTGGCCTATATTACTGAATAAAGTATTCTTCTTCTAATTTTCTTTGAACTTTAGCAATCAATTTGTGACTCATTGGGATACAATTTATTAAAGGGTTAAACCATTTGTTCATGCACATTTTAAGTAGTTGAGATGGGGGGGGGGGGATTAGGGGAAAGAAAAAAATAAAGCTATGAAAAATATTATTCATGTGAATTCTTAAGAAAACATCTGAACTGATGTTTTTAAAATTTGTTTTCCATCTGACGCTTACTCTACAGTGCACCAGTGCACAGTAAGTACTGGATATGGACACAATGGAAAGTTCAGGACTGAAAAGCAAATGTAGAGAATATATAGGGAAAGTAATTGTATACCGAGTCCTATCAGTGGTAATTACCAGAGGTTGTACATGACTCTTAAATGTCATATTCTGAGCACAATGCTGAAGCCACAAGGTTGAAAATTAACACACTTCTTGCATATTTCTGTTGGTTTTTTTAAAAATTACATATATGTACTTTGATATTTGTAGAACTTAAATTTGATAATTTTAATTGAAAAGTTTCAAAAAAATGTAAACTTTGAAATATTGGCAGCTTTGCATCATACAAGTTGTATCAGTATGAAGTAAAGTGAATTTTTTTTGTATTTCTACTTACTTTTCCTGGCTTAATTTTAAATTTTTCCTTACTTGACAGTCAGAATCGGGTCTTTATTCAAAATACATCATTCAAGTTGATATTGTGCCTGCAGGTAATTTACACTATTTATTAGGAGTCCAAGCAGTTAATTTATGTGCTTATGATGGTGTCATATTTTAGTGACACATATATGCTTATGGCTTACAATTATTGTTTATAAACATATTAACAGTTACTTTTTTTTTTTAAATTATATTTTAGAATAAAATGATACAGAAACCTTTTACATGAAAAGGAGACACACAAACTGACATATAAAAATACATCAAAAGAGCAGAAACATTACAATATATATTAACTTTTTACATACTGACAACCCTGTATGTCAGTGTGTGTGTGTAAATTACAATACAAACAGACATTTTTTGACATATCAAGTACCTTAATGAAATCAGTGTTTTTGGCACTTTGTTTTATAAGCAGAAAGGTATACAAATATGTGAAGCTTTGATCAAAAAGAATCACATCAATTATGTATACATGTCTGTCCAAAATCTTGTGCATAGTTTGCAATTTGTCTACACAAACAATTGCAGTAGCTTTCTCAAAAGGAATGAGAATTTCCATCAAGTATTCTACTATTCATTGCTCCTGAAAGTTATATGCAGAGTTCCTAATAGTTGTCACTGCATTTTTACTAACTGCTTAATCATTAGCTAAAGCTATGATTGCTGGTGTATGCTCTATGAAACAAGAAAGCATTGCAAGAGTACTGTTCCATCTTGCTGGCCCATCATTGATGACCTTATGGCCGATGATCTCTCTGCTTAGCAACAACTTCTGCTTGGACATAAGGTGGTCATTAATATTGGAGGACTGGTGGAAAAGATCACTAACTTCCTTCCCTTTCCAACAATGAAGGCAACCTCAGGCAGAACCAGAGCATTGATCACTTCGAGACTGATCTGATGTCCATAGCAGTCAAACTAGTAAAATGCATTTTTTCTCATTGGCAGCATTGTCAGTAACAGCTGTGGGTGTCGGTAGTAACCATTCACTTTGTATTTCTTTTAACTGTTAGCAATGTTTTTCCTAGTACGGTTACCTTCAAGTTTCTTAGTATCAAGTACTACACTTCTTATCTTCCAATCTGAAGTAATAAAGTGAGCTGTTGCAATGCTGTAGCTTTCATTATTACATCTGGTCCAGACATCATGAGTAATTGCAGTATCATCACAGGCCTTGATGTCTTCCTTGATATTTTCTTTCATCTCCTGTATCTTCTTCTCCACTGCATGTGTGACTGTATTCCGGATTGGCAAATTGTACCTAAAACACAAATAATTGTAGGTTAGAAACATCAAAATATAATTTTAGGAACAAAAATAGTAATAAAAAGGGAAGAATTCTCACATTCTTTTAAACCTAATCTTATGTAACTAGATAACTTTAAAATCAGTTACATTTTTATAATGAGCTCATCTTTTTTAATTGATGATATAAATGTGTTTCAAATCATCCACTTGTGTTTTTTTTTTGTTTCATTAGTGATATAAAACTTTACAGAATCATGGAAAATGTCAGCTGTTTTACATAATAAACCTGCAGAATGAAAAATATTGAGTGAGTGGCTAAGTACTTATGATCAATTTTATTGAGAAAAGAAAAATAGCTAAACTCGGATCCAAAACGATTCACAAACTTGCAAAAGAGTGGATGGTCAACCAAGCTCACGGGCAGCACTTTCCTCACAAGGAGTTTGAGTAGTGCATCAAGTTCAGTTTGTCTCCATAGATATTCTTCCTTGAGGCAATCAACTAAACTGTTTGTTGATTTTGGGCTGAAAAACTTTCTTTTCAGGTTTTTCATTTTTGTTAACATTGCTTGCACTTTGGTGATCATGGTCCAGATGAAACTGGAGATCAATTGTTTTCCCTGTGAATAGAAAATTTTATAAACAATTAACCAAATTAATAGTTGAAAGGTTCTTTGATTTCAAATTATGTGAGGCTGGAAATATCAAACAAAGTATGAAACAACTTAATCATGATTATTGATTATTTTTGTTATAGTCTGTTATCAAGTCATCACTCATCTGATTACTGTGAAAATATTAGGATAAGAGAAAAAATAACCTCTTTCTTACTACATTGACAAGTAACTGGCATTATCACCTTGCTGAATATGCCATAAAGATAACTGCAGTTGACATATTATATTCTTGGCTGAACCTACAAACTTTTTTTGTGTAATCCTTTCTGCAGAGTTTGCATACAACCTTTGTCATACCTGAATTCTGCTTTGTTGGCAGTCCCTGCTTTGCTTTGTAAAATCCAAAGTAAGTCCAAATGTGAGAACAGGCTTGGTATATTGTGGTTTGATCATTTTGATCTTCTGCATGTGTATCTAGTGGCCATTATATGTTTCAGAATCCTTGGTTTTCTTCCAAAAAGAACAAGGAGAAGGAACTAGTGCCGGGTGCTTCACATTTGTCTCCCTTTCCGGACAATCTATAGTGGAGTTTCATAATCGATTATTGTAATCGGTTGGCCAAACTGATTTTTGATTATAATCAATCATTGGAACAACACCATCCAAGTCTGAATTAAAACTTCAAATTTTAAAGGTGATTTAAAAAAATTTAATCCTTAGATTGTTACAACAGTAAGAAAGTAAATAATGTTTCGATAATCAGTTTCAAATATTGGAGTTTTATCATATTATTTATTAATATTAAAATTATCCTTCAACCACTGTTCTAACTTAATCCATAAACGATTTATTTT
Organism: Margaritifera margaritifera; assembly: GCA_029931535.1. Lineage (NCBI taxonomy): Eukaryota > Metazoa > Mollusca > Bivalvia > Unionida > Margaritiferidae > Margaritifera > Margaritifera margaritifera. The sequence goes on along the minus strand of JAQPZY010001215.1, from coordinate 72,173 downwards.
TCTACATTTAAACAATAAATGTACAATTGACTCCTTCTCCTATTCACAAAAACTACATTTATTATTATCTAGTGTTCTGTGTACAAATAAATTAGGTATATATTTTAAACTGAAACTCCCTCAATTTCATATCATCAATGTGAGCAAGTAGAGAAATATAGTGAATGATTTTATCTCACACAATATCAAACTCTCTATTCCAATTCTTGTGTAGACCATGCAGTGGCATAGCAAGAAAATTCGGCCCCCCACCCCCCCAATTTTGGGACCCCTCCCAATAAATAAAGATACATGTACCAAGAATGCCTAAATCTAACTGTTACGACTCTAGGTCTTAAAATAATGTAATAGACGGAAAGTGAAACCAACAATGTGTGTAAAATCAACAAACAATTTATTTCTCTGTAATTAAAATGACAATTCAAAAGACACTTACAATTTGTGAATTAAATTCCAAATAATCATAAATGTACTAAACACAAGTCAGAAATTATAGAATGTTCCAAATGAATGAATGTTCCGAATAAATGAATAGTCTTGAATGTCCTGATATACCACAATGATACAATCCAGAACATTTTTGAGAATGTCCACAAATATCCAAAAGTCATATATATAAATCCAAAGGTTAATGAACGCTTTATGGTAATTCCAATTAATGTTCCAATAAATAATTCCTTTCAAATTATGTCTACATCACAACTACAAACTGATCATAAACAGATTCCCAAGGACTGATTGTAAAATGGAATGAATATATGCGTATCGAGTCCCTATTATATACACATATTCTAATAACCCACAATGCAACAGAATGTGTGTCATTCTTGTGGAAAACCCCAAACTAGTTGTGAATAATTGTCAACAAGACTGGCCTTGAATTCAATATCAGTCAACAATGTGTTTACCAATTGACCAGAACTTTAAAGTACAACTTACTGTTATGGACAAAGTTCAACACACATAATAGGTTAATTATACATAATTATACATAACACCTCCCCTCATAAAATGAGAAAGATTTATGCAATAAAGCTTTCTTTTACATATAGGTAGGCGGTGTACATTTGCATGTGATACAGTGACCTTGTCTCCGGTTTGTTGATGCAAATGTGTGACAGAGTCTTGGGAAACACACCACTTTATCTAAACACTAAATCATCTGTCCAATGTTTTAGGTTATTATTTGTAGCAATCACAAAATCCACAAAATTGTTACACCACAAAAATTAGTCAATTCACACTAATCAAGTTTCTACGGAAGTTAAATATCTCATAAATTTGTAGATAAATCAGTAATTTATGGTAACAAAAGTACTTACTGTTTCTCTAAATCATTCACCATCTTTTCAACAGCATCCTCTGAGTCTTTAACCTGACACAATCCTAGGATGTCAGCAGTTGGGTAAAAGACCTCTCCACTATAATAAAGTTGCAGGGCAAATGAATCAATAAGCAGACAAATATACCTAAAAATGTTTTCACAGTATTGATACACATTACTATAAAGAACTTTGAAGGAACTATTGCTCTGCTGACCAAAAAGAATTTCCAGTATTCCAAGACAAGTTCATTTCTTTGAAACCATCTCCGATATTCTTGACAAATGCCAACAAAGCAAATTTGGTAAAGGAACTATTTTTTTGTTTGAGGTAACATCTTCACAAAATAGCTGTATGTACAAAATTGTTTATCATGACATTTGACCTTGATGGCATTTGGCCTTGTGCCTTATATCATGGCATTTGATCTTGTGCCTTATATCATGGCATTTGACCTTGTGCCTTATATCATATATTGAAGATTACAAAACTTGTCTCTGACAATGTCAAGATGTAACCACATTCTAAATTTGGTTACACCTACATATTCTTCAGATATATCCACAAACTAGGTCAAATGATAAAAATCCATTCATACTTGTTCATGTGATCATGCTTACAAGCCTGTAGAGCTAAAAACCCAAGTCAAGACCTTTGACCTTAAATTCAATGTCAGAGTGCTGACTATTAACTTGTTCACTGGAATGCAACTAAATACAAAGTCTGGTCAAAATTCACTTGTTTATGTACAATTCACTGTATTCATACAAAAAATGGAAAGAAAGACCTCTGACTTGACCATAAGGTCAATTATGTCTGGTTTTCATAATTCATGAACAAAAATGCAGGTACGTTAGTGGTCAGATCTGCACCATTTTTACTCAAAGCAAACAAAATAATGCACTAAGAGTTTTAGTAAAAGCCTCATGTCAATACCACCATTCAGGCAAGAAGAGTAGAGATAACAAGAATTTCAAGATAGCTGTGGTACCACGTTGGTAGTAAGATGAGCACCATTTTCATTCAGAACTAGCTACATATTACTATACTGTTTTAGTCTAATATGACAGTCTGTTCATTCAGAACTAGCTTCATATTGCTATACTGTTTTAGTCTATATGACAGTCTGTTCTGGAAAAGTAGCCATGTAAAGATTTTCTGAATGGCCATAAAGGCAGCCATTTTGGAGGTTGTATCAGCATCATTTAATACAGGAACAAGTATTTATTGCAAGAAAGAAGTAGGTTTTCAACAACAATGATAAGGCCATCTATTCTGGAGAAGAAGCTGTTACATGATTTACTCAATGTTGTGAGGTCATATTGACATTATTTTCAATTTTGGATAAAATACTTGCAGTAAGAAGTGTTTTAGTGAAAACCACTTGTTAATATGACCATCCCTTAAAGAGAACTAGTAATGATAAGAGTTCCACTATGTCCACCATGACCATCAAACTATAGGTCTGATCAGCATGTCCACCATGACCATCAAACCATAGGTCTGATCAGCATGTCCACCATGACCATCAAACTATAGGTCTGACCAGTATGTCCACCATGACCATCAAACTATAGATCTGATCAGCATGTCCACCATGACCATCAAACTATAGGTCTGACCAGTATGTCCACCATGACCATCAAACTATAGGTCTGACCAGTATGTCCACCATGACCATCAAACTATAGGTCTGATCAGCATGTCCACCATGACCATCAAACTATAGATCTGATCAGCATGTCCACCATGACCATCAAACTACAGGTTTGATCAGCATGTCCACCATGACCATCAAACTACAGGTCTGATCATGTCCACCATGACCATTAAACTATAGGTCTGATCATGTCCACCATGACCATCAAACTATAGGTCTGATCATGTCCACCATGACCATCAAACTACAGGTCTGATCAGTATGTCCACCATGACCATCAAACTACAGGTCTGATCATGTCCACCATGACCATCAAACTACAGGTCTGATCATGTCCACCATGACCATCAAACTATAGGTCTGATCATGTCCACCATGACCATCAAACTACAGGTCTGATCAGTATGTCCACCATGACCATCAAACTATACAGGTCTGATCATGTCCACCATGACCATCAAACTACAGGTCTGATCATGTCCACCATGACCATCAAACTATAGGTCTGATCATGTCCACCATGACCATCAAACTACAGGTCTGATCAGTATGTCCACCATGACCATCAAACTACAGGTCTGATCAGTATGTCCACCATGACCATCAAACTATAGGTCTGATCATGTCCACCATGCCCATCAAACTACAGGTCTGATCAGTAAGTCCACCATGACCATCAAACTATAGGTCTGATCAGTATGTCCACCATGACCATTAAACTATAGGTCTGATCAGTATGTCCACCATGACCATTAAACTATAGATCTGATCAGTATGTCCACCATGACCATCAAACTATAGGTCTGATCAGTATGTCCACCATGACCATTAAACTATAGGTCTGATCAGTATGTCCACCATGACCATCAAACTATAGGTCTGATCATGTCCACCATGACCATCAAACTACAGGTCTGATCATGTCCACCATGACCATCAAACTACAGGTCTGATCAGCATGTCCACCATGACCATCAAACTATAGGTCTGATCAGTATGTCCACCATGACCATTAAACTATAGGTCTGATCAGCATGTCCACCATGACCATCAAACTATAGATCTGATCAGCATGTCCACCATGACCATCAAACTATAGGTCTGATCAGTATGTCCACCATGACCATCAAACTACAGGTCTGATCAGTATGTCCACCATGACCATTAAACAATAGGTCTGATCAGTATGTGCACCGTGACCGTTAAACTATAAGTTTGATCAGTATGTCCACCATGACCATTAAACTACAGGTCTGATCAGCATGTCCACCATGACCATCAAACTATAGGTCTGATCAGCACCACTTTTATTTAGGACCAAACATATCATAAAAAGTATTTAAGTGAAAACATTATGTCAATATGACCATTTTTTAAAAAGTAGCTATAACAAGCTCCTTTAGATGGCTACCATAATGGCCATATTAGATGTTTGAGGGGCACCATTTAGATATCATAAGAAGCCTTTCAGTGAAAACCCCATGTCAATAAAATCATCCATTCACGAGGAGCAGCAATAACAAGATTCTGAAGATGGCTGTCATGGCAACCATATTGGATATCACCATTTTCATTGAGGACCAAGTAGATATCATAAGAAGTCTTTTTTTCTGAAACCCCATGTCAATATATCCATCTAGTCAGGAGTATTAACAAGATTTTCAAGCTGGCTGCCATGGTGACCATTTTGGATGTCTGAGGGGAACCATTTTCATTTAGAACCAAACAGACCTTGGGATGAATGTGCTTGTAAAGTTTCATGGCAATCCTCACTGCAGTTTATAGGAGGAATACCAATAACAAACATGTGCTAATGGATAATGGACTCCAGACAATGGACAAGAGGAATACCAATAACAAACATGTGCTAATGGATAATGGACTCCAGACAATGGACAAGAGGAATACCAATAACAAACGTGCTAATGGATAATGGACTCCAGACAATGGACAAGAGGAATACCAATAACAAACATGCTAATGGATAATGGACTCCAGACAATGAACAAGAGGAATACCAATAACAAACATGTGCTAATGGATAATGGACTCCAGACAATGGACAAGAGGAATACCAATAACAAACATGTGCTAATGGATAATGGACTCCAGACAATGGACAAGAGGAATACCAATAACAAACGTGCTAATGGATAATGGACTCCAGACAATGAACAAGAGGAATACCAATAACAAACATGCTAATGGATAATTGACTCCAGACAATGGACAAGAGGAATACCAATAACAAACATGTGCTAATGGATAATGGACTCCAGACAATGGACAAGAGGAATACCAATAACAAACGTACTAATGGATAATTGACTCCAGACAATGGACAAGAGGAATACCAATAACAAACGTGCTAATGGATAATGGACTCCAGACAATGGACAAGAGGAATACCAATAACAAACGTGCTAATGGATAATGGACTCCAGACAAGGGACAAGAGGAATACCAATAACAAACATGTGCTAATGGATAATGGACTCCAGACAAGGGACAAGAGGAATACCAATAACAAACATGTGCTAATGGATAATTGACTCCAGACAAGGGACAAGAGGAATACCAATAACAAACATGTGCTAATGGATAATGGACTCCAGACAAGGGACAAGAGGAATACCAATAACAAACATGTGCTAATGGATAATGGACTCCAGACAATGGACAAGAGGAATACCAATAACAAACATGTGCTAATGGATAATTGACTCCAGACAATGGACAAGAGGAATACCAATAACAAACATGTGCTAATGGATAATGGACTCCAGACAATGGACAAGAGGAATACCAATAACAAACATGTGCTAATGGATAATTGACTCCAGACAATGGACAAGAGGAATACCAATAACAAACATGTGCTAATGGATAATGGACTCCAGACAATGGACAAGAGGAATACCAATAACAAACATGTGCTAATGGATAATGGACTCAGACAATGGACAAGAGGAATACCAATAACAAACATGTGCTAATGGATAATTGACTCCAGACAATGGACAAGAGGAATACCAATAACAAACATGTGCTAATGGATAATTGACTCCAGACAATGGACAAGAGGAATACCAATAACAAACGTGCTAATGGATAATGGACTCCAGACAATGGACAAGAGGAATACCAATAACAAACATGTGCTAATGGATAATGGACTCCAGACAATGGACAAGAGGAATACCAATAACAAACATGTGCTAATGGATAATGGACTCCAGACAATGGACAAGAGGAATACCAATAACAAACATGTGCTAATGGATAATGGACTCCAGACAAGGGACAAGAGGAATACCAATAACAAACGTGTGCTAATGGATAATGGACTCCAGACAATGGACAAGAGGAATACCAATAACAAACATGTGCTAATGGATAATTGACTCCAGACAATGGACAAGAGGAATACCAATAACAAACATGTGCTAATGGATAATGGACTCCAGACAATGGACAAGAGGAATACCAATAACAAACATGTGCTAATGGATAATGGACTCCAGACAATGGACAAGAGGAATACCAATAACAAACATGTGCTAATGGATAATTGACTCCAGACAATGGACAAGAGGAATACCAATAACAAACATGTGCTAATGGATAATGGACTCCAGACAATGGACAAGAGGAATACCAATAACAAACATGCTAATGGATAATGGACTCGGACAATGGACAAGAGGAATACCAATAACAAACATGTGCTAACGGATAATGGACTCCAGACAAGGGACAAGAGGAATACCAATAACAAACATGTGCTAATGGATAATGGACTCCAGACAATGGACAAGAGGAATACCAATAACAAACATGTGCTAATGGATAATGGACTCCAGACAATGGACAAGAGGAATACCAATAACAAACATGTGCTAATGGATAATGGACTCAGACAATGGACAAGAGGAATACCAATAACAAACATGTGCTAATGGATAATGGACTCCAGACAATGGACAAGAGGAATACCAATAACAAACGTGCTAATGGATAATGGACTCCAGACAATGGACAAGAGGAATACCAATAACAAACATGTGCTAATGGATAATGGACTCCAGACAATGGACAAGAGGAATACCAATAACAAACATGTGCTAATGGATAATGGACTCCAGACAATGGACAAGAGGAATACCAATAACAAACGTGCTAATGGATAATGGACTCCAGACAATGGACAAGAGGAATACCAATAACAAACATGTGCTAATGGATAATGGACTCCAGACAATGGACAAGAGGAATACCAATAACAAACGTGTGCTAATGGATAATGGACTCCAGACAATGGACAAGAGGAATACCAATAACAAACATGTGCTAATGGATAATGGACTCCAGACAATGGACAAGAGGAATACCAATAACAAACATGTGCTAATGGATAATGGACTCCAGACAATGGGACAAGGAGGAATACCAATAACAAACAGGTGCTAATGGATAATGGACTCCAGACAAGGGACAAGAGGAATACCAATAACAAACATGTGCTAATGGATAATGGACTCCAGACAATGGACAAGAGGAATACCAATAACAAACATGTGCTAATGGATAATGGACTCCAGACAATGGACAAGAGGAATACCAATAACAAACATGTGCTAATGGATAATGGACTCCAGACAATGGACAAGAGGAATACCAATAACAAACATGTGCTAATGGATAATGGACTCCAGACAATGGACAAGAGGAATACCAATAACAAACATGTGCTAATGGATAATGGACTCCAGACAATGGACAAGAGGAATACCAATAACAAACATGTGCTAATGGATAATGGACTCCAGACAATGGACAAGAGGAATACCAATAACAAACATGTGCTAATGGATAATGGACTCCAGACAATGGACAAGAGGAATACCAATAACAAACATGTGCTAATGGATAATGGACTCCAGACAATGGACAAGAGGAATACCAATAACAAACATGTGCTAATGGATAATGGACTCCAGACAATGGACAAGAGGAATACCAATAAACAAACATGTGCTAATGGATAATGGACTCCAGACAATGGACAAGAGGAATACCAATAACAAACATGTGCTAATGGATAATTGACTCCAGACAATGGACAAGAGGAATACCAATAACAAACATGTGCTAATGGATAATGGACTCCAGACAATGGACAAGAGGAATACCAATAACAAACGTGTGCTAATGGATAATGGACTCCAGACAATGGACAAGAGGAATACCAATAACAAACATGTGCTAATGGATAATTGACTCCAGACAATGGACAAGAGGAATACCAATAACAAACATGTGCTAATGGATAATGGACTCCAGACAATGGACAAGAGGAATACCAATAACAAACATGTGCTAATGGATAATGACTCCAGACAATGGACAAGAGGAATACCAATAACAAACATGTGCTAATGGATAATGGACTCCAGACAATGGACAAGAGGAATACCAATAACAAACATGTGCTAATGGATAATGGACTCCAGACAATGGACAAGAGGAATACCAATAACAAACGTGCTAATGGATAATGGACTCCAGACAATGGACAAGAGGAATACCAATAACAAACATGTGCTAATGGATAATTGGACTCAAGACAATGGACAAGAGGAATACCAATAACAAACATGTGCTAATGGATAATGGACTCCAGACAATGGACAAGAGGAATACCAATAACAAACATGTGCTAATGGATAATGGACTCCAGACAATGGACAAGAGGAATACCAATAACAAACATGTGCTAATGGATAATGGACTCCAGACAATGGACAAGAGGAATACCAATAACAAACATGTGCTAATGGATAATTGACTCCAGACAATGGACAAGAGGAATACCAATAACAAACATGTGCTAATGGATAATGGACTCCAGACAATGGACAAGAGGAATACCAATAACAAACATGTGCTAATGGATAATGGACTCCAGACAATGGACAAGAGGAATACCAATAACAAACATGTGCTAATGGATAATGGACTCCAGACAATGGACAAGAGGAATACCAATAACAAACATGTGCTAATGGATAATGGACTCCAGACAATGGACAAGAGGAATACCAATAACAAACATGTGCTAATGGATAATGGACTCCAGACAATGGACAAGAGGAATACCAATAACAAACGTGCTAATGGATAATGGACTCCAGACAATGGACAAGAGGAATACCAATAACAAACATGTGCTAATGGATAATGGACTCCAGACAATGGACAAGAGGAATACCAATAACAAACATGTGCTAATGGATAATGGACTCCAGACAATGGACAAGAGGAATACCAATAACAAACATGTGCTAATGGATAATGGACTCCAGACAATGGACAAGAGGAATACCAATAACAAACATGTGCTAATGGATAATGGACTCCAGACAATGGACAAGAGGAATACCAATAACAAACATGTGCTAATGGATAATGGACTCCAGACAATGGACAAGAGGAATACCAATAACAAACAGTGCTAATGGATAATGGACTCCAGACAATGGACAAGAGGAATACCAATAACAAACATGTGCTAATGGATAATGGACTCCAGACAATGGACAAGAGGAATACCAATAACAAACATGCTAATGGATAATTGACTCCAGACAATGGACAAGAGGAATACCAATAACAAACATGTGCTAATGGATAATGGACTCCAGACAATGGACAAGAGGAATACCAATAACAAACATGTGCTAATGGATAATGGACTCCAGACAAGGGACAAGAGGAATACCAATAACAAACATGTGCTAATGGATAATGGACTCCAGACAATGGACAAGAGGAATACCAATAACAAACGTGCTAATGGATAATGGACTCCAGACAAAGGACAAGAGGAATACCAATAACAAAACATGTGCTAATGGATAATGGACTCCAGACAATGGACAAGAGGAATACCAATAACAAACATGTGCTAATGGGATAATGGACTCCAGGGACAATGGACAAGAGGAATACCAATAACAAACATGTGCTAATGGATAATGGGACTCCAGACAATGGGACAAGAGGAATACCAATAAACAAACGTGCTAATGGATAATGGAACTCCAGACACTGGACAAGAGGAATACCAATAACAACCATGTGCTAATGGATAATGGACTCCAGACAATGGACAAGAGGAATACCAATAACAAACGTGTGCTAATGGATAATGGACTCCAGACAATGGACAAGAGGAATACCAATAACAAACATGTGCTAATGGATAATGGACTCCAGACAATGGACAAGAGGAATACCAATAACAAACGTGCTAATGGATAATGGACTCCAGACAATGGACAAGAGGAATACCAATAACAAACATGTGCTAATGGATAATGGACTCAGACAATGGACAAGAGGAATACCAATAACAAACATGTGCTAATGGATAATGGACTCCAGACAATGGACAAGAGGAATACCAATAACAAACATGTGCTAATGGATAATGGACTCCAGACAAGGGACAAGAGGAATACCAATAACAAACGTGCTAATGGATAATGGACTCCAGACAATGGACAAGAGGAATACCAATAACAAACATGTGCTAATGGATAATGGACTCCAGACAATGGACAAGAGGAATACCAATAACAAACATGTGCTAATGGATAATGGACTCCAGACAAGGGACAAGAGGAATACCAATAACAAACGTGCTAATGGATAATGGACTCCAGACAATGGACAAGAGGAATACCAATAACAAACATGTGCTAATGGATAATGGACTCCAGACAAGGGACAAGAGGAATACCAATAACAAACATGCTAATGGATAATTGACTCCAGACAATGGACAAGAGGAATACCAATAACAAACATGTGCTAATGGATAATGGACTCCAGACAATGGACAAGAGGAATACCAATAACAAACATGTGCTAATGGATAATGGACTCCAGACAATGGACAAGAGGAATACCAATAACAAACATGTGCTAATGGATAATGGACTCCAGACAATGGACAAGAGGAATACCAATAACAAACGTGCTAATGGATAATGGACTCCAGACAATGGACAAGAGGAATACCAATAACAAACATGTGCTAATGGATAATGGACTCCAGACAATGAACAAGAGGAATACCAATAACAAACATGCTAATGGATAATTGACTCCAGACAATGGACAAGAGGAATACCAATAACAAACATGTGCTAATGGATAATGGACTCCAGACAATGGACAAGAGGAATACCAATAACAAACATGTGCTAATGGATAATTGACTCCAGACAATGGACAAGAGGAATACCAATAACAAACGTGCTAATGGATAATGGACTCCAGACAATGGACAAAAGGTCTGACCAGCAGAGCTAAAAAATAAACACCTACTTCCTAGCATAAAATATCAAGAAATCTGAGGAAATATATATGGTTACATTCAGCCTATGATGTCGAACCAAGGTCTGATTACAATATGAGCATCTTGGACTTATAACTTAAATTCTCACATGAACCCTGATTTGTAAAGTAAGGTCACATAATTATTCAATACTAATTTTGCTAAATCTTTTGAACATATCCTTTTGACTGAAAGCAATATGTATTTAGAAATTTTAAAACTTGTCCCCCACAAAACAAATCGCCAAAGAATAAGTTATGTCACATATAAAAAATTGAATTACATAGTATCTTTCACATAAAAAAATATTAATTTTTTATTCACATTATCATCACGGGAAATAATGATCGCACATAAAACATACCTGGACATAGCAAATTGACCTTTTTTTCAAAGTTTACACTGTACAACATTAATTCTGTTTCTTATTCCAAAAAGATGCACACACTATGTGAAAATGAGTAAGAAGAAAAAAAAGAAAAGTACCGTCTTTACCCTTTTCGGACACCAAAAAATAATTATCTTTTTTGATGTCACAGACCTTATGACACAGAAAATAATTCCCAACAAAACTGTCCAAAAACTTAGGAGTGGGGTTGGGTTGGGGCAAGATTTACCACTATTTCTGTTTCTAGTGTCGGCCAATTAACATTTGTGCTGCAATGTAGATATGACAATATCAAAATCTTTGTAGGCTCTGTATAAATTGTTTTTGAAATCTTGCTTCCAAATTAGAAAATGCTAACATCAAAACAGCACTTTGTCAACATCAGAGAAAGTTTGAGTTGTCATAACTGCCACACATGATCATCTCACTGTTTATAAGATTAAATTGTTTCAACTTAATAAGTAGATTGAACAGAGACTGTCAAAGACTACTGAAACCTTCATGCAAAAGAATCCAAAAAATGTTGCTTCATTTATTCACATTTCCTTAGGTATAGTCTCTAGTATGGTCCTCTGTAATGTGTGCCATTTTCATACAGACTGAACAAACAGTCAATCAGCGTTTGCTCTGTAATGGACCATTTTTAAAGTGGCACATGGTACAAACACGAGGTACTAGTATTCTTGCCATGTGTTATTACATGCGAAAGTCTTGGTTCATATACAGGAAGGTAAAGAATAATCATTTGAACATTGTGCAAAGAAGCTCTATCTCTTTTATCATGCCTATCGATCAATGTCAACTTGCAAACAAAAGTTATATATAATGCCAAACTGATAAATCTCGATTTTCAGACATTTTGTTTTCCATGAGACATTTATGTAAAACTGGTTGACAATCTGAAAATGTCAACTATCAACATTCTTTTATTGTCAGCTTACATCATATTTTCATTTTTCTAATACAAGGCACCATATCAAATTAAATTGTCTTTATGTTTCTCAGTGAAAACTCTCACTGATCTTATTTAGTGTGTCCAAAAATTAGGGTCAAAACTAAAATAACAAACTAAGACTGTTCAAAAACTTAGGGTTCATTACAAAAATTTAGGAAGAAATATTAAGGGTGTTCAAAGACTTAATGTGTCCCTAAACATAGGGTTAAAATATTGCACTTTGTCCTTGTACGACCTTTAAGTGAATTTTTAGGTGCTTTACAGCTCTCAGCTGTTGCTGTGGTTCTTTCAAAACACAAATAGTAACATCACCCAGGCTCTGGGAACTAAACATAGCACATGCTGGTGTCATTTTCCCACTGAAAGATACATGTGTATTGGGTAGAAGTGGGCCAAGTGGCAAAATCTGCAAGAATATGTCATGTTTTGTTTTGATTTCATAGTCAACAGCACTTTTCCTTGAAACCTCCTGCAAAAACACAGTTTTCTCACAACTACTGTTTTGAAGATATAGAGGCATTTTATTTCAATCTGAGAGCCCACTGTAATGATAAATTGATAGCATTTTTTTATGAAAGATGTAATGATAAATTGATAGCATTTTTTTATGAAAGATTAAAAGTTTCTCTGAAACTGCTTGACATATCCACAAAAAAGCATTTTTGGTTGATATGTGGAAATGTAGTGTACCAGTATATCCTAAACTAAATAAATTTTGATGCACAATGTAACACGACTCTGACAAATGGAGATAATCTAATCAATATAAAATATTCAAAAGTTTAGCATTTTTCTAAACAATACTCAGCGTCATTGAAAATCGGTACAATTTGCTTTTCTTCCTTTACAGCAGCACGTCTGGCAAATGTTTATATGAAAGGTATAAGGTATGCATGTACAGTGATTGCCATAGAAAAGGGAAGTAAATCTTGGAACCCACTTCTTCTTCACAGACTTTTAACCACATTTGAGAAACCAAGTGGTTCCATTCAGTGTTCATGAAATCCCAAGTTAAATATTTTATTGACTATCAGATGAAAATGTTTCCTCTACCATTTGCATCGATGTACCTGAGGCAGAGAGAGACCCACCTGTAATAAAAACAAACATTTGAGAAAATGGATGAAAATTAAGGCAAAATCAGAAATAAGATGGTCATAAATTAACTGTCAAGTTACAAAAGCAAGATACAAAAATTAACAGATAGTTATCATGTAACTTTGTTTAGTGGTCCAGTTTTGTACTAGTGGATGTAGCTAGTTTGACCAAATAGGGACAAATGCATTATTTTTATACAAAGTTGAGTATAAAAACTGTACATCTTTCTTCCCTAATCTTTAATAAATGCAATTGTCTAGTTCCACTTTTGAAAGTTGTGAATTATTAATCATACATTTTGTTTCTCAAATTTATGACAGATTTTTGGGGACACGTTATTAATAGCACTCCCGAAGAAGTGCATTACACATCATTTAATTAAGCTATACCAGGATACCTGTTAGTAATAACATCTAAAACTTACACAACCAACAACTCATTCCTAAACTACAAACACATTTCATCCAAAATTGCTGATAAAACGGGGAAAGAAAGGGCTTCAACATATTTTATCTGGGTCCTTTTCCAATGGGCATATTTGTGCTATAGGGCACAAACAACAACAACAAATTCAATTCCCATAGATTGTAATGTTAATGTTTGGCCAAACTACTACACTTTTGTGGTAAGACTGGCAAATCCTATACATGATTTATCCAAGAGAGAATTTTCCAAACTATGACAATGTTCAGGGCTGAGCAAATCTAATAGCGCAATGTCCCGGACTATTAATTTTCCAAGTTGGGCAAGTAAATTTTCCAAGTCGCTAGTCCAGGACAAGTGCTTTTTGCCTATTTGAAAAAGTCGGGCAAGTGCCTATTTTCATGCTATAATTAGCAACAGGGGATGATTTTTTCGGAATTATAGAATATACAAAAATTGAATGTTTTCTGCATAATTTGAGTGTGCAGATTTCAAAAATTAACCCACCTTTATGATATCTTTTCAAATAAATTCACAGGAAGCATTCAAACACTTGTACCATTCACCATTTTTAATATTGGTCTTTGGCACTTTTTGCAAATTCCTGACCTCGTTATTTCAAGCTGAAATTTGCATATTTCTTACATATGTTTATTAGAAATGTTTTCTGAACATTCAGCTTTAAGAATAAATTGACTTTTTCTATGTTCCAGGTATTTCAGAAGCCCCCCTGTGCCTTTTTTTACAAGCACCCCCCTAACATTTTTGCATGAAATACTATATTTTTCAGTCATACACAAGTTGAAATTATATGTTGCTCTTAAAATGGAACCTTTTCTGCATAATTTGAGTGTGCAGAATTAAAAAATGAACCCATCTTTATTATATCTTTTCAAATAAATTCACAGGAAGCATTAAAACACATGAGCCGTCCACCATTGTTAATATTGGTCTTTGGTCACTTTTTGCAAATTCTTGACATCGTGTTATTTCATGCTGAAAGTTGCATATTTCTTACATATGGTTATATATAAATGTTTTGTGAACATTCAGCTTCAAGAATAAATTAACTTTTTCTATGTTTGATGTACTTCTGAAGCCTTTCATTTCCTTTTTATCACGTGCCCCCCTAAAATTTTTGCATGAAATACCATAATCATGAGTCATACACAAGTTTAAATTGTATGTTACTCTTAAAAGCAATAGTGCAAATGCATTACAGTGTTCTTGTACATATATACATTGATCAGAAATCACAATTTAGTAAATAACAATTGCCATTTTAGAATTTAGTTATGATAAGATATTTTTGGTCAGTTTTCATATCTATAAAATAAAATCAATGACAAAAAAATATAAAAATGACTTACTTTGAATACTTCCACAATTCTACTACTGGCACTGATTTGGTTCTCAAGAAATAGTTATGATTATGTTTTTGTTTAAATAGAGAAATACTACAGATAGATTTTCTGTTCTTTATTATCACAATATTCATATTGATATTCAAAAAAAAATGTCATAAAATGAATTTGTTTTAATTTTCAAAATTCTGAAAATAAGTTTAACTTTTATCTCTTTTTCGCCTCTACTAAACATGAACATTTTAATTTGAATACCAGTGTCTCTAGCTAAGAATCGTACCTAGAGCAGATGACCTGACATTGATGATATCTAAATGATCACAATCACATAGATATTATCAATATCATTATCAGTATCACCCGTCGAGTCTCTATTCTCGAAATTACATTACACAACAAAGATTGTACCAAAATGTTGTAATACATTTGGTATAATGAATGACAATACGTTTGTATCATCCGATTCCTTTGTATAAACGTCTGCCCTTTCATAAAATCAAGTTTACGTGTGTTTTTGAACCCAATTTATGTCGTGTTGTTGTCATTGTTTCCATTTTGTATGTACCCATGTGCCGGGAAGAGTTACCGTTCTTGCTGGCATGGGTGACCTTTAAAAAGACGTAATTCGTGGGTTTTCCGCAAATATTCGCACACATTTTACGATTATTCTCGTAAAAAGAACTACAAAGTAATTAAAAAGTAGGCGTAGGTGAGCGTATATGTACGTTTATTTACTTTTTCTGCGTTTTGAAAAGATCGGTTTTCGTTTATTTTCCCCGAATATGTTGTACAAAAGGCCCAATGTCATATATGCTAAATATAGACATTTGACCTTTCAACCATGAATACATTCGGATATAATAATGTCGGCTTTTTACATACGAAAGCGGAGAAAGTACCAGGTGTAATGAGGTTGACATTTGAGAAAATGTTAATCTTGATCGCTAGTGCCCTCTAGCGGCGGCGCCTGTTGCTACCATAACCACTGTATCTACCTTTCTCTTACCATTCATGCCCTCCCTCTCCATGTATTTATTTACAGTGCACGTTATATTACCACTTGACTGCATATTGGGCTCAGCGACTAAATTATTTTCCAATCAAAACACATGAGACAATACAAAGCCGATATGATTAATTAGACATGTTTTAATCGGCTTTCTTGTGTTTACTTATACCAAATCCTTACGAAAGACTCACCCTATGATTTAATCCAGCGAATCAACCCAATTTATCAAATGATTAAATGGCAGTGATGATTTTTAAATATTTAATTGATTATACATGGCTGAATGGCCGCACACGTTGTAAATTGCAAAACCATCATTATCATGTTATGGTCACTTTAGAAGCAGTTGTCCAGCAAAGTGATATTTACCTTGTGGATAAAATGAGTTTACTAAATTATATTTTCAAGGAAGTTAACAAGGAAGAGTCAGAGATGGAAAATTAATGTGAAAATGGAGGGGTAAAACGTAAGACTGCCACTGAGCACGAGTTAACTGTTTCTCCAAAGAGACATAAGCCAGACTGTGGGAACAAAAAATGTCCAATATGACACTACTTAGAGACTGAGAAATTTTCAGCCACGTTGGGTTGATAGCGATCCCTGGCTTGAATTCATTGACTCTGAAGCAAAAACGCTTAGCTGTTATTGCAAACAATATCCCAAACTGGCACTGGTTGGAAATTCAACCAGTGTATTTGTCAATGGAACTGACAAATTCAGGATTAAACGGACCTCACAAGGCCTGTGCAGTTAGGGAAAGTCTGAATTCCAGTAAATTCCTTTCCATTCTTGCTGATGGAAGTACATGTACTGCTGCTACCGTATTGGAGCAAGAAATAGTACATATAAGATACCTGGACAATGGAAAACTGAAAACTTCTAATGTAACAAAATTTATAATATCAACCTATGTTTTTGAAAAATTAAATTCTTTTAAGAAATAAATATGTTGTACATTATTTTGTTTGTTCTTTCTATGGATTAAAGTGCAAACATCTCATCAAATCTTGACAAGTGATTTAAATTTGGGGCAAGTTAAAAGGTGAATTTTCTTAAACCACTCGTCCTGGATAAGTGGAGGAAAACAAAAATGTGCTCAGCCGTCATGTTATGCTGCATGGCTCATTTTTAGGAAACAATTCCTTGTATGTGTCCATTATACAAATATGTCCCAGTGAAATCTCCCCATTTACATCCAGTAGTGCATGTGCAGCGACAACGATAAAATTAAAATGGTGCTGGTTTCAAGCTTACTACTGCATACAATTTATTCACACGTAGGCTTCTGATGAAAAATTATGTTAATTTTTTTCCAGTAATTATTTTCAGCCATTAAGCAACCTTCATTCTTTTCAATACAGTATTTATTATAGCACCACACATGGTTGGTTCCATAACTCATACGATAATTAGTTGCCTGTGACCATATGCCATGCTTAGTCTACAAAGAGAAAAATAATAATAATAGCTGTTCTAGTAAAACATACAGGGGACCCAGGGATGGGACCTTCAAATACGAGTTGTTACTATTCACCCATAGATGCAATTTAAAATTTTGAACAACTTTCATTGTACTTCACAATAATCAGAATACCTTGGTGCGCGCGCACACACACACATTCTTGTATTTTGTGGGAATCGAGGACTCGGGTATGGAACCCCGTACAGAGGACATTTGTTCTGGCTATCTAGGAGTGAAAAGAGATACATTTTCTGCCAGTAAATTGAAATCAAAAGATGAGGTGTCGAGGAGGATACTGCATGATTGATTCTAAGGAATATGAAATGTCGCAATGCAAGCGAGGACGCACACGTTTACACAAATGGTCTGTACTATACATTCAAACTAAGGACACACACAACTATTGACCAAAACATGGAAACTGTCGACAATGGGACGTCATGGACAACTGCATGGGACTCCCATTATCTTGCAAAATGAAAATGAAGAGAAATAGTATTAATCCATACATGAACGGTTCACACTCTAAGGATTAGTGCACTCAGACGTAATTGTGGTTCGTTTTTGCATCCCAGACAGATCTTTAACCGTTTCCAAAATCAAAGAACGACCACATTGTGATTATCCCTTGTCTAGGTAATGGATCAGTCGTTAATTGTTAATTATTACTCCACACAGTTCATAAATGTGTCTAGACGGAAGCACATGACTGAGTTTGTAAATAAGTTCGTGTATCAAAATGTGTATTGTGCTATTGCAGGTGTGCGTAAATTGATACTATCAAGACCAATTTATAGATGACGCCAACCTATTCTACAAAATCTGAAACCATCATATCATTTATGAAATCTGAAACTGATTTATTTTGGTATTATTACTGACTTTGCTTTATTTGGATTCTATTATTTGTTTCATAATAGCTACTATATATAAAGTTTGCTAGTTAAATTAGATCTAAGAATTTAATGCACGCTTTTACACTGATTATCTGTACCATTCTTAAAACATATGACAATACATATTTTCAAAATGCATGAAGACTGTGGAAAATGGTACATCATGGTCGAAGAGGAAATCTGTATGCAAATACAATGAGCTATCGATACAGGCAAAAGATGCACGTAACTACTGACACAGAGACTGTGGACATCATGGATAATGAGGACATGTTTACTCAGACAAAACAAACTATCAATACAAACTAACGACGCACGTAATTATTTAGAAAAACATAGAGACTGTGGACATTTGTACATCATGGACAACCTGGACATTTTTACACATCTAGTCTGAACTATCAATACAAACTACGGACGCACACTATTAACAAAAACGGGGAGACTGTGGACATTGGTACATCATGGACAACCAGGACATGTTTACACATCTTGTCTGAACTGTCAATACAAACTAAGGACGCACACTATTAACAAAGTCATGGAGACTGTGGACATTGGTACATCATGGACAACGAGGACATGTTTACACATCTTGTCTGAACAATCAATACAAACTAAGGACGCACACTATTAACGGACGCACACTATTAACACAGAAATGGAGACTGTGGACATTGGTACAGCATGGACAATGAGGACATATTTACACATCTAGTCTGAACTATCAATACAAACTAAAGAGGCACACTATTAACATAAACACGGAGACGGCGGACAATGTTATATCATGAACAGTTGGAACTCGTTTTAACTTGTAAAATGAAATTGAAAACTAAAACATAATGAGACAGTGCATAAATAGTCAGACTCAGGTGGTTAATGCAAACATATGTAATAGTGGTTCGTTGTTTAATCCTGGACAGATCCTTAACCCTTTCCAGAAACAAATGATGATTGCATTATGATTATCCCTTCCCTAGGTCATACATCAATTGTTAATTGCTAATTACCTGGTGGTTCCCTACTTTTACATACATGTAGTGCATAAATAATCTCATGTATGAAAATGTCTTTTTTGATAATTCGGGTGTGATTATATTTACACTATCAACCTATTCCAGAAAATATGAGAGCATCATATCATTAATGGTATCTCAAGCTAATTCCTTTTTATTAATTATTATTGCGTTTATTCTATTTGGATTCTGTTAATTTTATATAATATTTATTAAAAAAGAAGTGTGTTTGCTAAATTCTGCATGATTATTGAATGCACATGTTTGCACTGATGGTCCGCAGTATCATGTAAAACAAAAGACGCACATAATAATTTACAGAAACAAAGAGACTGTAAGCAATGGTTCATTGCGGGCAATCAGGTCATATTTACGCAAATAGTCTAAACAATGAATTAAAACTGAGGCCGCGCCGTTCGACCAAAACATTTATTTACACAAATAGTCTGAAATATCAATTAAAACGAAGGACGAACATAATTATTACACAAAACATGTAGATGGGGCTAAATGGGACATAACGGACGATCGGGGCATACATAGACACAGGCCCGCCAACAGAAATTCCCGGCCTCTGGCCAGAGCAGTCATGGGCCCCAAAACTAGTTTCATTTTTTGTATATAACACATGTGTACAGTTTTGTATATAAAACCTGTAGTAATCTACCATTACTTAGACTCTTGCAAGGAAATGTTTTTAATATTTACTGCAAAGATTAATTTATTCATTTTATAACTGATTTGTCGGCGGGCCCTAGAAATCGCCGGGCTCCTGGGCACTTGCCTCCCCCCCCCCCCCCTTATACGGCGGGCCTGCTTACACAGTCTAAAGTATCAATAAGAACTAAGAACTAACATAATTATTTTAACAAACAAACAAAAATATATAAAAAAATTGACAATGTAGACAGTGTGACATAAGAGATAACAAGGATTCACTTTATCCTTCATTTTAGTGCACTCAGCGTATTTTGGAACATTTTTTAATCCCGAACAGATCATGAATTCTTCAAAGAATTAAAGAATTAAAGGACGAACTCATTATGATTATCCCTAGTCGAGGTAATATATTTATTGTCAATTGATACTTCAGACATCAAGGTGACAGCCTCGTGGTTCCATACATGTACTCAGTAGTACATGATAGCGTGCATCAATAAGCTCATATATCAAAACATCTGTTTGATATTTCAGATGTAATTTTCAAGAGCGGCAAAGTTTCTACATGATAACAATCTGTTACTCATCATCTACAAATATTATATAATTCATAAACTCACGAGCCGATCTTTCTCAATTGTTATTCCCTTTGTTCTAGTAGTAGCAAATTGGGTATTTTTAGATTTAACAACGAGAACGAATAACACCTTCTATACGCCATGACTTTTTCATAAAACAAAATAAGTGTGCACTATTTAGGAGAGCTATTAGTAAATGTATAAAAGGCACCCAAATAATATTTTCGAAGAAACAATCGCACAGCTCGCCTATGGCTAGACCGAAGAGCGGTCTACCAGTGGATTTCGCGTACAGAGACAACCATTAGCAAATTCAGAGAAGTCTTATACCAAAAACTGGTGAAAGTGGCAAATACTCAACTTTTATTGTTTGTAAATCAATCACCGGTTTTAAGTCGTTAATGCCTCAGTTTCGTATCTGTGCATGAAGTCTTCGAATGTTTACCATTTCCGCCAGTATAGTCTCGAACTCATCGTTTTATCCTCAATAGCCACTGAGTACAGCTTGGTAATTGTATTGAGACTGCTTTGGGCGGCCACGAGAAGTTCTGAAAAGATATGTATTCGCGAATGCAGCCGTAACAATAATATTTTACTAGCACCGCCAGCAACACAGGTTACTATCGATATACATCCAACAACAAATCCGATTGGCGTGCCTATGATAGTTGCAGCAGTTGCGATTCCTGCCATAACAAGGCCAATGGTTGTTGCCCCGACGAGTCTGCAAATGGAGTCGACGACCACACACACGCATTTCAACTTCATAACTTGAAGCCGCTTCCCATTACTGCATTTGCAAGCACTGAATCAATTAGACGTTGTTGAGCAGTTTCATTAATTATTTGACTGACCGGCTCAGGCATTGTTATTGTTGATGGAAATGTGGTTTGTTTCTACCCAGGGTGGTGTTCGAGACACTAATCGCCGTAACCGATCTCGAATTGATTGACCCGCTTGCCGTCCTGGATTTTTTAACCAATCCGCAGCAATATTTTTGATGCTATCGACAACTCACATTGCAACTTGTTTGGCAATTGGTGCAGCATGCGAAGACAGCGCCGCGAGTATCTTGGGTGCACGTGTGCACAGTCCCCGAACAACATCGAAAAGACCATTTCCATAATATGTCATGTAAACTGATTTTCTCGCGTTGATAGCACGCGCTGGTATCATACATCCACGAAAAGTGAAGGTCCCCACGATTGTCATTATATTCAATCAGGTCCATCTCTAATGCACAGTTGTATTGTCAAAGTCTCCCCGCAAAGATCTACCATGTGCCCGTCCGGATCCACAAGAGTAAAACGAAGCTGTGTCAATCGGGGATTGTGGCATGGAAGATATACAGGTGCCACTGGAGTAATCGATATCAAATCACCCGCTTCCACAGATGGGGATAACCCAAACAAAAAATAACCCTGAGCAGCAACGCTTCCGTAGCTCCACTTTTATAAGTGCCACTGATAGCATTACAGATTAAATTGATCTGAATCGTTGAGGTAATCCTGACAATGTCTGGCGCGATATGGTATCAAGCGCGTAAGATTTAGGTTGTCTACGGGAATCTTATTAATATCGCCAGGCCAACCGAGAATTGTTCTTATTGATGATTTTTTGATATCAACCATATACTGTGGAGGTTCGATTGAGATGACAGAGCTGAATGTGGGGTCATATTCAAGTATGAAATTTTTAGTCTTTGCTCGTCACTAATGTGATTCTCCGTCGATTATCTCATTGATCGATTCCATGTGGTATGCACCCGCAGCAGGTTTAACATTATTCCAGCTGGCACCACTGTCTGCAAAAACATGAACGAGTTATTTGCACCAAGACCCGCCCCCCCCCCCCCCATACGGTCGTGATCGAATATTAGGTCAACTGACTATAATACACACGCATCAATCAATGCTACTGCGATTTCAAAATGCAATCTTCCCCAGCGGTAATTGGTGAAGAGAAAGTCAAAAAATTTTGGTTTCATCGATGAAATCGTTATCACTGAGGTAACGCTCAGGATTGTATTTACAATAACATGCTGCATCACGACATAAATGTCATATAGCACACGGAGCGTTTCAACACGAAGTGCATCAGTAGTCATCATCGTCGATTACTTCATCGATGTCTTCAACAAGTTCATGCATCAACGCGCGAAACGTCCTAGGGTCCGTGATGTCTTTGGTGAGCAACCGCTGACAAATTGACGCAGCTTCAATCATAACTTCTGGTGTGTTGTTGCTCGCGCAACCGATCCCACTAGTGTTTCCAATCGATCCCCACGTGTTCATTTACTTGTTGTTGGTCCACAGACATATATTTGAACCCTGTGTGGCTACACCTTCCCACAATCTCTTACCTTCTTCAGGGTCCACAGCTATACATCATTGTACGTGCTTATAACAACATTCCGTTTGTTGGAAACTCCTGTTCTCGCCGCTGGTTTAAGAAAGGTCGCTGGCGGTGATGTCACTGTTTCATTAGCAAAGTTACCAGGAACACCATGGAGTAAATCTCCTGGTGAAAAACACATTTGGCTTCCCCCGGGACCCAGATACAATTACTGTTTACCTAGAACACGGCTGGATATACGACTTGATTATAACAATCAGCAAAAACCTGGAGAAGCATTGTTGATGCTGCATGTTGCCGACATGATCTTGCGTACCAAGTATCAAATGATATTCGTGCCCGTCAACGTGCAGGTATAGATCTTATCCATGATTTCAATGCAACCAATCCTACACCCAGAGAAAGAATCGCTAGATGGATCATCATCAGAGGAATGAAGGCCAAGATTGGATTTAGTGGTCACTAACGCGCCACTTGGTGGACAAAGTCCACACATTGGAGGTAAAACTTATTAATTTAACAAACATGTATAAATAAAATGTAGTTTCTGAGCGGACTTTATTGAAAATATACGACAGTCCGCACGGTTTTTGGAAAGATTAAGCTGCTGTTGAAAAGTTAGCGAGCGCAACAAAGGTTAACCACAGAATTGCTCGAGCATTGTTGGCTAAACAAACATTGTGGCAAATTTACCTACCGGCACCAAGACAAATTTCTCGTGGGTGATTGGATATGCAAACACCTAATGAAGTTTATCAGGCTGATCTTTTGTTTCTTCCATGTGATCGTGTCCATGATCGACAAGGTTGTCTACACACTTGCAAGTCCGCGTTAACCATCGTAGATGTTGTCAACAGATGTAAAGAAGCGGAGCCGTTGACATCCAAAGATTCAACAAGTGTCGCAGATGCACTTAAACTTATTTACGCACGATAACCGCTAACATGGCCACGGCTGTTGGAAGTGGATCCAGGTAAAAAAATTCTTGGACCTATTGCTGCGTTGTTAACAAAACACTGTATACTGGTTCGTGTTGGACATGTTAACATACATTGCGACCACGCTATTGTGGACCGATTTAACCGTACACTTGCGGAACGATTATTAGGACATCAGTACAAGCAGGAATTGTTAGTGAGGTATCGGACGCAAGAGGCTACCCCTTCGAATGCTCGAATCGCAGAGCGATCACACGAATGGGCAGCACGAAATACCCAAAACTAGCCCCAAACTACCCAAAACTAGCCCCAAACTACCAAAACTACCCAAAACTAGTAAAATATAGCCCTAACGACTGTGATGTTACCTAAATCTAGATGTCGAAACCAAAAAGTATGCTAGATGTAAATCCTGGGATTAATAGCTAGATCATATGAAACGAGAACACAATATCGGTGTCGTGAAACTTGTATAATGCATGTCGACAGTATTTTATTAATTTTTAGCATTTTGTTTCCGAGCGCTGAGGGGTACTTGGACAACTGAACGAAAATCCATTTGTGCAAGAAATAATTCTTACTAAAGGAAAACAACCTGTAATTATTTTATATAGTGAGGAGCAGCTCTTAGATTTAAAGAAAAACTGTTTTGTACCAACAGTAGCATTATTGGTGTAGACAGAACTTTTACTTAGGTAAAGTGTTTGTCACCACCATGTCGTACAAAAATAGGAGTATAATTAGCAGGAAAACCAATCAGTACCCTGTCTTCCTAGGACCTCTTTACCTTCATTGGGATGGTGAACAAAGCACCTACCATCACACATAAGAACGAAACTCGATTCAGACAATGAAAAGGCTATGAGCAACGCGCTCAAAATTTGTTTTCTCCAAATGCAGTCTTTTTACTGTGTACGAAGCATTTAAAAGACAATATCAGACATTTTCTTCAAAAACTAGGCTCCAGTCAGGAAGATCTAGAAAAAATTATAAACATTATCTTCAGTGAAAAAAAGATGGCCTAGTTTTCAGTCTAGATGAGCTTGAGTTTTCGAACCAGGAGAACGATCGCTCGTTATATTTCAACAAATATCCAAGGTTCAGAATGTACTAAAATAAGTATTTTTCTGCAAAAATTAAGCAAAATGTCTTCAATCCATTGAAAAACCAAATCATTTCTAAACTTTGGACTGAAAACAATGCCGAATCTCTGAATAACCGACTGAAGCAAGCAACTGAATGGAAACAACTTAGACTTCCGGAACTTATGGACAGATTATCCACAGTTTCGAACATTCAAATCATAGACTTGAGACGATCTCTGTATGTTAGTGGGAACTATAAATTATTTGGGAAATCTGTGTCATTCTTGATGAATGAAAACACTTGTCACAAAAAGACTGCTGACGAGAAAAAAACTTATTTTCAAAAAACAATTTTACGCACAGCTCCATACAGAAATTAAAAATGCCAATTTTGTTCTATCAACAAATGGAGCATACAAGTTGAAGAAACCGAAAGATTCTGCTGGTCGAAAACCAGGGCAACGGAAACGGCCAAAAGCTGAAAGGGCAACTAATATTAAACATCGATGACTAATACAGGTTTTGTTAAGAACGTGCCTACCTATGTAATTATGCGCTAGATATGTGTTACATATGTTCATACATAAAAAAAAATAATTGCATTTGCATGTTGTCTACTACTGTGTTGTGGTTGAATTTGCTGTTGTACTGTCTTTTATCTATTGTCTTGTCTTTTAATCGGCTGTACTCGCGGACATTGTGCATGCTTTTAAGCAATAAAATAGTCATATTTATGGGCAGCCGTCACCGCCAAAATTACATTAATCAAATCACGTAGTATGAAATGAAATGATTTAACCCAACAAATAAAATGATGAATTCATATTACAAATGACGTTGTATTAAATTAAATGATTTGAAGAATAAAACGGAATGATGAATTCAGATTCCAAATGGCGTGATATTAAATGTTTTTTCATCTACTGATCTAGCTCTTGCTGCTTCAGCCAAAAAGTTGCATCTTCTACAACACAAATATAAGAAAGAACAGGCGTGTTACAAAGTGTACTGGATTTGTCCACACGACCTGGCACGATTGTGATGTTTTGTCAGTACTTATCAAATCCAATGCCTCGATGCAAAAACAAATCATTCAAAAAGAACACAATGAAATCATCGATACCGTATGTGAATGTTGTTTGAATGCTTTGAAAGGAACTGTTCCTTTAACCAATATATAGAAACAGCAATTAGGACGACATCGTTACGTTTCCGACTAATGGTGAAAAAGAAAATGCCAAGCCGGTGTTGTGGAAGGTTTCAAAGAACTTTGAAAGAACGTATGTGGAAATAGTTTACAGCTGAACATACCCTCAAATACATTGACGTGTTACCACGCCTAGTCAAAGCTTACAATCGATTGTACCATCGTAGCATCGGATGTGCTCCAGAAAAAGTGACACCTTAAAAGAAGTGATTGTGTTGGATCGTTTGTCTGGAACGTCAAAGATCAGAAAGAGAATGAAGTGTTAATCACCCGTAATTGGGTTCGCATTGGAAAAACAAAAGGCACTTTTGACAAATGATATTTACCTAACTGGACGAGAGAATAGTTTTGTGTCAAATGACAAGTGTGTGCACGTGATCCCCCTGTATATTATAAATTGAAAGATATGAACAGAAAAGTATTAAAAAGAACTATTTATTTGCCTGAGTTACAATGAGTGATAAAGAAAGAAGATGATGTGTACGATATCGAAAGCATTCACAAAAGAAGAACACGTAAAGTGGGAAGACATCATATCCAAGAAGTCAAAGTTCGTTCGAAAAGATATTCACAGTTTCGATTCTTTAATTGCAGTTTCACAAGTCATCGACTATAGAAGTTACCAAAATGCCGTTAAACTCCACTGCATCCCACTCTCATGGTTCCTCTCTTCCAGAACTACAAAAGTAACCACTTTGGGTGTGGGTTCGAGAACGTGTTCCTAAAAATCAAATCGTCTTTTTTCTGCCAAACCTTTGAAGTGTATTGTGTTGTTTGAGCAGCTTTTGGTTGGAAATATGAGTTTGCAACAAGGAGATAAACAGTTGTGGACTATTTTACTCAGTACTTGTATTGGTTATTTTCTTTCTAATCCTTCGTTAAAATATACCGACAGTAACAACAATGATAGCCATGTTAACGCCAGTCACAACTCTTCTAATCACACAAGCCATCATCTAGAACTCTTTGAAAATCATCCTTTGACATCGATTGACTCCTCGGAGACCCAAACCATCGAACTATGAATAATTAATTTTATTTAACATTACCTGACAGTTTTATGGATGTGTTTCCCAACAACACATAATGCTGTTTCACCGCCCATTTATCTCTATCCTTACAATTGGATCACAAAGCTCATTGGGGAGCGGCTTTGGTCGAAATCATTTATCCTACTCCAGTCTGAATGTGGTCGAAGATCAAACCACTTTCGTCCTAAAAATACTAAACGAACAAGTTCAATCATACTTTGACAAAAATGATCATCTCGTCGAAACAATTTCAACTATGTTTAATGATCAGTTTCTCAAAGCACTGGATAAACTTCACGGATGTGTGCTGATCGACTACCATCCAACTTCTCATCGTCCCAAATTATATTGTTCCTACGTGAAAACGCTGTCCATCACTTTTTCTCCCAGTTTCTTTGACATTCTGGGTGGAAACACATCTCTCGTTCCTACGAAGGACATAATCAACAACAACCGATTCTACAAGAACTTACGCTAGCCTATCAAATTGAACGAAGGACTGAATTTGATCTTTGTGTACTCTAATGTCGTCGAGTACAACTTGGTGGGAAACGCAACTGCTCCGTTGCTTAGAATCATTCCTTTCAAAGTGAATTTTGCCATAACTGTTTCCGATAAAGGAGGAAACAGGTATCACGTTCACCGATAATTTTTACATCCTCATTACCTTTCTGTCAGTAAATCATATTTTGACAGTGCCAATATTATTATCAAAGGAGATCTTGGACAAACTACTATATTCACTATAGGAAAAGTCCCTGTGAAACTATACATTCAAAACGATTCTCCAGTAAATTGTAACAGATGTATCCTGTGTACTAAGGAGTGGCTCGACAACGAGGACATGGCTTTAAATGATGCAGACTTGGCGCAAGGAAAATAATTTTTCCAAACCGTACTCATCTACCAAGAAAGTCCTAAACAAGCGTTTAAGAAAGCAGGAAAAACTATGTTGATTTAAACATGAAGAGAATTCCAGAGCTCGCCGAGACACCCTATAAATTTA
The DNA here is from genome assembly GCA_029931535.1 of Margaritifera margaritifera. NCBI lineage: Eukaryota > Metazoa > Mollusca > Bivalvia > Unionida > Margaritiferidae > Margaritifera > Margaritifera margaritifera. Next base: position 43,313 of record JAQPZY010001215.1, on the reverse strand, counting down.
CATCACACTTCTGGCGAAGACATTGATTCCTCTTCTATGCCACATCAAGGACAAGGCAGAACGAACCGTGGAAAGGTCTTCAAACCTCACAAACACGCACAGAAAAAGACTAAGAAAGCAAAAAGAAAAGAATAGCAGTCAGAGATTTTGACGTTTGTGTTCACTAAAAAAAGAAAGAAAATGATGCACAGAGATTCTTGCAAATGTTTCCATTTCAGAACTCGATCTGTTTGCCATGCGACCGACAATGATGACGATGCAATAATCCCAATGGGTAGAATTTCTTCCTTGGTTGTCTTTGACCAAATCAGTACCCATCGAGTTTCAAATCAAAGGACAATCCAGGCGGCATGGACACGTACCCTTACCGAGCTTATCTGGAGAATCTCATGGCGTACGGAAAAGAAACCAAGAATACACATCTAGATGCCTCTTTGGTGTGGAAACCTGACACTGGGATTGTTTCAATGACACAGATTTTACTGTGTATGATGATGCTCACAGTGTCGGATTTAACGACTGTCGAAAGAAAATCAAACAAGGACGTAGCTTAGAAATGACAGATCGTTTGCACTTGGATGTGTGCTTGCAAGACAAGTATTTGTTGAATTTTGTGGATGTTCGTTTGATATTGAATCGAAGTAGTACCGTGTTCCATTTGATGGCTAATACCAACGAGTACAAAACAAGCATCGAAAAAGCCAGATTCTACGTTCGATGTGTCGAAGTCTTGTCTAAAGTGGGTTTAAACATTCACCATTGCCTCTGTGCTCCGTCCAAGATCAGCTGCCAAAACATTTGCTCATTGGCATAGTCAGGAATGCAACACTCAATGGACCTATCGATCAAAATCCTTTCGAGTTCCAACACTTCTACGCGTCCAAGATAGAAGTTTCGCGAGATGGCCAGACGTTGTGTACAAGACCCTTTGAACCTAGTTTTGCCCATAATAATTATTTGCTATCTTACTTGGCTCTGTTTGAAGCCACACAAGTTAGGAACTATCAGTAGCCACAACATTTCGTACGACGATTAGGCAGGAGGAAATACTTTGTGGGGATTTGATTTCACCGCAGACCAAGACAGCGACGAAGGGCATTTCCACCCAATAAAACCAGGCCAACTCTGTGTGGGACTTCAGTTTGAGCTAGCTCTGGTGAATACAGTGAACATCATTTTGTATGCAGAATTCGATAATACTCTGGAAATCAACAGTTTGAGAGAAATGCTCCTAGACTATTAAAAACATGGAACACGAAGCTTTGGAGATAGGTGAAGATAACGTTTTCTATCCAGAACAGCAGTCACAGACCACAAGTGAACAAGAGAACGATACAGTCATGGCGTCACGATGGCCAGAACAAGAAGAACATTTAGTCTTCCTGATTTGCTCGCCACTCACCTGAAAGAATCACACTCCTGAGCAGAGAACATTGTTATGGTTCTCAAATCGATCATTCTAGTCAATTGGAAAACGACAAATATTTGATGATGAGTCAAGAGAATTGGACTAAGCATGGACATTTATCTCACAAAAAAAGATTTTGAAAGAGTGGAATAAAGATCTAAGTGACCATTCAATACCTCCATTGACTTCATTGAAGACGACACGCATTGAAGCTCGCTGGCAACAGAGTACAGAGACTTCCCGTTCATCGACTTATGTGACAGATCTTTTCAAGGAAAAAGTCAAGTTTGAACTCATCACTTATCATTAACTCTCAAAATGAATACCTGTGAACTTACATTACATTACCTTCTGACTAACAGCTCGTACTCAGCTTCTTGCAATCCATTGGTGTGGTCTAAAGACGAACTTCCTCATCGAAAACCTAAAGACGTTTGAGCTTATGTCGTCACCACAGACAGCAGTCATCGCCCAGGAACGAATTGGGTAGCCGTCTACTTTCTCAACGATAATAGTGTTGAATATTTTAATTCCTATGGATTACCTCCTATGGAAGATGATATCATCGACATTATGAGAAGAAACACTGTATCCACTCAATTCAGCAATGTGAGATTACAAGGATCAGATTGTATAGTGTGTGGAAAATACTTTGTGTATATTCTTCATCAACGCAATCTTGGATTCCCATTAGAACATCACCTGACTTGTTTTCAACGTGATTTCTCTAGCAACGATGACAAAAAAGAAAAGTTGTTTTGTGAACATTATGGATATCTAGTTTCTTTAGAACAGAAACGTAGTGTGTATCGATGGCAAAATGACGCTGTACTAGATCACTGGAAGCCTAGTCTTACTCCACAACGTTGTTAACCTTATAAATACGTTCATGTTTAACATCTGTTTTGTTTGTACATGAAGAAGAAGGGACTAGCTTAATTCCCCCGCTTCATTGGTTTGTTGATGTTTGAGTTAGCAAGGCTTATTAAAACAATGATGATTTTAAAAAAAGTGGTGTTTACTTTTTTTGCAAAAAAGAACAAAACAAACTTGTACGTTCTATCTCTCTCTCTCTCTCTCTCTCTGGTTTGGCACAAGACATTCTATCAAACGTTTAATGTAATGGTACAAAAGTCACAACTATTGTTATACAAAATCTTACTATCATTTCTTTCCATAGCACTAGAGTCACTCTGCAATTTCACAGACAAACAGAAGCAATTCTTTTCTTAACAAGTACAGTAACCACCAAAGTGAATATTGATTTTTGTTACCTAGTGCTATTGCGCCAGTGAATATTTATTTCTTATTTTAGTGATGTTGTATCTCACTTTGAAAGCGTTTGTCTGTTTCACTTCAGCGCTAGAAATACTGGCATCTTTTTCTTTTATTGATCTCTATCTATCTCTATTCGATTTGGTTGGTGTAAAAAAAAATTAACCTGCGCAAATATATGCATGTATTCACTACTTAGAGTCATCGCTGTCAAATCAGTAGTCAGCAAATATGTTTAACGGTTTGAAAGTAATGAAGTTAAGGTATAATAGATTTTCATCTCTTTAAATATTTGTATGATGTCTCTGTTAACTGAAGAGTTAAACTGAGTTAAAGAACAAGAATAATTCATAAATCGGAAATCTATTAATTAATTAATTTTCACAAATTGTCATTCCTCAACTAAATCAATAATTATAACATATTTACTCTCATCTTTCTGCTCTGGTTTATCAATTCTTTCACCGACTTTTTTAATCACATTTTTGTTTTCTCTGTTCTCCGCTATCATTCTTTTGATACGAATTTAATGTCTTTCGTATTTTTTCTCTCATAGCCCTTGTGTATGTTCGTTTTATCATGGTTGTAAAAGGATATGAATTTGATTGTTCTGCGGCAAAAAAAAAAAAAAAACATTTTAAGGAGTGATCGGATAGATGACGAACTCCAATATTCCCAGCTTCCAATGGATTGTGTTTTTTGTGTGGATTTTTTTTTCTATTCTTTTTAGATGACGAAGTCATCCACATAAAATAGTACACTTGAATAAAGCTAGGGTGCCTAGGAATCATTGTCAATCTTGCTCCTAATAATTATGAGAAGAAAGAAAAAAGTCCATTTCCATTATACAAGCGCACACAAAATCGGAATTTTCCACTTTTCGGGATAAATCCCAACTTCTGATTGTAAAAATCAACCAATGCCTGTCCTTTCTTGTGTGTGAGTTATTCTCTCCATCCTGTTTAATATGTACGATGCATAACTTAGATGTCACAACCTTACAAGGAACCTTAGCTTTACGCCAAATTCTGACTTAGTTTGTCAATGTGGCAAATTTAACTCTTGCCTATTTTCATAGGCCACCTTTCACTCATCGTCTTAAATCTAAAGCGACAAACACATCTGTAACGAAATGAACTGACATTGGGTAAGGCAAGTCAGTGTACTAAATCTAGGGTGTCAAAAACCAAAACAGTAAATATGTAACAAATTGAAGAACCATATTTGCCTTATAAAGCATTTGCATTGCAACAAACTTTTCTGGCAATATGTTTATCAATCAACAATGGGTAGCCGTTTAGTGAAAGAATTACGCCTAGGACAGTAAAAATCAAATTCAGTATTACAAATTCTAAACCCCACTTACAGTGGCGTAACTACCGCCCCCGCAGCGGGGGGCGGGGGAGGGGTAGGGGCGCAAGGACGGGACCCAAAATCCAGCTTTACATTAATTTGACGGGGGTCCACTCTTAATGTTTGGGGGGTGGGGTGGACACAGTTTGAAGTTACGCCACTGCCCACTTAGCTTCATTCAGCATTAATGCCAATGTCGGATATGTTTGTGCTTGGATTGTAAAAGTAAGTCAATGCCTTTCCTTAAGTGTGTATTTGTTCTTCTCCCCATCCTGTTCTCTCCTTTTCATTGTATATGTGACAGTGTCTAAGAATGTTTGTCTATGTGTGAGCACTCCTACCCGTTGATTAGTAGATGAGTGGGTGTTGGTCACTCAAACGGTGTGCTGGATAGTAAATATGGGGTGTTGGACAGTAAATGTGGGGATAATGGATAGTACATGACTGGGTGTTGGTCACTACAAACGGCATGTTGGATCGTAAATGTATGTTGCTGGATAGTAAATGTGGGGATAATTGATAGTAAATGTGTGGGTAATGTACATGACTGGGTATTGATAGTAGATAAATGAGTATAGATCACTCCAGCGGCGTGTTGGATAGTAAATCAAGGTGTGTTTGATAGTAAATGTGCGGTGTTGGATAATAAGTGTGGGGTGCTGGATAGTAAATGTGGGGGTAATGAATAGTACATGACTGGGTATTGATAGTAGATAACTGAGTACAGATCACTACAGCGGCGAGTTGGATAGTAAATCAAGGTGTGTTGGATAGTAAATGTGCGGCGTTGGATAATAAGTGTGGGAGTAATGGATAGTACATGTCCTTGTGTTGGTCACTCAAAACGGCCTGTTGGATAGTAAATGTCACAATCTGTGGGTTGTCTATATCCCAACCATCCACAGAATAAGATCCAATCTTCTTTTCTGCGCTGCCGTTTCTAGCATGTTGTATCCTCATTGCCAGCGCAAAGCTTTTTCTGACTATTGACGGCTGACAGATCAATAGGATTGTGGTGGTATGATGGTTAGTGTGTTCTCGGGCATGAACTTCTTTCGGTACACTAATTCACACGCTTTAACAATGGTAGGAGCTTCCTTCAAAGGATCGATACCTCCGTAATCCATAAATAATTGTGGACATTTTCCACAACAACGTCGTACAATGTCCACATCGGATCGACAATATTTCAACATTTCTTCTTCTTGAGAATTAAGTGTCTGAAGGGTAGGTTTGGTACCAGACGTAGAATGATTCTCGTTGCTTAATTTTCATTTTCAATTTTAGGGTGGTGATGTTGCTTTGGATATAAATTTTTTGGTTGTGCCAAACCAAAGACTGACAGAGAGAAAGTAAAATTTTCTGTTCAAGATTGAAAACGGTAAAACTTTAGTGTCATAATCTTCTATAGACATTAAACAGGATGGAGAGAAAGCAAGCTATGCATCGCACATGTAGTGTTTGTACTTATTAAGAAAATAATTTTCTGTCTATCGGTAAAAATGCGAAGGATAGTCGTGCTTACCCACACTATACTTTCAAGCATACATATGATTTAAGGTTAAGTATTTTGTAAAAGACATATACATATATAACCCTTTCCACAGCCGCTTAGATCACTTGGAAAAGAGATACTACTCAAATGATTGCTAAATGAAACAGCAACAAAATCCCTCTATTATAATTGGCCATATTGTGTGATAGTATGTTTGTGGGTATACCGTGTGTAAGTAATGCGATTGTTTGAATGTCTGATGCACCACTGAGGGAGAAAAAAAAACAGGAGATTTGGTTCGCATTGGTAAAACAAAACTATGAATTGGAAGATTTGAACGGAGAAGTATTAAAAGGAACATTTTACTTGCCTGAGTAATAACGGGTGTCCAAAAAAGAAGACGGTGTGTACGATATCGAAAGCATTCTCTGTCGAAGAACACGTAAAGTGGGTAAACGTCGACTTCAAGAAATGAAAATGAGTTGGAAAGGATATCCACCTAGTTTTGATTCTTGGATTGCAGCTTCACAATTCATCTTATGCTGGCACCGCCTAGCCCCATCCCAGCATACATAGCTGGTTAGGGCCTGGAGTCAAATTCAGCATTGGTTTTGAGCTATCTAAAACCTAAAGTAAAAGAATAAATAATATAATTATAAAGAAAATACAATAAGGTGTCTAAATGCTTGTGGTTTGGGATTTGGTGTGTGTGTGTGTGTGTGTCTGCTATATTATCTCTCTCTCTCTCTCTCTCTCTCTCTCTCTCTCTGGTTATGTTTATTTCTAATAAGGTTGAGAATAAATTTTGGAATGGATTAAAAATTGTGAATACACGGATGTAATTGAAAACTATATCGATACTCGGGTTCTGTGGTGTTTGTATAGCTGGTTGCTTGGAAAGGGCTTGAAATTATATTCTTGCGAGAACTTTACATCTACGTTTTCGAAAGAAGGATTTTAGTAGACATCTTGTGATATTTTACTCCCCAAAAGGTGAGTTTTTCCTATTGATGCGATTTTTTTTAATAGGATGTGTTTTTTGAAATTTCTTAAGGAAAACATACCATGAAAAACGTAAGTGCCTTGATATTTTTTAAAAGTAGGAATAAAATATTATCTCTCTCTCTCTCTCGTAATGTCAGTTCTCTCTCTGTTTCACAAACACACACACACACACACACTTAAGTTTCTTATAAAATGATTTAGATTGAAATCATAATGGTATCTGTTCCCGTTTTTAAGATACCTCTCCAAAAATGTTGGCAGTAGTCACAATGATAACGTGAAATGTTACTTTTGTAATTTTTTCAAAAACTTGCACCCCTAAAAATTGTTGAACGATTTTTCTTCAATAGGTAAATTTCATGGATTATATAAAATCTTGAGTTTATTTGTGCTTGTACATGTCAGATATCTTGGCTTTGTCTTATTTTGGCACTGCAATGTGTCACGAGAAACATTTCTAACATTAGATCGACCGTTTTCAAAAAAAAAACAAAAAAAACACAATTTTTACAGTGTAAGAATGACTTGAGTATGACCCGTCTTATTCTGCACTCCCATTCTAGAGCCAAAACATGAGTTAACTAAAAATGTAACAATGTATGCCCTATTTTTTTCAGTCAGTCGATTTCAGACGGTCGAGAGAATAAGGCGAGTTTTTCTTACTGTTCTCCCCTTCTATAGTTTAGGGAAATGTTGTAACACTGTTTTTAGCCTTTTGTAACCGCAAGGTGTGTGCAGCAAAACATGACATATCTTAGTCATTCGACAAGAAATATAACACTTTTTTTAAAACTGATGAATGAAAAAAAAAAAAAAAAGAACAATTGCCAATGAACATTTCTATCATAGAATTTACCATTGTCTTCAGAAGCTCATAAAAAGGGTAACCTTCTCTCTGTTTGAGGCAAACCATAGGTTTTGGAAAAAATTACTGCGTTCATTTGACAATATTTTATTGTGTGCACTATGCTCACAGTAGCTAAAGATGCTATTCGCGTGGCTAGGTGAATCAGTACGAAACGGCGTGTATGTAGGGCAGCAAACGTTTGCCACTACTAGCTTTTAGTACGTAACTATGTTGAAATTACTGTTTATCTTTATTATTGTGAAAGAATATACCAGTTATGCTACTTTCGGTGCGCAATGCTAGCTGCAGAAGGTCAAAATAGTACAGTAGACAGGATACATGTCAATAGAAACGTGGTTTTGTGATTAAACATGTCATATCATGAAGTTAATGTTGGACTCAGCCTAAAGCAGCTTGCGAAAATAAAGAGCGCAGTAAGAAACGATTGCGGGGTCATACTGAAACCTTCTCAGGAAAAGTTAACTGGAATTATTCCCGTGTGGCCAACCCAGTCACAACTTGGTCAGCTTAATGTGGCCAAACAAAAGAACACGTCAGTGACATTAAAGTTATCCAAGTCAGAGGTGACACAAATGCAAAAGATCGGTGGAATATTTCCATTCCTCGCGGCCATCCAGCGTTGTTAGCGGCTGCGGCTCACGCTGTTGCAAAAGCGACTGCGTCAGGGGCCGTCGGAACTGCATCCGGGATGGTTCTAAAAAGGGCGGTTGGCTGCCGCATAGTGTCTCATAAACAAATATATAAAAAAAAAGGCCTTCGACTACCCGGGGCGACTCGCATAATTTACTCGGGCAGAGGTCTTCGACTACCTGGTACGACTCGCAAAAGGCGTCGCCGTTAACCAATCTTGACTTACTCGCTATGACAAAGTCAGTCAAGCATTTCCGACGTGTATTTATGAGGAATGAACTTGAATCAACGATCCCCCCGCATGCCGGAAATTGGGATCATTAACCTGGATTGGACAACAGGACTTGAGACTCATTGGGTCGCATACGTGGTAACACTTCGACATCTTTTGTATTTTGACTCGTACGGGCTTGAACCGCCACTTGAAGTTGTTGATTATTTACACAGACTACAGAGTCGTCTACCGCTGTTTTATTCAACGCTGCCGTTGCAAACTCGTCTGGAATATCCCATATGTGGACATCTTGTTCTTGAAGTACTGTGTGTACTCGAGCGTTCACCAACACCACAAGCGCTTTTGATTTTACATTGTTACTTAGAAAGTACGCTTAATAGTATACAAAATGCATATTAACATTTACTGGCGTTACTCAACCAGACGCGGCGCTGATGTGGATCTGACCAGGGTTGCCACCAAAGCCGGATTGTTGTTGACGTCGACCCGGGCGAGCTTGTGTTTTTCCAAGATCAAACTGGAAATTTTAAAACGTTTAACGTCGACATTCAGGATGTTGTTATAAAGCTGCGAGGCGCCGTCGCAAAGAAATTGGCTGAAAGCACCGAGAACCAGGGAATCAGAGACACTGGCATTGTCGGTGGCCTTTATCAAAGGCTACATTTATGCTTCTGAGGTTCCGGCGAAACAACATGTGAATGCAAAGATTGCAGAGGTGCCCTCACTACTACGCGTATTAAATTCATTGGGTAGATTCAGTGGAATATTAACCAAAGAAGGATCTGAAAAATATGATGGTATGGTAAAGGGTCGATTTCTTTTCGTTAGTGTTGGGGATGCTTTTGATACACCTAATCCTAATATCTTAAAGGTGCGTGAGTCTGGATCGTATTTATTTATTATAAACGGATATAGAGGTCTGTTGGGTGTAATGATAATAGTTGTAAATAATTTCCTACATCGTAAATTAATGACACGTATTACAGAAGACAATTTTAAAGAAAGTTTCATATATGTGGTATCATTATCATTATTTGCCGGAGATGAAATTCAGTTCCAAGGACTCAACATCTGTCCAGAAGGGCACTTAACCGTCTTTGGCGTTTGTGTTTAAGATCTGTTATTACATGTACGCAATGGATTTTGAACGCGATGACGATGTTGCAGAATTTGCGGATGGGGTGTTGGACCAGCTGACAGAGGATGCTAAGATTGATAGCAATTTTGGTCCTCTTGTTGATGAATATATGCTTCAGAATGGTGTTACCAGACCCTCATATGCACTGAAATATAATCTACGCAAAGGTAAAATAGAAATTGATAGCTACTACCAACTCGAGGCCAGCTTGTAGTCATAGCATTAGCACGCGAAAACACCAGACAAAAAGAAACATCACCATCAGGCGTGAAAACAGCCAAAGACTGTTTCTACAACGATGAAGTGAAATTCACCGCTGAAGGCACCACGGTTACATTCCCCATCGATTATGTTAAACCAACATTAACTCAACTAAGAAGAAAAAGCTCTCGATTGTTATTTAACAAGGATGCACTTGTCCGCGTAAAAGTTCTTGGACGAAAACGATCGTTAGAGGCATAAAACAGAGACATAATCAGTGTGTTTCTAAATGACTGTGGTGCCAAACCCCAGGAACGCACAATCGTCAGATGGTGGAAATGGAAAACCACCGACGAAGTCGTGCACAGAAGCTGCCACTGAAAGTACATCTGGTTGAGAAATACATGCAGTTTTGCAGAAGTATCCATGTATTAGAGTTTAGAACATAGTTGGAATTGCTGATCCGAAAAAAGAAACAGCACAGAAAAAAAACCCAGAATTGATATCTAGAACTAGATATGTGGCATATCTCCTTTAAAAATAAAATAGAATGAACAAGATAACAATACAAATGATGTTAGCATTCACAGAGCCATAGCTTGTTTGTTGCCACATCTTTTATTACCATTTAAACGCCATAACAGTTTTATTGTCAATCATCACTGTAACAGGGGCAACTCTTTAAAAACTTATATTTAGGGCTTTCTCTACCTCAATAAGCAGTAAACATAGGGGTGCTGATGCATGTCAGTAAAGTCAATAGCTTATGGGTGTATGAACAGATGGAGTCAAGCCTTCAGATAATCCCAATGTATTTAAGCTATTCTAACCCAGGTTTATTTCTATTCAAAATGGTATTTGGCGATCAAATTTATATATTGAAGAAATATGAGGAAAGTAAGTTTAAGGCCTAAAAGTAGAACGAGAGATAGAGAGAAGAAAAAGAAGGATAGCTCATTTCCTTAAATTCAAGTTGCTACCTAATGAAAATAAGAGGCAGAGATTTAATTCAATAAAAATAAGAGGTTTATTTGATGTAAATAATTAGTTAAATAAAAAGTTATAATGAAGGACCTGGTTTTGATGGATGGAGACGAAGCTTATGAGGGAAATTATAGGAAACAAAAAAAAACACCTCACAAACACTGGAATAAATTAAACCACACTGCATTGCTTACTATCTAGACATCACACAGATCATTATGTCTTCTTGGTTTGTTGAAATGTGATGGTAGCTAAGGAATGCCAAAGTCGCTTGAAGTAGGAGAAAGTTTCTTTAACAAAATGAAGCTATCTAATCATGTTTGTTAACATTAGTGTGCTTTCCTTCATCTTGTTAAAGAAACTAACCTCATCTTCAACCAACTTTGGCATTCCTCGGCTAACATCACAATTCAACTAATCGACATGTGTGTCAATGGAACTTGAAAACGCGTCCACTTGCTTGTGTCAGAATTTGATTCCATCAGGAAAAAGACATCAGAGTAAGTATTGTCAGAATAAAGCAATTACACTTTAATCTGTGCAACAGTGTCAATATGGGCTGCCAAGTGTGCGAGATATTCTTGAAAATGTGGCCCCCAGTTCCCTGGTCAGTTGATTGGGGACCATATGACACAACACCATTTGTGCTGGAAGTAAGACGTAAAATTCCCACATTATAAATACCAGGAGGGACGTTTTACATTGTAGGTAGCAACAGGGGACTATTTTTTCAAAATTATAAAATAAATGATAATGGAATGTTTTCTGCATAATTTGAGTGTGCAGAATTTAAAAAGTTAACCCATTTTCATGATATCTTTTGAAATAAATTCACAGGAAGCATTGAAATACATGTTCCATCCACCATTTTTTATATTGGTCTTTTGTCATTATTTGCAAATTTTGTTTTCTCATTTTATTTCATGCTGAAATTTGCATATTTCTTACATATGGTTATATAGAAATCTTTTGTGAACATTCAACTTTAAGAATATGTTAACTTTTTGTGTGTTCCAGGTACTTCTGAAGCTTTTCTGTGCTTTTTTACAATGCACCACCCTAATATTTTTGAATTAAATACTATATTCTTCAGTCACACACAAGGTTAAATTATATGTTTCTGTTCAAACCAATAATGCATACTCATTACAATGCTCTTGCACATATATAGTACATTGATCTGAATTCACAATTTAGTAAATAACTATTGCCATTTTAACATTTGGTTATGCCCAGATATTTTAGATCATATTTCATATCTTTAAAATACAATCAATCACCAAAAAAGACAAACAAACATAAAATTAATTTGCTTTGAATATTTCCACCAGTTCTACTTTTGTTATTAAGTTTACCACCTCATCAAGTTTAATAGGAAACAAGCCAAGCATTGAAATAGAATCACTAAATCAGTGATCAATGAATGGAAAGATAAAAACTGTGAGTTAGCCTGTTCGGCTAGACTGGACAGACCCAGGGGATGTGCATCATATAGGCAAAATTCTGGACAAATTCCTCATTCAGCTCTTCATACTGCACAAGTTTTCCACTAATTTTTCATTACAGGATTTTATGATTTCTAGGGTGTAGATTTTGAAAGTCTCAGTATTAAATTTTGGAAGTCCCATCTTTGTAATATTTTCTTAATAATTCTGACCATTATTTTCAGCAATATTACACAGAACAAGTAGAGGCAAGTGTTAAAATGCGGAATCAGAGAAGGAACTGGCACAGAGTTGGTTCTAAAAAAATATTTATGTGAACTCTGTGTAGAATAAAGAAATATATAATTTCATTTCAGAGTATGTTCAAGAGGTTGGTCATGCAGGAAGGGATGGCCTTCAGGCTAAAGCTATTATTTTTTACAACAGCAGTGACAGGTCTTCAAACATACTTGAGAAGAACATGAAAGGATATCTAACACTGTAAAGTGGCTGCATATGCCAATTTGTGAATGATTATTTTGGCTGTCCATATGAGGTTGCTGAATTTGTATGCTGTGACCTTTGTCAAAATAAGGCACCTAGTAGTGCAAGTGGTATGAAATTTGTAATGGGACAAAATCAAACAGATAGATACCTTGTGCACATGGCTTCAAATGAATATGACAAAGATGATGTATCTGGTGAAATTGCTTTTCGCCTGACTGATGATTTAATTCAACGCATAACAGAAACATCTGATATTATACCTATGGACTTGAATGAAATTATACAATATTACAACATACCCAGGTGCATTCCTGATTCACTGCATGCAGTATCTGTTACCTTTAGGAAACAATATTAAATTATTCAGACCAAGTAAGTAAATGTCTCACCTTCCCCTTTGCTATATACAAATCCATTTTAGTTTTCTAGTGACCATAACCTTACCAACTGGGCAGAAGAAAGGTGGGCATCTAGGGAGATAAAAACACAATTCCAAAAATTACACCAATACCCCCACCCCCACCCCCACCCGCAGACACACAAAAAGGTATAGGACCTTAATCCCAAAAATTATTCAAGATTCTCAAATGACCTTGAGCTCGCTTCAAGAGCAGAGAAAGGATAGGGTTGTGTGAAGACAAAATGGAAATGCTTACTTATCCTCCAGTCTAAATATGAAACCAATTGATTCAGGGTTTGGGAATTGTATCAAAACAGCCCCAACCTTAACTTTTGAAGACACTACCACTATAGGTGGAATGAGTAGACACTACCACTATAGGTGGAATGAGTAGACACTACCACTATAGGTGGAATGAGTAGACACTACCACTAGAGGTGGAATGAGTAGACACTACCACTATAGGTGGAATGAGTAGACACTACCACTATAGGTGGAATGAGTAGACACTACCACTATAGGTGGAATGAGTAGATACTACCACTATAGGTGGAATGAGTAGACACTACCACTATAGGTGGAATGAGTAGACACTACCACTATAGGTGGAATGAGTAGACACTACCACTATAGGTGCAATGAGTAGACACTACCACTAGAGGTGGAATGAGTAGACACTACCACTATAGGTGGAATGAGTAGACACTACCACTATAGGTGCAATGAGTAGACACTACCACTAGAGGTGCAATGAGTAGACACTACCACTATAGGTGCAATGAGTAAAGCCTGTGTCTTGCCTCTACCAAAACTGACAAGACAATTGGAGAAATGTTGTGCATGTTGCTTACTTAAATAAACCCCAACTTCTCCAACATCTCACTTATGTGCATGTGAGGGAAATTAATCTATAGTTACTGCGCAGTCTCCATTGATTAGTTGCATGCTGCAAGTAAAACGGGGAATAACTATTAAAAAATGTGTGTCACCACAGTGGATAGTCCATGTTCACATCAACATAAGATGACTATAGATATAATACCAACCAAGAATGACATATTTCCATCAATAACTGTGAGAACAACTGTAATGTATTCTATTCAGCTTTAATTTAAAATGGGCTGCTATTCCTATGTATTGACCTCCACCTAACATGCAGTTTCACTATGGCAGATAATGGGTTCTGGGCAATATCAGGAAGTAGGCTTACAGATTTTTAAAAGTTTCTGAATATTGCTTTCCAGATTTAAAATCCAGTCTAAATTTGTGATAGTCAATATGGGACGCAAACTCAAGCAAGCCTGTTTTCTTAATCTGCTGGTGTCTGGATACTTCTATGAGCACTGAAAAACCTGCCTGGATGTGGTACAAAAGGTTTGACTTGTCACAGATCATGTATCATTTTCAACTCGCCAGTACGAGAGTTTCTCTATGGTTGCCTGCCATCACCTTTACATCAGCTGCACTGTCAAAATTATCAGAAATGTTGTATATGACAGCTAATGCTTTAGATCTGGCCAGAAGGTTTTTGTCTTTGTTCATTGGGCCCAGTCCTTGAGGAATCTTTTTTTGTACTTTGACAAGGTGTTCCATGAGTAGGTCTGCTGGTATATGACTATCTTTTTTCCCCCTGATGTTGATATAAAGGCCATATATACTTTGAAATGCAGTGCGCAAACAACATGATGCTTGCTGATGGCATAATAAGTGCAAGATCTCTAGAGCACATTTACTTCTGCTGTTATGACTCTTGCCACCTGAGGTATTGTAGCTTATGTAAAGCCATCTCTCCAGACTGACTGTATGCTTCAATGCATGTAACATATTATCTGCTGAAACAAACACAAAAATGGTATTTTAAGAACAGTCTTTTCTAATTTGGAGTGTATTCATTGTGATTTTTGTATCAGTAGACTGCCATTAACTGCAAAATATTTCAAATTGTATCAAAAGTGATACTTATCTACATTTAATTTAATATTAAAATGATGCCCAAAAAAACTACCACTCCCTGTATCTCTATGTAGCAAAATGTATACCTTATGTCCAAGACAAGTAAGGCAGGGTCTGTTTGTGTAGATACTGTGCAAGTATAAATATCATCATACTGAGTTGATAATTCTTTTGTGATTGTGCATGATACATGTCAGAAGCTAAGAGTTAAATGCAAAAACCAAACAATCCAAAAATTATGCAAAGTAGGTCATTGTGATTTTCTCCAAAGAGTTTTTCCTCAAAATAAATGAACCAAACAAATTTCAAAGCCAAAATCTGCATCCAACTAGTAGCCAAAGAGCATTCTGGCGGACCTATTGTTTGCTTAGACGTGATTGACTTGACAGGTGTTGTTTCTTTATCATGACAATAAAATTAGGCATATAAAAACTATTGTTAATTACTCAATCATGTTGTGTTTAGCACTGTATACTAACTAACATATCAACTATACTATTGATTCAGCAAGCCATGTGTGAATCACTTAGACATTTATCAGGATGTACCAATCAATAATTCCTGAAACAACAACTAAAAGAACAAATCAAATGGCTAAAAGTGATGTTAACTTGACAGAGGACTGCATGGAAATGAAACCAGATGCAATTATATGACTTTTGTAGCATGGCCTTGGCTTTAATGGCTTAGCATGCACTAATAAAGTTTAATTACTCAACAATATTAGAGAATTATCCCTAAATGTCAACACTTATAATAATAATAACACTTTATTTATAGAAGGCAACTCAATTAGTACAATACTACTCTCCCTTGAGGCCTTCTGTTTAAAATGTGGACAAATTATATACAATATTTACAACATAATATAAAGTGTCTGTGTATTATGACAATAATCAGATGTTGTTAAACATGTAAGAAAAATTGAAATTTTCTTTAAACAACTTTAGATCATCACTTTTTTTTATGTTTTGGGGAATACTGTTCCACATGAAAGCATGTGAATATTGCAGAGACTTTTTGAATGTCTCTAACTTTGGCTTGGGAAGTTGAAGATTCCCATCACAAACAGATCTTAATCCATATTCAGATGAGTTTGCTACAAATAATTCCTGAAGATATTTTGGAGCAATTCCTTGAAGAGACTTGTACACTAAAATGCTTTTTTGGTAATCAGTCCTTACAGATAAGTCAAGCCATTTCAGTTCACAGAAGAGAGGCTTGCTTGGTGCATCCAATGGTTTTCCAAGTATAATTCATGCTGCTTTTTTTTGTAGTTTTGAAAGTCTGTCAATATCGTGTTTGGAACAATTTCCTCCAATAGTGACACAATAGGTGTAGACACTAAGTATTTCAGGTCCAATTCCATCTAATCCTGTAGCTTTGTTTACATTTAGGTTTTCCAATGTTTTGTAAACTTCATGCTCTGTAACATAGTCAAATTTAAATGGTTCTACATTTTGTAGTTTATCATTTAGGCTCTCATTTAGAACAGTAGGATCAAAGTTTTCACTTTTTCTTTGACATTCACCAGTGACACTACTAAAATACTTGCTGAATGAATCTACAATATCCTGCACAGAAGTCGCTGTATGACCATTAAATTTGATGTTACTGGGAGGAACAGGTGACTTTTTTGGAATTTAGTTCAGTTAGATATTTCCACACATTACTAGTTTTTTTATTTTTCTCAATGGTTTGTTTGTAGTGTGTCTGTTTGACTATTCCAATCATATCTGTAACTGCATTCCTCCATTTCCTGTAGTTTTCCCCATCTTTGATTTTATGAAATTTGCCTCTTGTGTCATAGCATTATTGATTTCAGGTGAAAGCCAGTTTAATTTCATTTGCTGTTTTACTTGCTTTGTTTTTAGTGGTGCATGAATATTCATGATTTTTTTGAAGAGATTATAAAACATTTCCACAGCAACGTTGCAATTGTTAATATTTTCTAAACAGTGGTTCTTGTCGCAGGTCATTTAGGAATTCTTCTTCATTAAAATCCTTTGAAGTCTCTGTATGTAATTTATGATGGCACATATGGATTAATTCAACATCAGTGACAACAAGAATGAGCTAATAATTCCTGACCTATGCTTCAAAGACAAGGAAAAAATATTAAATGTGGTTATGTCATCAACACTTTGCTTGAACTATATACTTTTGGACTGGTAATGATCTGCAAAGAATCAGACATTTTTTGCCACACAAACTAAAAAAAGATGCACCACCCATTATACACTAAACTATCATGATACACTAATTATACACCCATTATAATACACTAAACTATCATGATACACTAATTATACACCCATTATAATACACTAAACTATCATGATACACTAATTATACACCCATTATAATACACTAAACTATCATGATACACTAATTTTACAACCATTATAATACACTAAACTATCATGATACACTAATTTTACACCCATTATAATACACTAAACTATCATGATACACTAATTTTACACCCATTATAATACACTAAACTATCATGATACACTAATTTTACAACCATTATAATACACTAAACTATCATGATACACTAATTATAGTATTTACTAACTTGTCTACCTCTAAAAAAATAAGACTTGGAAAAATATATCAATATCGAGGTAAAATTGATCAAGGAATCAATTGTAAATAGAATTCTGTAGATGACACAGTCTGAAATGTGCAATATTTGCAAAACAATCATTATCCTCACCCCCTCATAGAATGGGGTTATAATAATAATAATAATAATAATAATAATAATAATAATAATAATACATTTGTTTAGGTAGGATCAGCAAATAACAAGTAGTAATACATTAATACATATAACAATTAAATAACATTGACAAAGTACATTATAACAGCATAGTAAACAGTTGTGATACATATTTACATACTGTAGTATCATTTATTTTCGTGGGGCTCAATTTTTGTGGTTTTGTAAAAAAAAGACATTTTCATGGGTACTTAAATTTGTGGTTTTGCCTGTCAAAGTTTGCATATTACTAATTGTTTAATTTCGTGTTTTTAACCTCTACAAATACCCACAATAAAGAATAAAAAAGAATAAAACTGCCGATTAAAACGGCAGTCACTTGAATGTTTATAACAATACTTTCACATGTATGAGCACAAATCAAAAACCTGACAAGTTCAATACTGACACTGTGTTTTTGTCCAAGTGAATAACATCAATGGAAGCCGACGCAGCCAACAACACTAAAACAATACTACTGCCTCTATGATCACAAATAACACTCATGTCAAGGTCAATCACTTACACCGTGTTTTCGTCTGAGTGCTCAACATCAAAGGAGGCCGACACAGAACACTAAGTCAATCGGTTATTAAATTAACCTGTATGATCTCTACCTTAAACCACTATTCATAAAGGAAACAAAACATGTGACCAGCTGCCCTTTGCTCAATGCAATCAGCAGACAGCGGTGGATGTGTATAGAGCCCATATATGTAAGAAGATGCTAACTAAATTGAAAGACAGTGGAATCACGCTTTTGTTTGTGCCTACCTCATGTACAGACAAACTTCAACTACTAGACTTGACAATAAATAAAGAGTACAATGAATAATTAAAATCACACTTCCACAACTGGTATGCTAAACAGGTCATGGAGGCCATGATGATAAAAAAGGAAGATTCTACTAGTGACGATCATTGATTGCAACCTCATTAATCAAGCCAATTCGGGCTGCATGGATAATTGCAGCTCAAGCGACAATGAGTGAAAGATGGGACCTAATTATCAGTGGTTTGGAGAAAGCTGGACTTGTTTAATTCTGCAATTTGGGGATTATTTACCTGACAAGCATTTGTGTGTACATTGAGACTTGTTTGACACGATGTTGATACAGTGGATTTGTCCGAAAATCAGTGAAGTGTGAGCTTTAATACTCTGCTGTAATTAGTGTATATACGTAGTGTTTCATTAATAATAGTGCTTCAAGCAATAGTTCTAGTATTTTACAGGTTTGTTGTTCTTTTGGATTAAAAATGCATGGATAAAATGAAATGTGGTTTCAGGAGGATTTAAATTGTTCAACAACAGTTGTACTCGAGTGAAGGATCGATTAATAAGTATTTAATTTAATTTTCATATATTATTATTTTTTCTTATTTTTTCTTTCATTTTCAACATTACTAGTGTTTGAATACCTTATGCTTTTTCTCGTTTCTCTCTATCCTTACTTATCTCACATATCAATTTATGGCAGTGAGTGGAAATTACAGCTATCGGATATCTTATCGACACGTGTGCATTGAAACAATATAAAATGCTTTATAATTCTTTTTTCAAAGGTCTAAAATAAAACAAACACATGTAAAAGCTAATATTTTATTTCCAAATTACAGTATTGACATTGATTGATGAAATACTAGTAGGTTCCTTAATCTCTAGGAACGACACACAGTAAGAAAATGAGCGCGGGAGGGGAGCGTTATCATCATACGTGGCTATTTTTTCGTTTGGTATTTAAATTCGTGGTTCAGGGCAACAACGAAAACCACGAAAATTGATGATACTACAGTACATACATACAATGAAAAAAGTGTCCACCAAGGATGACCCATAACAGTTTGCAAAACTTATTTCCAATGAGGTCCTGAGGGATCAAGATTTTGGGGCAGGGTATATTTTCCAAATTAAAATTATATATTCGACTACGCTAAGCAATTACAATTAAGTGAAACAAATTGAAAAGATGATTTCAGAATTAAGAAGTATCAGTAAAAACAATTAATTCTAGTGAAATATCATTGAACTCTGTTCTCTTGATTTGCTTTGTTTTAAAAGGTATGACTTATCAGCCAATTTGAAACAACTTAGACAGAAAGGTCAGATTATTGATGAGGATGTTGAAATACCAAATAAATTAAATACATTTTTTGTCAATGTAGCTTCCAGAATTAAGGAACCCATTGTAAACTCCAATCACGATGAACTAAGAAATTTCCGTTCATAAAGAATTCCAGCTGACACAAACTTTTCTAGCTCTGCAATACCAAATGAAAAAGTTTTAAAATTTTTGCAAACTATTGCAACAACGATATCAACAATCCTAGATAATATTGGACTACATCTACTGATGTCTGCTGCAAACATAATATCTGATAGCATAGCTTACATATGTAATCTAAACATATCCACCTCAGTGTTTCCCCAGATATGGAAATTGTCAAAAGTTGTCCATTTCTTAGATATGATTCAAACCATTCAACAGACATAACTCCTAATCGTACCAATTTATTACAAAATATTTCATGCTTCACTGTGTCAAATGCTTTTTGTAAGTCAAGCATGATCATTCCAGTGTAGAAACCTTTTCCCATTTGTACCTTAATATCATCAAAAAGATGTATCAAGCATGTATTAGTAGAGTATAATCCCCTGAAACCTGACTGTAGTTCATAAAGTAAGTTATTCTTAGTGAAAAAGTTTTGAAGTTGAACTCTTAAAAAAATGGCTGAATCTGTTGCAAGTGTATTTGAAGGTTGTGGTAATTTCGCCAAGAGAGTAGATGCGTACATTAGTTAAGAAGGTATTAAAATGATTTGCAATATCACAGGGACTGTGGCAGTTGCTATCCTCAATAGTCAGTACAATATTAGCATTATCTTTTGATTTAGAACTGAGCGACTTTAACTGTTGCCAGTTTCTTTGGGTTGTTTTTATTCTCTTCAACTTTTTTACAAAAATAATTAGATATTGCCTCTCTAACATTTCTATGCACTTGATTTCTAACTTTGCAAAAAATTTTTATACACAACATTTACTTTTATCTTTCCTATAAATGTTCAAAAGCTGATCTCTATATTTAATTTTTCCAAAATTTCAGTAGATATATATGGTTCTTTTTTGTTTTAATCTAACTTCTTTAATTGGAACAATCTCATTGAGAATTGGAGCAATCTCACTGAGAACTGTTGTAAACACATCTCTAAGTTTGATCCATACTGCGTTAACATCCTCAAAGCTAAAGAGATCATGCCAATTAATCTGTAACAATTCTGTAATAAACCCATCTTTACTGTAGCTCTTCATAGTTCTGATTTTTACTGTGTTATGTTTCCTGATTTGTCCTTCAATTATTTTCCTAGTACAGAAGGTAAAAAAGTGATCACTAATACCTATAGGGATTGTCCCTGATTGACAATTTTTTTCTGGTCTATTATATAAAATATGATCCAATAATGTTGAACTCAATCTGTTAACTCTTGTAAAGTCCTTGATAATTTGACTTAATCCTGTAAAGTCCTTGATAATTTAACTTAATCCTGTAAAGTCCTTGATAATTTGACTTAATCCAAACATTTTTATTAAATTAACATATTTTTTACATATTGCTGACATTGTATTCAAAAAACAAATACTGAAGTCACTTAAGATTAGGAGTTCGCAGTCTGATCTAATTTTTACCAAGGTTTCTTCAAACTAAATCATTCTGTTTTGGAGTTCTATAACAAGTACTGTACCAACAACTATAAGCTTACAGTTGGGTAATAATAAGCCAAACCAAAGGGCTTCTAGGGCCTCATGCTGCAAATCTGGTTTAGTAGAAAAAGCTATATCATTTCTTATGTATGTACAAACATCACCACTACATATGTTCCTGTGTTTTCTAATGACACAGTAGCTTTCAATTCTATTTTGGTCTTAATATTTGGCAAAATTAAGGCTGTGATCTATCAATCACCTTATATTAATTTCGACGTAAACTTTAACAAGGAATCGATTGGAGAAGGAATATCTGAGATGAGACAGTGGGGAATGTGCAATATTTATAAAAAAAATTGTCTTCGTCTGTACTTCATTCCCTCATCAAAGTTCATCTTGACCGACAAGTGAAAATATTTGTAAAAATAATTATATGACCAAATTGCTGGTTAAGCTTGAACACAAGATAACGACTGGTATATATCAAACAGACAGTATTAGTAAAATTCACAGTGTGTCAGTAATGCATAGATAATTAAAGGAATACATTTGCCACGGTTTGATTACCAAAAAAATCTCCATTTTTATATATGCAGCCATTTTGTTTTGATCATATGGCAATGTGAAGGTTGGTGTTCACATGACTTCTTCTAGCAGAGTCCAAATACGTGAGCATACGAAGCAGAACCACACTAATGTGTACATGTTGGTTCCTGTGCACAGATGATTTGCACTTTTCATTTATCCTTGCCGTAGGCAGTAAACTGGGCAAAGTCGGGCGTTTTACCTGCACGAGTGAATCTTATTCATACATCTCGTTATGCACGTGCATGTCCTAATTAACATGGGTAGTATACATTTTATATTTCTCGTAAAAATCATTACAATGGCACTTCACTATGGTTAATTGATCACGTGGTCTTGGAGAGGCTACATAAGGCCTTGTAGATTGGAATTCGTCAGATTTCAAGTTCTGAGCTGGTAAGTAACACTATGTTTCTTTTACAATGCCAGTGTGCAACCAAAATGGCTAGAATACATTTAAGAAGCGTTTAATATTTTGTGGGGGTGGGATATTTCTGCAATTGCAGCGTAACATGAGGCTTATATTTACATTGTACAACCTACCTTTTGCGTACCTGCCAATCTTCCAGGCAGTGTTGGAAGCTTGTGGCTTGTGGTCCCAGAATGGGGTGGGAGAGAGGGGGTTAAATGTCGTGACCCAAAAAACTACGTCATATAATTGTGAATAAGTTATCTACGTATATAAGCTTATATAAAATGACAGGTTAATAAAGGAAACAAAATGTTTTCTCTGAAGCATTTAATACACTTTTTAGCAAACAAGTTGGTAGACAAAGCACTGTCAATGATCATTACACGCACGCACACACACATTGAGTATGTGTAGCAACAGGGGATGATTTTTTCAGAATTATAGAATATACAAAAATGGAATGTTTTCTGCATAATTTGAGTGTGCAGATTTCACAAATGAACCCATCTTTATGAATATCTTTTCAAAAAAATTCACAGGAAGCATTCAAACATAAGTACCATCCACCATTTTTAATATTGATCTTAGGCACTTTTTGCAAATTCTTTACCTCGTGTTATTTCAAGCTGAAATTTGCATATTTCTTACATATGTTTATATAGAAATGTTTTGTGAACATTCTGCTTTATGAATAAATGGACTTTTTCTATGTTCAAGGTAATTCAGAAGGCCCCCTGTGCCTTTTTATCAAGCACCCCCCCCATAACATTTTTGCATGAAATATATTTTTAAGTCATACACAAGTTGAAATTATATGTTGCTCTTAAAATGGAATGTTTTCTGCATAATTTGAGTGTGCATAATTCAAAAATGAACCTATCTTTATGATATCTTTTCAAATAAATTCACAGGAATCATTCAAACACATGAGCCGTCCAGCATTGTTAATATTGGTCTTTGGTCACTTTTTGCAAATTCTTGACATCATGTTATTTCATGCTGAAAGTTGCATATTTCTTACATATGGTTATATATAAATGTTTTGTGAACATTCAGCTTCAAGAATAAATTCACTTTTTCTATGTTTGATGTACTTCTGAAGCCTTTTTGTTCCTTTATATCATGCGCCCCCCTAATATTTGTGCATGAAATACCATAATCATGAGTCATACACAAGTTTAAATTGTATGTTACTCTTAAAAGCAATAGAGCAAATGCATTATAGTGTTCTGGTACATATATATATATATATATATATATATATATATATATATATATATATATATATATATATATATATATATATATATACATATATATATATATATTGATCTGAAATCACAATTTATTAAATAACAATTGCCATTTTAGAATTTAGTTATGATGAGATATTTTTGGTCAGTTTTCATATCTATAAAATAAAATCAATGACAAAAAAAACAAACAAACATAAAAATGACTTATTTTGAATACTTCCACAATTCTACTTCTGGCACTGAGTTGGTTGTCAAGAAATAGTTATGATTGTATTTTTGTTTAAATAGAGAAATGATACAGATCAGATTTTCTGTTCTTTATGATGACAATATTAATTTTTTGATATTCACAAAAAATGGCATGAAATGAATGTCATTGTTTACATTTGGTACATACCGATGTGCTGGCAAGAGTTACCGTTCTTGCTAACATGGGTGACCTTTAAAAAAGACGTAATTCGTGGGTTTTCTGCAAATATTTGCACACATTTTACCATTATTCTCGTAAAAAGAACCTTTCAACCATGAATACATTCAGATATAATAATATCGGTTTTTTACATACGAAAGCGGAGAAAGTACCAGGTGTAATGAGGTTGACATTTTTAGAAAATTTTAATCTTGATTGCCAGTGCCCTCTAGCGGTGGCACCTCTTGCTAGTATGTGCACAGAACCACACAATCACAATTACATGGCATTAAATAAAAAATACACAGACTTTGCTGCTATCAGCAATTCAGTGGAGGGTTGGAAAATGATGCAAGTGTCATTCATTTTGGCAGGGTACCAGGGAGGAGGGAGGCCTGGGATATCTTTGGGAAGAAAAAAAAATGTGAGGTACCGGATGCCTTGATTTGTCGAAAAATAGAACTTATTCTATCCATCATAATAGTTTAAGGACAAAATTCTCTAGAGATAAAAGGAACAAAATATATCCTGGTTGGAAAGAAAATGTTCATCTTTGCACTCTTTTAGAGACCGGATGATATAATTGTTTAAAGTTTTTCAGTTATTCTCAGTATTGAACATGCTCTTTCTGCACTTGCATTGCAAAGATGTAGTGCCAAACCAGATACATCTATGTCTCGGGTCAAACAAGCAATGGCCACACTAGTTAGAATGTCAAATCTTGGTTTTCCTGAAGGTAGATGATAGTTGCGCATGTCAGTATGGTGTTTACAGTATGTGCAAAGAATAAAATGCCACCCCACCCCATGCTATTGCACTGAACAAAATAAATCTCTGTTAACCAAGAGTTCTGAAATTAAGTTTTGCTGGTCTATCCTTCCTTGAATTATAGCTGATGCGTTTCAACATTTTGCCTTAAAACATGCATCTTTCCACACTATTCCATCTACAACAATAATCATGTTTTGCATTTTATGTATGGAGTAAAATCGGATTTCAAAGAAAACTTTCTGGTGATCACAAAGTAGTCATTAATCTTTCATAAAAAATGGCTACATCAGTCTTATTCAGGGCAGTGAAGGGTAATTTTTGTTCCTTTAACATACCATATATACTCACGTATAATCTGATACCAACTGCAAACTGCATAGACCCAGATCTGCTGGCACATAATGTGCCGGCAGATCTGGATCTATGCAGTTTGTAAGGACTAATCAGTAGAACAAATAACATAGACCCTGATCTGCCGGCGCATTATGCGATGGCAGATCAGGGTCAATGTTGTTTGCATTTGGACCCGACTTATACGCGAGTATATACTGTACATCTCTTTGATTTGCTTAAAACAATAGGGTTCCACTTTCATGTACTTTATCTAAGATGAAAAGACACGTTACACAAAATCACTGTTGCTATTTTTAGTTAAGTAGTTTGTGGAGTTGTAGTTATTTATCTTAGACGTCCTTTTCCTTTTAATGACAATTAACTGTATAAACTACTCTATGGTGATGGTGATAGTCTTCTATGAGGATTAAACATGACTGTTTGCTTTATATTGAGGGTACAGATTATGGGCATATATTGTGGTATCAACAAATGTTTGTCTCTTTTTCAATAAGATTTACTGAAAATCATGTTTTTTACAAACAACTCGGGGGAGGGAGAGTAAAAAGTCATATTTTTCATGTGACATGTCATGTTCTGGCAAGTGTGCTTTTGCATGAATAATCGGGATAGTCTTGCATCTAATTGGCTGATCTTATTACCACTACGGAGGTCAGATTTCATATCCAAATTGTATCAGACTTTGAATATATGCTTAAAATCAAAATCTTGGTTGCATTTGATGAGTGAGATCCTCGCATATTAATGAAGTGAAAGCACATTTGTTGACCTAATTCATGATACAAGTCGTACAAATATAGCACCAAGCCTTTTTAAGATAGGGCAATGAAACTTGATGACAGTAGGACCCCGCTATAACACGATGGTCGAGGTCCACAAAACGAGATCGTGCTATATCCCGAACCGTGCTATAACCAACCTAGACAAAACCAAGTCATTTAGCTGAAGAAAATGATGCATGCACCAAAAAATGGGGGGGGGGGGGGGAATTGTGGGCTCAAAACAACGTGCTTCATTGGCACAGTTACCATCTTAAATCAATGCATATTAAATGAGAAATATACTTGCAGTGAAAACAGAGATTGCACATATAATATTTTACTTTATTCAGAGAACCATGCATTGGTACATTTATATGTACATGTCTATTGTATAGCATGAATAGTTAAAGGATCAACACGTGTACTCACCAACCGATCTCATGGCATGCGTAGGAGTAGGAGTAGGAGTGAGAACATAATAATTCCATAGAAAATATGCACACAGAAATATAATATCATTGTCTGATAAAGTTCTGAAATCCTACATCGTCGTCTAGTCATTGTAAATCGTCATCGTCTAGTCATCGTAAATCATGTCCGACTCCGATTCCTCAGCTTTACTGTCGCATGCGGGTGCTTATGCAGAGACTGAGCTTGGGCTCTGTAAGTAACACTTTGATCATAAAGTCAGAAATCTATTAAAGGATGCAACTGGACACGTGTCATTTGTGCGGCAAGATCACGGGGAGTTCAAATAACCACCTTCTGTTACTTGGTACTGAACAAGTATCAAACTCGCGGCTTGATCAAAGGGTTGTCACGTGGGAAAACAACTTGAGAACAAAGTGAGTGCTTTTACAAGCCAAAGGTTTATAGGCCCACGTGCACTGGCAGATAATTTGGGAAATATTAATTAAATCTGACTTGTGGAAACTCCGGACTTAATCCTGTCCATGGCTTCAAGCTTCTCTTTAACAGTAAAAGCTTTACATTTCCGTGTACTGTTATCCATTGTAAATAACTACTAATTAAAACTCTGACACCTATTTGTTTGAACGACTACAGCAAGAATAATTGTTAATCAACAATGGGGTCATTTTTATAGGGAATGTACAATATTATTCACTGGTCAACTGATTGCGTGGCGATTGTCTAACAACACCGCCAAGCCACGTGTGCGCGTTGGCGGCTTTCGTTTTTTTTTACGTCTTATAAATCATTACCGCATGGTTTGAACAACCTTTAGCTTTGAGATTGACTTTGATGATTGTCAATGACTTAAATTAATTGATTTATACATTCAGGTGCGAATCTTTTATCAACCACCACATTGTTTGGTGCTTGGCTGTGTATGCAGTTGAATGAGCAAACATATGTCAGCTATTGTTTGAGCTACGATTGTACACAGAATGTACTGAAGACAAACACAAAGAAGACTTTATGACTTTATTGTTCATGTATCAGTAATAATAAGATTAACACTTATCAGCTTTAAAATGAGCTGACATCTTTCAAAAATAAACTAAGATCAAAGTGCAGTGATTGACTACTGACACATTTGAAATGAACATTCACAAATAGAAATGTTCAGCATCTGTATTCATATAAAGAAAGATGCAATCATAAGACACTTTTCTTCAAGAATACAATACAGCTTGCCAAATTATTAAATCAAACTCTTGTTTATTTTGGCACAAAACTTTGCAGTAGTTCAAGAAATTGGAGAAATTGTAAAATTTCGGCAGCCATGCCACGATCGTATTATATCCGAATTCATACACGATCTCTTCCCCAAAATGATAATTAATTTTTTACACATTATTTTTCGTACTTTGAAAGAAAAAGAAAAAAAATTAATGTACGAAAAAATAGATGAAATTTCGGGAGCCATGCCACGATCATGTTATATCCGAATTCGTGCTATAACGAAGCGTGCTATAGCGGGGTCCTTCTGTACTTTTGATGTCTGCCCAGTAACTTTGCAGCTCTGTCTTAAAGGTCATTATCAGATTACATGATTGTAAATTTTATCGTCTAACCATAGTAGGCAAGGGACTAAACTACACTGAATTTGTTTATTTTCAGTGCTCTTTTTGGTGATGATAGCAATTATTATTATCATCATCAGCTGCACTGGCTTATTTGCATCAGATAGGACATGAAACACTCTGATTTCTTTGTTATCAGTTATTTTATACCTCTCACTTCTTCCCATTCCTTACAACTTGTAATAATTTGAAAATTTCAAGACATTCTTTTAGATCAATAAAGTAACATACTTCCACTGATATTATATTTGATCCTGATACAGTCCTAGCATCATTTGACCATGATTGTATATAGATCTCAATAGTTTCTTGTTTCTTTCATTGTTGTTTAAGAGCACCTCAACACATTAAAGGCTATGTATTTACCAAAACAATGGGATTTAAGTGCCTTGCCCAGAGACTGACCACAGCAACTGACCCAGGATGGGCTGGGCAGGTTTATGAGCTGCAACCTCTGGTTTGTAAATGAAAATTGTGCTGCTCAGACATCCAATATGGTTCCTGCAGTGGCCTTCTTGAAAATCTTGTTGTTGTTACTCGTCCTGAATGGATGGTCATATGCACATAGGGTTTAACACTCAAAGACTTTTTTTATGCCTACACTGTAGTTGGTCCTTAATGAAAATGGTGCTGAATTAGACCTCCTATATGGCAGCAATCTTTAAATCTTGTTATAGCTACTCCTCCAGAACAGAAAGTCATATTGGCATGGGGTTTTCACCAGAAAACTTCTTATGCTGTCTAGTTGGTAATAAATAAAAATGGTGCAAATCTGAAGTTCAGTATGGCCACAACACCAGTCATCTTGAAATTCTTGTTACTGCTACCCCTCCCAAGTGGAAATTACTACTAACATGGGGTTTTCACTGGAAGACATCTTATGATGTCTAGTTGATCCCCCCCCCGAAAAAAAAAAAAAATGGTGCTGATCTTACCTCCAATAAGGCTGCCACAGTGGCCATCTTTAAACTTTTTGTATTGCTACTCCTAAATGGATGGTCATATCGATATGGGGTTTTCACCCAAAGACTTCTTGTGATATCTAGTAAACGAAAATGGTGCCAATCAAACATCCAATATGCTATCTTGAAAATCTTTTTATTACTATTTCTTTTCAACAGAAAGACACTGACACATGCTTTCCACCAGACTCCTTATGATATCTAGTCCCAGACCATACTTATGTCCATACATCTGTACCCTGTTGTTACTCCTTATGATATCTAGTCCCAGACCATACTTATGTCCATACATCTGTACCCTGTTGTTCTTCCTTATGATATCTAGTCCCAGACCATACTTATGTCCATACATCTGTACCCTGTTGTTCTTCCTTATGATATCTAGTCCCAGACCATACTTATGTCCATACATCTGTACCCTGTTGTTCTTCCTTATGATATCTAGTCCCAGACCATACTTATGTCCATACATCTGTACCCTAGACTCCTTATGATATCTAGTCCCAGACCATACTTATGTCCATACATCTGTACCCTGTTGTTCTTCCTTATGATATCTAGTCCCAGACCATACTTATGTCCATACATCTGTACCCTGTTGTTCTTCCTTATGATATCTAGATCCAGACCATACTTATGTCCATACATCTGTACCCTGTTGTTCTTCCTTATGATATCTAGATCCAGACCATACTTATGTCCATACATCAGTACCCTGTTGTTCTTCCTTATGATATCAAGTCCCAGACCATACTTATGTCCATACATCTGTACCCTGTTGTTCTTCCTTATGATATCTAGTCCCAGACCATGCTTATGTCCATACATCTGTACCCTGTTGTTCTTCCTTATGATATCTAGTCCCAGACCATGCTTATGTCCATACATCTGTACCCTGTTGTTCTTCCTTATGATATCTAGTCCCAGACCATACTTATGTCCATACATCAGTACCCTGTTGTTCTTCCTTATGATATCTAGTTCCAGACCATACTTATGTCCATACATCTGTACCCTGTTGTTCTTCCTTATGATATCAAGTCCCAGACCATACTTATGTCCATACATCTGTACCCTGTTGTTCTTCCTTATGATATCTAGTCCCAGACCATACTTATGTCCATACATCTGTACCCTAGACTCCTTATGATATCTAGTCCCAGACCATACTTATGTCCATACATCTGTACCCTGTTGTTCTTCCTTATGATATCTAGTCCCAGACCATACTTATGTCCATACATCTGTACCCTGTTGTTCTTCCTTATGATATCAAGTCCCAGACCATACTTATGTCCATACATCTGTACCCTGTTGTTCTTCCTTATGATATCTAGTCCCAGACCATACTTATGTCCATACATCTGTACCCTGTTGTTCTTCCTTATGATATCAAGTCCCAGACCATGCTTATGTCCATACATCTGTACCCTGTTGTTCTTCCTTATGATATCTAGTCCCAGACCATACTTATGTCCATACATCTGTATCCTGTTGTTCTTCCTTATGATATCTAGTCCCAGACCATACTTATGTCCATACATCTGTACCCTGTTGTTCTTCCTTATGATATCAAGTCCCAGACCATACTTATGTCCATACATCTGTACCCTGTTGTTCTTCCTTATAATATCTAGTCCCAGACCATACTTATGTCCATACATCTGTACCCTGTTGTTACTCCTTATGATATCTAGTCCCAGACCATACTTATGTCCATACATCTGTACCCTGTTGTTCTTCCTTATGATATCTAGTCCCAGACCATACTTATGTCCATACATCTGTACCCTGTTGTTCTGTCCATCCCAATAAACTCGTGCTACTATTTTATGCAAATATGATTTTTTAAAACAAATATTTGAGCTTTTTGTATTTTGGGGTGTGAAGGCCTTGCCAGCATGATTGTGCAAAAATCACTCGACATAAACAAGACTAGGAAGTGTACCTGTCATATTCCCAGACAGACTGTGTTATGCCTTTTTGTGACTCCGAAAGGGTTTTGATAGGACATAATCTCCTCCCCCAGTCTAAGTTTAACCCTTAAAGCAACTTCACTCAGTCATAGTTCTCACCATTTTCTTCACACTCCTATCCAACAAAGGGAGATAAATCATGATTGCTATGCTTTAAAGTTATTCTTCAGTATGTACATTTTACATATAATTGATAACAATAAACAACTACAAATTACTTTCCAAATTTGGGGACAATTAACAATTAAATCTAACTGGGAAACTAAAATGACTGGTGGTTGTTTGGTTTGTTATTTTTAATGGCACTTTTAACACAATATTGGTTATATCATGCCAATGAAATGGGAGCTAAGTGCCTTTCCCAAGTATATACACAGGTAGCCAACCTAGGCTGGCCTGGGAGGGTGTCAAAATCAACCCTTTGATTATGAGCATGAAGCTCTCCCAACTGAACAACCACAGCCCCCTAACTGACCAATACCAGATATCAAACAACTTTCTCATTATCTTTTGAAGTAATGGGCCCAGACTGAAAAGTATAAGCTTGGGTCAATGCAACAATGTGAAAAAAATTGCTACAATGTTGTACAAGTAGATGGCTACAAAACTGCAACTTGTAAACTGGAATGTTTTGTAGGTTGTAAGCTGTCTGCTGACAACTAATGAGAATACTAATCAAAGATCTTGCTTGATAATGTATCTTTTCCTTAAACAAAATCATAAACATTTCTTCTACTCATAGGTATTAAAAGATATATAACAATTAGTTCTTAAGTAGTTAGGGAAAAATCCGCTTTTTTTTTTCTTCAATTTAAGAGATGTCAAAAGAGTCAAGTGAATTGTCTACATTCACGGCTGCAGCCAGGCAATTTTTTTTCTGATGTATGCACTATAAGGGGACTGGAGGGGGAGGAGTCCATCCAATAACTTTAAAACATGGTATTTTGATTGTCTATTCTATGCATATGTGACTGTTGTTATAAAGGAAAATTTATAGCAATCCAAGACATGAACATGAATCAAATAACAAGAGCAATGTGAACAGCATATTATACACCCACCTCATGTTTAATAGTCTTCTATGTAGATAACTTATATTTTGTGCTGAAACTACTTTCCTACTTTCAGTCACAGTGACCTTGACCTTTGCCTTTTATATCCCCACATTAATAGGATTCTTCCTTACCCCAAGGGCAAGCCATCCACAAATTTTGGTTCAGGTCTGTAATGTAGAAATAATGTTAATGTGCGGAAACCATTTTTCTTCCTTAAATCTGGTAATTATAGATGGTGGAGAACTGATGTTATTGGTCAGAAACCATTTTTTTCTTTCAGTCAGTGACACAGACCTTTGGGTTTTTGACCCTGAAATCAATAGGGTTTCTTAACTCAAGTGCAAGCCATCCATAATGTCTCTTAACTGTACATGGCAACTCGAGTTATTGTGCAGAAATGAAATTAGTAACACTCAGACAGACAGATGAATGGACAACAGACAACATAATATGCTCCACCTTATGGTGGGCATATAAAAAGATTTGTTGAATGAAAAGATAATGAAACAATCAATGAAAGTCGAAGATTCACTGAGAGCAAAAACATGCAATCATTGTGTACAAACTTTTTTTTTTTTTTTTCTCCTCTTCTTCCAATTCTATACGTCTTTTTTTAGCCTCTGCTGGCTGCTTGTTCCTCTTGTCTTTCTCTACAACTTCCTGATGATTCAGCTTTCTGGCTTCATTCTGTCAAAAGCAAACAGAGAGTGTGAATTAATATCAACATGACATTTAGAAATATTTCTATACTCCTATTTATAAAGCCTGACAAAAAATAGAATAAAAAATATTTAGTTTTCAGTACTAGCAAGAACAGCTTCACTACACACATTGTTTTTAACACTAGGCAATGCTTCCTTGATCTGCTTTGCAAAACAAGGCACTGTGATGCATAGCAGCATAAAACAAAGAAATGACAACCTTGACAGCGGTAAAAAAAAAAATGCTAAGAAGACTGACGTGTCTATTGATAGGAGTTTGAGACTCGTGTCTCAATAGTTGAGCTCTGTTGGATTTTAAAAATGTAAATCCACAGTTACATTTCTTCTGAAACCCACATGAACTGTGTTACTGTGGAATGGTGTCTTGCCTGTTTTAGCAGTGGATGAGCCATAAGAATCCTAAACAAATCAATTGAGCTTGAAATGTAGGTCAAAGTGACTTAAGTTAAATAGTGGTAAGTAGCCCACTCAAAAAAAAGTCTCATGACTGTAAATGCAAATAAGTTTGAAAGTGTGGTGGTATATCCATGCAAAATTAGAGTAAATATGATTTAGAATCAAGTGTGGTGGTATATCCATGCAAAATTAGAGTAAATATGATTTAGAATCAAGTGTGGTGGTATATCCATGCAAAATTAGAGTAAATATGATTTACAATCAAGTGCTAAAATGATGCCTAACAAATATATATTTTAAAAACGAATTCTACAGACCTGATGAAAGAAATTAACTTTTTAAATACTAATTTAATCATGCATATTCGCATGCAGCTAAACTATTACTAATATGAAAATTATTACTGTAACAGGGCCCATAGGGTATTGTTTGCATGTAACAAGTGCAAGTGCAATTTTTTAAAAAATTCATATCACACTTTTCATTATTTATTTGTAATTATAAAACAATATAATGCTCGTGTAAAGAAAAATATCACAAAAGTTTAATCATATGAGTAACAATATTGTTTTGGGTATAATGTGTGTACAGGTTAAAAATAAAAACTGAATTTAAACATTCCAAGAATTATGTATTATACCATACGCACACATTAACATATAATAGACAATTTCCAAATTACTTCCCATGGGCTATATCCCAGCAACCTCTGAGCCTTAACTCAGGCAATAATGACACAGCTATATGTAGTGTAATTATAATTACAATGGGGGAATCACACATGTTGCTTTACTAGCAGTTCTATTAAATCATAGATTTTTATCAAGGTGATTATTATCTATGGATATCATCATATATATTTATATTTTCACTTCAACTAATTCTGGTCTCACATTTTTCTGAGATTATGATAATTTTGTTATTGAATAGCTGCCTTTGTACAGTTTTATGGGTTACTGCATAAAGATCCAAACGTGAGTGGGTGTGGAGAGGATTGGGGGTCATTTTGCCCATTCAAATAGATACAAATATCGACAAAAACGTGTTCCTAAAATGTATAGAGTATACCAAGTTTCAGTTTAATGTAAGCCCCTTTTCTTCACATGATCTTTGATCATTAACGGAGATGACTTTGATTATTATCTTGGTATTTCAGAAACTGTCTTATTATTTGGAGAGAAAAAACTTCCAACACATGACTTTTTCTTTTGTAAAGATCATATGGCAGTGAGTGGATTTTTTAAGATTTCAGCAATCTGCTGTTATTCTCCCACAGGGTTCCCATACTTTTTAAAACCAAAAATTTCAAGTCATTTCCTGTTTTGTTTTTTGATGGATGAAACTGATTTTTTCAAGGTTCACTTACCGCCCCAACTCAATGGAATCAATAGCATTTTGGCATGGAAAAGATGCATTTTAAAAACTATTTTGATACTGTCTCGTAACATCTAAGTTTCAAATCTGATTTAGACATCTATCATGCACTAAAACACAGGATGTATCATCAAAAACAAGTACAGCCATAATGAAACAAATATAACTGCCTATAAATCATTTGAATTGTACAGGATAAATATGTTACCTTTTAATACTCTGCTTAACTGCCTGGGATGAAGAAATAATATGGAATGAACAATTTAAGGATGTTTTGTTCCTTCTCAACTTTTTTAATTCTTAAGATATCAGAATGATCATTCATAAATCAGGACAGCAATACAAGCAACTAGAAGCAATTTTAATTTTAAAGGAAGCACGTTGGCTCAGTGGTTACGTGCCAGCAAATGTAAGAGTCTGAATCCTACCATCGAATCAGCCTGGATCTGATACCATGGTGTGTCTTTTGGGCAAAGCACTCCAATTGCCTCTGCACTAAAAAACCTACATGTGTTTCTGTGCCATAAAACAGTAAATCAAATCAACAAAATGTTTTTATTTTAAATCAAAAACATGTTTCCCCCTCCCTATCATAACAATTAATGTCATTCTGTGACACTGGTACTTGACAGAAGGAATAGAAAAAAATTCAGCAAAGTGAGTAAAATGAAATTTTGTTAGGAGTGTAATATATAAAGTCCAGGATGTAAGTCTTCCTTTCATTAGCTCAAAACAGTTCGGTCAATTTATGTAACATACATAAAGCTTCAGATTTGCAAAAGTAAGATAACTTGGGCATCTTTCCAAAAGGTAAGATAACTTGGCCATCTGTCCAAAAGGTAAGATAACTTGGGCATCAGTCCAAAAGGTAAGATAACTTGGGCATCAGTCCAAAATGTAAGGTAACTTGGCCATCTGTCCAAGAGGAAAGATAACTTGGGCATCTGTTCAAAAGGTAAGATAACTTGGGCATCAGTCCAAAATAGGGGCTTGAAGGTTAAAATCTTGGACCCATAAAAATGTATTTGTGTTTGTAAAAACACTACAGACCAAATAAGTCTGACTAAAAATAATTCAACAATGTAGAACAGAAGCTACAATGGCATGAAAATCCAACCAAGTCATATAAATCTGCCAACAAACATGCATGCCAAATTTGATTTGTGACACAAAAATGTTTTTTGCCAACAAGGTTTTTGTAAAAAAAAATTACAGTCCCAAAAGTTTTTAAAAAATTGAAAAATTGCTATAATGGCCAGAAAATCGAATATGGCCCTCTACATATTAACACAAACATCCATGCCAAATTTTATTTTTCTATCTCGTGTAAGTTTTTGCTTAAATGTACTTGCAAGGTTTTTGTCAAAAAAAGTCAAAGTCAAACAAATTTCAAAATGTGTTAAAAATTGAAAACTGAAGTCACAGTTGCCAGAACCTAATTGAGTCTTGGAATCCACCCATGGTCTCTAAATATAAACAAAATTCTGCTTTGGCTCAATGGTTTTTTCAAGTATCTTGCTTATAAGAAAGTGTGACAGACAACAGATGGATGGACAGCACAAAATTAATACATCTCCTTCCCTTGGGGGGTTGGGATACATAACAAGGGTTGTCACATTTACAAACATTTTAAACATTTTCATGACTGAGAGTACATGAAACGATCTTGTTTAAATGCTGGTATACTGACTAATACAAATCTAAGCATTAACAGTTGTGATCAGATAAGGTACTGCTCATCTTATTTACCATGTATACTCGCGTACAATCCGGGTCCGAATGCAAACAACACAGACCCTGATCTGCCATCGCATAATGTGCCAGCAGATCAGTGTCTATGTTGTTCATTCTACTGATTAGTCCTTACAAACTGCATAGACCCAGATCTGCTGGTACATTATGCGACGGCAGATCTGAGACTATGCAGTTTGCAGTTGATATGAGCATATACACAAGTATATATGGTAATGAATATGCATATTTTGACCTAAAGATTGATTAAGAATACAATGTACATGTAACAGCAACTTACCTGCAAGTTGTGCAGTCATCAGGAACAGGTCTGGTTTTGTGAGCTTTAATGCCATTTTTCAGCACATGATAGGCTATATATGGCGACCAGAATATTTGGTCGAGGAAGAACCCATGCATGCAGGAAGACCCCGGGAAGAACCACCCACCCACAGGAAGCTATTGGCAAGCTTTCTCACCCAAGTTGGTCGAGCCAAGACTCAAACTGTTGCAGAGAGAGGTGAGATGTGTAAGTGATCTGTAAAGATGCATGCCTAAGACAGAGGTGAGATGTGTGAGTGATCTGTAAAGATGCATGCCTAAGACAGAGGTGAGATGTGTGAGTGATCTGTAAAGATGCATGCCTAAGACAGAGGTGAGATGTGTGAGTGATCTGTAAAGATGCATGCCTAAGACAGAGGTGAGATGTGTGAGTGATCTGTAAAGATGCATGCCTAAGACAGAGGTGAGATGTGTGAGTGATCTGTAAAGATGCATGCCTAAGACAGAGGTGAGATGTGTGAGTGATCTGTAAAGATGCATGCCTAAGACAGAGGTGAGATGTGTGAGTGATCTGTAAAGATGCATGCCTAAGACAGAGGTGAGATGTGTGAGTGATCTGTAAAGATGCATGCCTAAGACAGGTGAGATGTGTGAGTGATCTGTAAAGATGCATGCCTAAGACCACCCAGCCACCCCAGGCTCCTCATCAGGAACAGACTTTATAGCTGACAACTTGTCTGCCCCAAAGTATGCAATACTCCTCTAGATTTCTCTTTTGTTACTAACAATTAACTAGCTTGAGCAAATCAAATCAATATGGGATACTTTAGTCTCACCAAAAACTTGCCTTTCTTCACACAGCTCAATGCTCTTCTGACTGATAAATCCAATTATGTCTCTTGCGGAACACATGCAGGGAGACATGTACACAGCCTGCTCTAAAATAGTACTGCATCAGCAGAACACTGATTCAAAATGGGGCACATCTCAACATGTTATAACTGATTCAAAATGGGGCACATCTCAACGTGTTATAATAGTAAATGACCCACATACAAAGTTGAAAACAAACGGCATATGTTATGTAACTTTTAGGGTTTCATTTTTCACATGTAGCGCTTTACAAATTTTATAAGTCAGCTTGCCCAGGGCAAACTGACTCGAAATTTAAACTTGCCCCAAAATACGACAACAAAATATCACAACTACTGGTAAAGTAAAAAAAAAAATTAAGTTAAATAAAGTATAGGTTGTTTTAATGAGATTGCATTATATTTTACAAAATATAGAACTTTTGTTTTCTTGTTATTTTTGTCTGCACCTTAAAACAATGTCAATACATGTAATTAAAATCATCAAAAAAGATGTAGATGAGGAAAGAGAGGAAGGGTTAGAATGCATAAATAGTAAAAAGAGCACAGACAAATATACATGAATAAAATTAGACAGATAAATGGATAGATATATAAGAGTTTTGGAAATGGTTAGATTTTTAAGAAAGAGTGATGTATAGGTAAAAGACCTGTATTAACTTAATTTTAACCATGTTGTAATATATCATAACATTTTTCTTTATCTATGTTTCCACTTAAAGTTCAATTGATTGTACAGATTTTAGTATCAAATCCAGTAAGAAAACAAGTAAAATTGAGTCCATCACTGAAATATTCCAGTGCCAATGAATTCTCTTTGCTTTTTTTTCTGGGGATTGTTGTGTCCACTCAAATGTCTGCTTCAATTTCCATGTCATCCAATTTTCACTTTGAAATCGGCGAAGTGCATTTAAACAATCTTTGACATGCCAACTTTTGAGAATGATTTGAGGAAATTTATTTTGTATCCATTTAATTATTTTCCAAACAGTAAGTATGTATCGATTTGCTATAATAATCACATAAACAACTGATGATAAAACACATCTTGTGGGTGCTAGATTTTCAGGTGGCTAATCATTACAGATGAGTGCCTTTCGTTTCCAAACACACTTGTCAAAGAAATCTCATGGATTCTATTATTAGCCATTATCACCTAGTCACCTTGAAATCGGCTACATGCATCAAACAATCTTTGACACGCAGACTGTTCAGGGTCAGTAATAGTGGCATATTCAGAGCCCACAAAGTGCACATTTCTAGGTTAGGACTTGAAAATCAGTGAATCCTGTATACATACAAATATTACGATTAAAATAAAAAACTGACATGTTAAAATATAAATATTTATTTCCTATTTGTCAAAACTTGCTTTAAATAATACAGTCACATCATCATGTCTGCACAAGAAAATGTGAAACTGGCCTTAACACTGACTACAAGGAAGTGAAGTGACAGACGGTCAGTAGATTGTGTGAAATAAAGGATCCATAAATGAAAGAAACTGTAGTTAGTTATGTATTTGAAGAATGCAGTACATATAAACACGAAATAAAGGTGCTGATATATGTACTGTGGTGAGATTGCAGAGTTTAAAACTTGCAGAAAGCATTACGAAGTGAACATTACTCTCTCTATTCCTCTCAAAATTGTCTGGACTTGCCCAAGGGCAAGTACTTTGCGAATATGAGCTTGCCCGAGCTGAATTTGGCTTGTCCCAGGAGTCGGACTACTGGATTTGTAAAGCCATGACTTGACATTCAGAGATAGAAACATGCTTGGAAATAGTTAGTCTACATGCTTGGAAACAGACACTTTCCATGGAACCTTACATGAAATGTCCTATTTCCCGGTACTGAGTACACTTTCACTACTTTATTTTCACATGAATGATATTACGTATGTTTTTGCTGTTAGTGGTTGCTCTGTACTATGAGAGAATTGTCTAAACATGTGTCTTATAGTTCCTTTGTGTAATTTAAAAAATATATGTGACTGAGTTGACTGGACATGGTACCAACGAAGTGTTGCATGCATAATTGACTGAATAGTTCTACAACTCTCAAAAATTCTGGTAATTTAACACACTAAATTTGCAATCAGGTAAATTGTGGTTTTTAACACATTATTTCTGCAAATGATCTATCTGAAAAAGGCTTCTAAAACAATCCCAGCTATTTGCAGACTTTGACCAATTTTCACAGAAAAACATGTTTTTTTCCAGTCTAGAACAAACCTATTCTTATTTCTGACTTTTTCCCCCTTTTCCCATAACGTGGGCACCCTGCTCCCAGCAGGGACACAATTTTTAGTTTTAGACCATAACAAAACATATGCCTGAATGCTCCTTCTGACACATTCCACATGATCATGATCATCCAAGTGCTTGGTTGTCTGAACCAGCCCAACAACAACTGCATATTTTCAGTCATCTGCACCTATTTTGTTCCTTGAACCGAATTTTAAAAATAAATATATACAATGTATAGTGCTTTCGGTTCCCATGTTGTCATACTTTAGGTGTAGTTAGGACTAAAAAAACACACAAATGGAATAAAGTGTATCCTAGATAAAACTATGTTTAAAGGAAGGATTGTGATTAGAAAGTGCGAAAGGGGGAGTTTCCTTGGGAAGAGGATTTCTATAGTGGGGCTAATAATCCACCCAAATAAATAGACTTGGTATTGAGGCTGGGGTGGGTTCTAAAATACATGCAATGATGAAATAAAGCATTAAATAAAATGTTTAAGGAGAGTCACATGGTACATGTATGATACTCTTATTTATTCTCACCGCGTCAAATAAATAAGGACATTTTAGAAGTGTGCAATATATCAGCCTGTATTAATTATGATGATATAAACATTATAACCCAAAACTAAGAACTCCACAAAAAATATGGAATTAAGTTTTTCCATTTCTTAAAAGTCCACATTTGTTCACAAATTTTGCAAACTACTGGCATGTGAGACAATTTCTAAATTTTAAGATAAGTGAGAAAATTAGGAAAATTGACAGGAATTCAGATGAATTTTCTTCAATCCCATAATTTCTGCATCTCTACATCCCAACACAATCCACAAGTTTTCCACATTCACAAAATGTGGAAAATTTATTTGCAGAAAAAATTAGACAGTGGGAAAAGTTGAGCTCTTGACAGAGTCAGACAGAAGTATGATAAGAGCATAAATTTCAGCCATCAAGATGCTAATAATTTCACATAATTTTCAACACCATTATTTTCAAAGCATTATTTCTGAGACTTTTTTATTGTATTTTTGAGATATTATTGAAGTCTAGTGTAGTGGTGCCTATGATTCGAAACCAAGATATGTAAACAAGGTCACTATAAATGTGAACGATTAACCAAACACTAATTTGTTGTAATACTGGTACCACATTTTAACGAAATAGGTATTTAAATTTTTGAGTCAGAAAATGTAATTACTGGTGACTTTTGAAAATCTGAATGCAATAATGCATAAACTGACAATAGTATACTACCAGCAGTGTTCAAAAAATCCGATAGCCGACGCCCGG
This sequence comes from Margaritifera margaritifera, assembly GCA_029931535.1. NCBI lineage: Eukaryota > Metazoa > Mollusca > Bivalvia > Unionida > Margaritiferidae > Margaritifera > Margaritifera margaritifera. The sequence goes on along the minus strand of JAQPZY010001215.1, from coordinate 2,464 downwards.
GGCCTCTCTAATTTCAGATCGTGCCCTCCTATATTTTAAGTGAAAAGCCCGTCAGGCTTGTTGAAAAAAAATAATCTAAATTTGCCTGAGAAAACTTCAATCTTGCTAACTAAATGCAGACTTTTATTTTAATGTTGTTGAAAAACCAGTACATTATAAATATTTATCCCCATGTGGGCCCCTTAGTCATCTGAAGTTCGTCTACTGATCCTAATTCTATAGAAAGCTGTAAACTTTGTGTACACCGCGAGGCATGTGACCTATGAATCGGGAACAGATTGCCTGAGGTTACATGTACCTATAATTAGTGCTCAGTTTGCTTCAAGGAATAAATTGAGCTGCCCCTTGCTCACACTTCATGTTCCATTCTGAATCATACACCACCTTTGGTCTTCGAAAGTATTTACCTGGGCCAGTTACTATCTAGCTGAGGATTATTTAATCCCTTTATACTTTAAAAAATTTCAAATCAAGTCTTGTTCCATCTGCTCAAACTTTTTTAATTTGGAAAAATAAAGTTGTTAATGTCGAGAGCAATGTTAAAGATATGCTATTTATAGTACAAGCACAGCCTAATACACGTCGTAAGGTGCATGTGTGCGATGCAGATCCTCGCGCAGGTAAAACTAAAAGTCGGTATATTTATACTGTATAAAACGTGCACAATACCATTAGCTATAGTCAGTCAAATTAAAATAAAAGGCTATGAAACTACAGTGAAAAAAATTCTTAATCATAAAAATGTAATGTAAGTAGAATATAGACTTTTATCATTTCTTTGTTAATTATATGCCACACATTTCCAAAATAAAGCAGTCTGAATAAAAATGGCATTGTAATATTTTTGTAAAAATCCTAATTAAGTACAATTAAAAATAGTAAATAATTTAGACATTATTATTATTATTATTATTATTATTATAGAAGACACAAAAACAAACAAAAACATATACACATGCATGCAGAATAAGTAATAATTAAAATAATAATTAATTATAATGTCTACATGCTCTTTTTAAATGTTACTCAAATCACTGGCATGCTAAATGCCATGTAAATATGAATTAAATATGATGGTACAGTGACGACCGATTTGGTCGATATAGATGATTTAAAGGCTGCAGATGCTAGGGGTGTTTAAAGAACAGCAATTGCAACGTCCAACCTCATGTGAAAAAAAACAGTAAAAAATAGGACCCTTTTGGGCACATGGTATTGGAGTCAGGCCTTGTGGATTTTGAGTCAGGGCTTGTGAATTTTTTCAAGGCACCAGGCCTGGGCCTGTGTCTGAAAAAAATTTCTTTGAACACTGACCAGTAGAGCAGAGCAGGAAAAGTTACTTTGGATACGGTTACAACATTGTGCTAATGCTCAATGCTTGTCATTGTCCGATGAAATTATACATATTTGAAATAGGTAGAAATGATAAGAAAAATTAGGAAAATTAAATTATTTTTTTTATTTTTCAAACAAATTATATTAATTTATAACATTGCCATCTAATAATTCATAAATATAGTCCCTTAACAACCTCAGTCTTTTTTTCTGTTCAAATTCATGTTACAATTGATAAAATACTCCGAGCGATCAGTAGGATAACAAAAATGTCTAAGGTGTCCCAAGACTTATAGTACATGAAAAAATTGCTATAATTTCATGTCCCAACTTTTATAGGTCATAAAAAAAGTAAATGTGAAAATAATTAAGTGTGTCCCAAGACTTACAGTACATGAAAAAATTGCTATAATTTCGTGTCCCAACTTTTATAGATCATAAAAAAATTATGTGAAAATAATTGTGTCCCAAGACTTATAGTACATGAAAAAATTGCTATAATTTTGTGTCCCAACTTTTATAGGTCATAAAAAAATTAAATGTCGAAATAATTAAGTGTGTCCCAAAACTTATAGTACATGAAAAAATTGCTATAATCTCGTGTCCCAACTTTTATAGGTCATAACAAAATTAAATGTGAAAAAAATTAAGTGTGTCCCAAGACTTATAGTGTCCCAAGACTTACTGACATTACCGTATAAGATTTCTCATTAAAAAATTTTAAATTTATTATGTGTATTCCAAATTAACATGCACCAACTGCCATTTTCAACTGAATCCAAGTCTGAACATAAAACATATGTAACTCGAATATTTTTACCTAACAGCTGGATAGATTTTAAAAAAATTAAGAGGATTAATTCTATTGTTTACTATTTGTATTTGTTGCCCAATGATGAAGTTCACAAATCTCATTCTCTTAACTTGTGTCAATGGTGTGAGCACCCATTTTATTTTGTTGTCAAATAAGAATGCTGCTGCTTTGTCCAGCACTGAGGTTGCATCTGCAAAGAAAAATGATTTTTCTATAAATGTATAAGAAGTTATGAAAATAAATCAGAAAATTATTTTCTAAGAATCTATAAGAAGGTATAAAATAAGTCAAATTCAAATTAAAAGTTTCATGTGA